>VWZW01000242.1:1081578-1345069 GCA_013397115.1 Edolisoma coerulescens | reverse complement strand
CAAAAACCCCTTCAGAACAGCCAACAGCTCTGCCAAAGCTGGGGAGAAAGGAGAGGGAGAAGGAATACAAAAAAAAAAACCCCAAAACCAAACCAAAGGAAACAAAGACATGACTTTCATCAGTGAGAACCATGAGCAGAGAAGGTTAAAGCCCTCTAATAAGGCCTGAAGTACAGACCTCATGGCAGAGAATAGGAACAGGCACATTCAAGAATTTGACTTAAAGTGTTTAGGAGCCTAACACATTGTACTACCAGACTTTGGGGACTACTGACNCAGTGAATAACACCACCAGCCCAGAGACCCAAGGAGAAGGATTCCAGGGTGGTGCCAAGGGGGAAAAATGGTGAAAGTACTTGTGACATCAGATGAGAGCTCTGCCATTGCTACCTCACACAAGACGGTTTCAAAACCTAATGAGCTGGAAAAGACTAGCTAGGAAGAAAGACAAACCAAAAGCAAACAAACAAACAAAAAAGAAAAAAAAACAAACAAGCCAACCACGAAACTAGGACAACTGAGCCCTGAGAAATGACAGAATTGAAACCAAGATAATCACTTTCTAACAATAACACTGTTGCCCAAAGGCTCCCCCTGTCCTGATCTCAGGACACATGAACCAGAGCACTGCCAAAAACTGTTCTTAAAAGGGTGCTTATTTGAAACTACAGGTATTATCTTCAGGTCCGTTGCCTCTAATATCATATTTACTTTGTGGATAAAGTATTAGGGCTTAAATAAAGTGACACAAAGCAGTTAACTCAGCTGCTGTGCCGTTCAATAGCTCAGATACACAACATGGGCTGCATCGAAGCAGGCACTGAAGGAAGCAAACTTCCGTGGCTTTGGGGAATTACAGAGCTGCAACTGAGACAGCAAATGATTTTCTAGCAGGAAAATGGAGAACGTGAAATAAATACGAGTATGAAACAAGTACATTAGGCAGGGAGAAAAGACAAAATCAACATAGAACACTCCAAGTCACAACTGCAATCCACTCCTGTGTGAAATAGAGATTCCCTCATTTCCATGCCCAAATCACCTCGCTATTTACAGAGCAAAAAAGAAGGAAAATATTGTAGGTATATAATAAATATTGTAACTTGAAAATAGGGGCTTCTCTGTCCAGAGGTATTTTAGTAGGTGATGAGGGCTCTCTTCAGAGGCAGGCAAGGACAAGGACAGCGTGAGCCTGGCACGTCTCAGCAGGGCAGCTCGGTAGAGCAAAGGGGGAAGCACTTGGTCACAGTGCAGAGAGACCCCGAGCCTGCAGGCGAAACAGCTGGGGCTGATCTCTCTCCTGTGGGTCCAGCTGCCACCCCTCAGCCACTCTAAGCCACCTCCCCACCAACTTCTCAACATTTCCCTTCTCCTTTCAACCTTGTTTTTGAGCTTCTCAGCGTGAGCTGGCCGAACGCAAGGGAAGGAGCACTCAGAAATCCTCTTTCCCTGCAGCCAGACTTGGAGAAGGCGGCTTTTGTCTCTAAATGGTCCTTTCCCCTCTGCACACAGGTACTTCTGCCAACACCCCCCTCTGTTGATGTGGAAAGCCCTGTTATTTACTTGCTTATTTATGGGGTGGGGAAGTTTATTCCAGTACAGGTAAATGAATGCCTGCAGGAGGAGAATCTTTCAAATTAAAGTTACCCATAGTGTAGCAGCTAAATGTTGATTTTATTCATTAGTTTATGAACAAATATTCAGAAACCTCTTAATTTGATCCCTAAGATCTTCAAAAATTCTAAATTTTTATAATTCAATATTTTTATCTACTCTTCACCCTTACCTCATAAAACTATCCCTAATGACAGCATTTGCTTTCCTGGCCATCACTACTGAAAAGCTGTATTACATGTCTCCTGAAATATCAGGCAAACACTGATATATGCAACCACCTTTTGAACGAAATTTCTTCTCCTTTTAAAAAAATTCATACTTTCTTATTCTTTTCATTAGTAGCATTTTCACTATTCTGATTGCTATGCTCTCTTCATCATCATTTTAATTTTCTTCCCATTTTACCAAATTTGTCCTGCAAATTTTTACTGACTGAAAGCATTGCAGAAATGCTTTCCAGGAGTTTATAAGTGACTGAGAAGGACACTCAATGCACAGAGCCTGTCAGCAATGAGGTGCAGGTGTTTTAGTCATTGCCTGGGCCACGAATTGCCTTCCTCCCATGGAATCAACCATTGCTGTCTGCAGATAATGATTAGTTCTGGGTTTTTTTTAAATAGCTGGGTGGGAACTCACAGGATTCTTAAGCACGGTTAGAGAGATGATGTCAGAGTACTGAACATAATAAGGCTGATCTAAAGCTGGGACAGAAAAACAAGGACCTGATTACATTAATGTGAAGTCACCACTGTGGGCATAAGTACAGAATATCCACTTCAGGCAGGGAGGAGGTGCCATTACTAATGAAGCTGCATATTAATCTTATGGAGAAGCATCACAAGGCTTGCAGTCTTTGAGCAGGCCTGTGCAGGGAGCACGTGGCCATTAGAGGCACCCAAGGGCCGTGTGGTGGCAGCTGTAATTGCAGAGTGTCCTCTCTGCCCAGTGGCTGCTCGTTCATAGTTTCTCAGGATCCCAGCGAGCGCTCTCCTCACCGGCTGCTTCAGCACCTCAGGCCAGTATTTTCACCATCAGGTGTGGCTGCACGAACAGGAGCAACCTTCAGGTGTCTGACACGTCACTTGGACAGATGCTGATTCCCTAACTTCACACGGACTCAGCTGCTTTGCTACTGAACCCCAGGTACATCAGCTTCCCAGCCCGGCTATGAAGTTTCTTTTCAGAGGTTCCCAGGCTATGGCATTTTTATTATAACAGGATCTTTACTGCTTTCCTCCATACAAGCATCTTTGTTTTTGCCATGGCTGGTAATGCTGGGGATCAGGAGAAATGCTTGCAGGTGTTACTGACTACAGCATCATGCTCAAGATGTCAAATTGCATGGGTGAAACTCTGGCCACAAAGGTGAGGTCTGAACGCTTTGCAAAACCAAGAAGTTTGGAGCCTCTCCTCCAGCCTTGTTCACTTGCTTTACTGGGCCATGGGACTATTTTTCTGCCTGCCCACAGAAGGATGAATTGAAAACCATTGAAATTTTTCAGGAGCACATGCAGATCCACTAATCTCAATGAAGATGGCATGGCATCAGGTGGATATTACCTTGGCCTGAACTCATTACAGGAAATCCTGCCTGCATTGCTGCTTTCAGGACAATTACAGAAATGCTCACCCATTTCTTTTGTTATTTCTGACAACATCTTTATACAGAACAGTTATTGTGTTTCATTCACTTGTTCCCTTGAGTCTTCCACATTTTATCTTTTGTTCTTGTTGGTTTTATTTCAGTCTCTCTGAAACAATGCAGGAACTGATTGGCCACTGGAAATTCCTTCCAGAACAATATTGCACCTTAGGCTTCACCTCTGTGGGCTCAAGAACAAACACAGCAATCTCAGCAATGTAAAAGCTGTTGCTGTGCTGAAAACACCTTTTTTGTATTTTGTTATATACTTTAACCCACAACGCAGACCCCTCCCACACGTTTCTTACGGCCAGTGACAAGAGCTAAGGACAGCAGAGCTGACATCTGCACTCATGAGCCAAATCCCACCAGAGAGGATTTTTGCAACAATACTTCCCCAGCTACAACACCTGATTTTTAGCAATCTGTTTTCTAAACTTAGTTATCTTCAGAAAGTCTTCTCTGTGCTGCAGCTGCTCCTTAGAGATCCACCCACATCCTTGTCCCTAACGTGTTACAGAAGTGCTTTGTATTTAGTTATCTAGAGTAACATCACTGCTGTCTAATCATTCCTAACCTGATTTCCAAGGGTCAGAAAGAAGAGGTAGAAAGAACTCTTACTTCTAATTGCTTTTAACATTCAAGCCCCCTTCCTTTGTAGCCATGCAAGTAGTTTTATCCTGTGCTTCTCTCAGATCCTGCCATGTGCAAAATCTACATGGTATCATCTCTGGAATCTCTCTTTTGCTGAACAGACAGCCCTCGAAATGTCATCTACCAAATGGAGTTTTGAAAGCAATAAATTCTCTTCCTTTTTTGCCCAGCTGAACCAAATGAAATAGTAGACTCCCAGTTATCTAATCAAGCCTGGAACAAACATATTCTTACACTTCTGTACAAATGTCATGGTTTAATCCAAGCCAGCAATTGAGCATGACCCAGCCCCTCATTCATTCACCCCTGGGTGGGATGGGGAAGAGAATCCAAAGAGTAAAAGGGAGAAAACAAATGGGACAGGGCAAGGAAAAGCCATGCATGCAAGCAAAGGAAAACAAGGAATTCGTTCCCCACTTCCCATGGGCAGGTAGGGGTTCAGCCATGCCCAGGAAAGCAGGGCTCCATCCTGCACAGGGGTTACTTGAAAAGACAGATACCATCACTCCAAATATCCCTCTCCCATTCCTTTTTCTTCCTCCGGCTTTATGTGCTGAGCATGATGCCATATGGTATATGAGATATCCTTTGGGTCACTTGGGGTCAGCTGTCCTGCCTGTGTCCCCTCCCAAATTCTTGTATACCCCCAGCCCTCACTGGGGGTGTGAGGAGCAGAAAAGGCCCTGGCTCTGTGTAAGTGCTGATCAGAATTAATGAAAACACCTCTGTGTTATCAACACTGTTTCCAGCATAAATCCAGATCACAGCTCTGCACTGGCTACAGTGAAGGGAAAACTCTGTCCCACCCAAAGCCAGCACAAAAGAGTTTCCATTTGTTTGGGTAAATTGGGTAATCTCAGTATCTTCCTTTGGAAGATTTTCACAGTGTCTGGGTCACATCTATCATTTCTCAAAATAGGCACAAGTCACCTGACAAAAAATCCTTCATTTTGTTATCATCCATCACTTTTGGCATTACTTATAACGAGAGTCAGTTTTGTGCTTGAAGCTTTTGCAGTGGGCAAATAGACTACCCTAAATAAACACACATCTAGAAAAATCATGGGTTTTTTTTCCCCCACTGCCTTTTTTTTGTGATGCATGTGCCACACAGCACCTAGCCGGCAACATTTTCTCTGGTGCATATCAGTGCTGTTCCCTGCTGTGCAGAAGAAACAGCTTCTCTGCCACATCCCAAATAGATATCATGCTACAAGCTGAATTTTCCCTCTCTTTCCCCTCTGCCATGCAGTTTACTTTTGTCCTGACATTAGCTGAGGATTTCATAGACCAGTTAGAAATTTATTTTTACTTTTTATCTCTTTGAGCTTGCCTGAACAACACACCTGGCTTTTCCTGCACCCAGCAGCAGTGGGGTGCACTGAGTTTGGTTGGTTTCCTATTTGCAGGTCTTTGGGATTACTACATATGTCCAAACTGCTTCTTACAGAACTTATTTATATCTGCTTTCTTTACATACTTTCTTCAGCTATTCTGATGATTTTTTTTTTTCTGATGTTAAATTTCCCATTAAGATCCTGTCCCCCAGTGTGCTAATTCTACCTGCAAAAGACATTTTCTATGGCTGTACACCTATTTGTTGTCTTGGATATCCCTTGACTGCTTCCTTGGGAAAATTGATTTTCTGTGAAGCTATTATTCTTTAGGAAAAAAAAAAATAAGCTCAAGTAATCAACAACTTACCTGGATTTCTCCTGTTCACATGAGACTGCCACAAAGCACCCATGTTCTATATCTACCCTTTTCCTCCCTTCCAATCAGCTTAGAAATTGAGCAGATTTCTTCAGGAGCCCACCCAGCTGTCTGAGGATGGGGCCCTTCTGCACAGCTCTGTTCTCTGCAGTGCCTTTGGCTAAACATCCACAGCCTGCCCTTCTTTGCCTTATTTATATAAATCCCACAGCCTCCTTTTCCTTCTCATTCCACACTTTTGATTTAGATACCTGCCAGTGATAGAAATTAACAGAGCATAGGATGATCTAGGCTGACTTTAATTACAGCCTTCCTAAAGGCCTCTGTGCCATCCGTGCTGCTCACTGCCCACCTGGAGAGTGCCCAAGCTGTGAAACCTTTTTATCTGTCAAAGGAACAAAACACTTGTGCAGAGCCTGACACACACCTGAGTAACGTGATCCTGAATTTGTCATTAGGATGGCTGATTGCATTGCCTGCAGTCCCCACCCTTGGGCACCTTCAGGTGGGAACTTCTGAGGAGAAATCAGCTTGGGGATGCAGAGTGATGGTCTTTGCCGAGTTATACCCATGGAGCACTATTGCTCCATTTAAAAAAATAGAAAGTAGGTGTGCTTACACAGGCAAATGAAATGGAGATGTGAACAATGACCCTGAACAACTGCTCTGCACTGCTCAGGGATCACAGGAGGTGAATATTCCCATATGGGATAATTGCTCCCAGTGTTTAATGAGTGCACAAATGGGTCAAAGAACCCCATGCCTCGACAAAATATTAAAGGAGTAAAAATGAAAAGGTTGAGACATGTCATTTAGAAAAAGAATTTGGATTTATGGGGAACAACCACACAAAATATTAATAAAGTTAGAAATATCTCCTAAAATTGATGAGCACCTACTGGGATATTTCTGTGACAGAACAAATCACTTTACCTAAAAAATATCTCACATAAAACCATCCAAATATTTTATTGCTGAAAAAACTCAGGGAGTACTTGCTGAGCTGTTACTGTTTAACTTATGCACCTAAACTACCAGTCTACACTCTGTGCTCTCAGGGGTGTTTGCCAAGTGGTGATTCAGAACACCTGAGATAAAAGCTGAGTCTTTTCCACAGACTAACCAGAAAGTTTGAGTTTTACTCTGTAAAAGTTTATCATTACCACCTTCATGATGACTGATACTATTAAATTACTGGTGGATTTATCACTGATATGTCTAACTAACTTCATTTCTTACCTTTTCCCCCTCCAAGTGGGCACAGCAGCTTATAAAAACCAGTTACAGCTTGTCACATGAAGATATTTTGTTTTCAACATCTTAATAAAAGTTCCAAACCAGAAATATTATCTCAGTTTAAGACCCTGAACTTAAGATTTTTCTAGTTTTAATGGGATATTTAGGAAAGAGATTGAAATCTCCTTATTCCTCCTTCTTGCTAATTTATAGGTTTTGTTTAGAGCCCCCCTCCTACCTGGGCCAACAAAGAATTTTCCTCTTTCCTCTTAAACTAAGAGCATCTTCCTCTACACCATGATGGAGCTTTCAAAGTGAGGAGAAAGCAGGCAGATTGTTTGCTACCAAAGAAAAGTCATGTTCATTGGGAGGTAGACTGTTTTTTGATGCTAAATGGTCAAATCAAACATTAAACCTTCAACATCTACAGATCCGACCAGAAAAACACAGTTCAGCTGCCTAAAGAGTCTTTGCCAGGGCTCCAGGAATCACCTAACAGTTCAAATGCAGAATGTTTCATCCAGTTCTGTCACTAGAAAAGAGAGCTTTGTCTTGCTCCTTCCAGATCTGCTCCAGATGACTCATTTATTCTCATAAAGCCAAGCAATCTTAGTTCTACGAAATCAGACAGGGCACCAAAGCTGCTGCAGCAATTCTATTTCGTTTAAAGGACAACTTGAGCAAAATATTGGCCACGATGCTGCAGCCCAAGCTTTCTCTGATCATCTCGTTATGTGGGAGAGAGCCAAGATAAGACAGTAGAAATCTATCCTAGTATCAAATCACCATTAAGATCTTCACTCTTGGGAGGGATTGCTTCACCTCATGGACCAATCTGCTGGAGGAGATGGTCCTAGGACCCTTTTTGGAGCAGCAATGGGAGACTCTGACTCCTTAGAGAAAGAAAAGGGAGACACATCCAAACTTTGCACTTCCAGATCTGATCAGCTGCCTGGCAGTGTTTCATACCTGGCTGTATTAACTTCACAGCAACACAGAGACAGCCGACAAGCAAAATTTCTCATTACAGTTGACTTCAAAGCTTTTTCAGCGAAATTACAGTTTTTGTGAAGTGCAAGTTGGTGTGACATGCTGAATTAGAGACACTTCTAATGCACCAGTGCTGCTGACCATGGCCTGGCCCTGCTTGTTCGCAGGAGGAGAGGAGGCTGCTGGGGCTGTGCCTTGGGGCTCCTGGTGCACAGTTGTCTTCCTTCCCAGTGCCATCTGCTCCAGCCAAGCAAACACTTCCACACTCCCTTGCCCAGGAGAGGTGAGAGCATTTTGTGCTGTACGAGAGGTTTACACCAAGCTGCCCTCTGGGCTGGCTGGATTGCCATTAACCCCGTCCTCCTGAGAGCACAGCCCGGCCTCTCCGTCACACTGCAGCTGAGTCTGCCGTGAGAGCCTTCCAGCCAGCCAAAGGGAGCTCAGGAAAAGCTGAAACAGCTCTTTAAATACTAAAGAGATGCTGGCTAACACAAAGCGGGGGGTGGGGATAGGAACTGCTAAATCCATCTCCCTGCCCACCCCTCAAGCAGCCAGGTGTAAGGGAAACCAACCCATCCGTGCTATGCTAGGCACAAAAAGTGTCTAGAAAGAAGAAAGAACAGGTCCACATCCAGTATTTTTAGTTTCACATCAAAATATGGCTCAGTGTCTTTAAAAAGTGATTGTTCGACAAAAACTCAGATTTTTCTACAATATGTCACTTTGACATCAGAGGGTAATTGCACGCTTGCTCACCTGAATTTGCATGCTGCCCCCTCCCAGCCCCATCACAGCACACAATTCTCTTAAGGCTTGACCATCCAGCATTTCAGGAACCAGCCCTTACACCAAAACACACAAACCCACTCATGCTTATTGCTATTGCCATAGGAATCTTCACTTTTTGAAACATAAAATATTGAGTGTCATATTGACTTGAGTGCCATATTGAATATGACAACAGGTCATATTCAGCTTTATACCTCCCAAAACAGCAGGAGCACAGCCTAGCCAGTTAACCAACACTGTGCCTGTTTCTAGGATTGTGCTTAAGGAGAGCCAAGCTCCAGAGCAAGAGAACATTATAATTAAGAAAATGAAAGAACTTTCACTTGTAGCCAGATATTTCATAGCTGGCAATGTATAGCATGTAACTATTATACTATATATATACTATATATTCATGTAAAATACTGCATTAAACATTAATTTATTTCTCTGTAGATTGTGTGAAGAACCACTCTGTGTGCCTTGAAAGAGTACACAAGAAAACACAGTGAAGGATCTCATTTTTTAGAACTGAGCAAAAATTGGGAAAATACAGTCCTCATGAATTACTGCATCACTATCAGCCAGAAAAGCCAGGGGCAAAACCAGACGGAATTTGTCTAATTAGGTCCAGATCCAGTGAAGTCTATACATATTTCTAAGCCAGCAAGAGAGCCTGTGGACAGCAAACAAGCTAAAATAACTGCATTGAGAGAGAGCAGAAAGCTAAATATGGCATGGATTTCAGTTTTTACAAATGATAGCTTATAGGTTCAGGATTATCTGCAAGCTCAAGCATTTTGCACAATCATTGCTTTGCCTCTTGTCAGAGAGCCGCCTAGCTGAAAGTTCTAGAAAACCGTCTTGAAGCTGATTAACTCCCCATTTCATTCCTCCTCATTTCTCACTCACTTTCATAGAAAAAACGTTTCCCTGTAAAGGAATAAAACAGCTACTGATACTGCAGACTTCAGGAAACCACAAATATGAAATTACAGATTTAGGAACACTTAAAAATCTGACTAAATTATGATTCAAAATATTCACACTGGGCAAGGAAAAAACTGCTTGCCACCAGGCAGAGCAGAAACAAGGTATGTAATCAAGTTGTGGATGACACATGGGGTTTAGAGGTAATTCCTATCTGCACAGCAAGACCTTCCTTTCTCCATCTTTTCTTGAGATAAGACACCCATCTGTCAGATCATTACAGCAATGAGAGATAAGATCTCTGCCAGTGCCTATTATTTGACATATTGTCTATAAAAAGCAATTCTTGGCCAGAGGGAATTCCCCAAATGTGGTAAAGCAGGATACAGCTCAGCTAAGGGGCAGAGTGCCCTAAGCTGAGAGGAAACTCGCTCAAGAAATGAGTCATGCACAGGGGCAGGGCCACAAGAGAGGCAAGGGACACAGGAGCAAGCTCACAGGCCAGGCACACGAGCTGATTCAGACAGGTGACATAAATTATAGTTGACCTGCGATAAAATAATCGTTAACTTCCAACTTCCAGTCTGATCTGAAGACCACAGTTTCTCCTAAGCAGAATGTTTCATCTTAATTGTCCAATAATGGGATGTAAAAACTAATTCTAGAGTAAAAGATTGATATTCTAAGATGAGCAGTATAAATAAAGAGCTAAGTAATACTGTGTATCTGTCACAGCTTAAGCCAAATTTAAAAGGTTAATGTTTTCAGATATGTCTAAACCTTGGGTACCTCCTGAGTCCAGAAGTAGAAATGTTGGTTTGTTCCTAGAAGCCAAAAGTTTGAGGCCATAACCTGTTTAGATAACTTGTGCTAACGAGTGAGACTGAGGGGACATAGCCATGCTGAATTTTGACCCTTTTGAAGTTTGCTCCATAGTGCACTTTAATATTCATTGAAATATTTTCTGGTTTTGTGGCCTGAGGAACACAGGGCTCCAAGCTGATAAAGGCTGACTATCCCTGATCAAAATAATAAATCATGATAGAATTATGGTTGCACAAAGGACAACTTTGATTTTTTTCTCTCCAGGTATTTGCTCAGTTACTTCAATTTTCTTAAAAAAGGTGAACATATCTTTAAAGAAAAAGTGAACAAACTAAGCCAGCCTTATGCTGCAGTAGCTATGACAACAGACTTTGAAATAAGTGTGGAAAAAGCTACACCTGAATCTTAATTTAATTTAATTATTTTTTTCAGTCTACTCTTTACACTGACTACTTTGCATTTTACTCTGAAATTGTACAGAAACTGAGATTTCTTACCAACACCATAGTATCTTACATAGCAAATTCTACAGATCTTATTTAGCTTAGAAATGAAATTACTCAGAGAATGAGTAGACAAGTCCTTTTCAGAAGAGAGCCAGACTGCTTTGTGGGGAATGCTTTACCCAAAGATGCTGTGTTCAGTGCAGACTGGCACGTGGCAGAGATCTGACTGCAGGAACAATCCCATTGGATCAACCATTAGCAAACTGTATCCTACTGTCTATTAGAGGTGAGGTTTTTTTTTCAAAATCAAGACACACTAGAGGAGGCAGAGTCAAAAGTCAGATTTTCAGTGGATTCAGTAACTGGGCTGAAGTGAGAAAGAAGACACTTCAGTTCTAACATCTCTTCCTTTTCTCTTTCTGTCCTTCCTGTCCTCCTTGGACAGTCTTTTATAGATGATACCCACAAACATGGATACTACCACCTTCACTAGACAGAAGATTTGTCTCCCTGCCCCTGTCTCCTTCCCCATTCCTCTAAAGTCTTTCTAGCAGAAAGAGCAGAAAGCAAATTCTGCCCCTCCCTGCATCAAGCACAGCAGTTTAACAATCAAGAACCCTTAAAAAAAAAAAAAAACAGGAAAAAAAAAAAAGAGAGAAACTCAGACCATTACCACTAATAGCTCTTCCTTCTCCATAAATGTTCCACTACCCTCTCTGTCTACTTTCCTTGAACAATCCAGGGAAGCCAAATCACTTTACAGCTGTGACTATAGAGAAGAGAAGTCACTTGAACCTCTTTTGAAGGGACCCATGTTCACCTGTGCTCCCAAAGCCAGTTACTGAACTGCAGCCACCCACGAGCTCCCACACCTGACCAGACCAGGGACATTATCATCACTTTCCCCCACTGAGCTCCTCTGGGGCCAGCGACCCCAAATTCACTGCTGTGGATTGTAGGACACCACTGCAGAGGCTGGCACTGAGGCATGCAGGCATCAAATACAGAAACAGATGGGCATCATGCTACTAATTACTTATTAATTCCCTTAAGAACTGATTGTTGAGTAATCAATCTTCATGATTCTCCCAGAAAGACAAAAATGCATAGAAAGTGTATAAAATAATGAGCCATTCTTTTTCCTCAAGTCTGAGACCCTCACATTTTTTTTCACTTAACTCTCTCAGCAAGGTGCCTCCTGCTGCAACAAATGGAGTAAGACTGGTGGAACAAGGACTGGAAGTAAGCAGCCTTAATCTGCATTATCCTTTTTACCAGTGCATTGATTTTGAGACTTAGAAATTTGTACAGGACCATCTCATGCGTAAGCAACTACAGATACCTCCACAAAAGGAGCCCTCTGAAGGCCTTGGTTCTCAGACACCTCCACCTGTTGAAGAATACAGGCTGCCCCACAGACAAATACATTAATCTTATTCCCTGATTTGTCCTCTTTTCAAGCTGCAGCACTCTCTCACTCTCTTGTAGACATGCCCCACATTTCCCATGCCTGGTGTGTAAATGAAGTGCTGCAGTGTCCCATCTATGACTTGTGGAGTTATGAACAGTCAGGAGGTACTCACAGAGTTCACCTGCAGCTTCCAAGCAGCTGAAGACCATCTCACAACAAGTCCTTAGTGAGGAGCAGAGATCCAGGTTTTAGTGACTGCAACAAATCAAAAAGATACCCCTAAGGGCAAAGAGCTGTGACAAACACGAACCAAACACAACCCCAAGGTACAAAGTCACCATCTACGTTCCCTGTAGGACTGGAGGGAGTTAAAAAGGGCCTACCCAGGGCACAGCTGCAACCTTTTATTCTAATTACCCACCTCGGGAGGGGAGAAGCAGCATTAACTCTTCAGTGGCTGGCTCAGGGAGGGTGTGATGTCCAGAGCACTCTTTGTTTCTGAGAACTTTTTACCACTACATTTGGAAGTGCTCCCGGAGTATCATTCAATCTGCGCTCTCCTTGCAGCAAGTGATCTTTCTCTTCCACCCTCAACAGAATCAGGATGAAAGAGTCTTGCCATGCATTTTGCTCTATCCTTATGTATTTAGAAAAAACTCTTCTTAACAGCATCTTTGTTTCTACATCCACTACACTCAATGCACAAAGAGTTCATTTGCTTTCTGATGGTGAGCCTTGTGAAGTGCATGCACAGCTACTTTTAAATTCCTCCTCTTTAAATCATGTATGATTTTTAAAAAAAACCTTTTTCCACTGGCTCTGGCAGGCACTGCATGCTAGGGAAGTAAAACAGAGCCACATTTTATACTAGAGTTGATATGGTCTTTCCATTTTTCCTCTCTCCAGCATGCAACAGCATTGAGGACTTTGTTTCAGTCTCTCATGTAGGAAATTTGAAAGTTATTCTGCTTTTTGTAATCATGGAATGAGTCATGGGCACTTGAAGTTCAATAAATCCCCAGAGGCAGCTAGCTTGGTTTATTTTCAGCTCCGATGACCCACAGAAGGAAAATTATTTTATTTTTTTTGAGACATTGGAATTGGATTTTTTCCCTTATTATATATAAACAATCCTCCTAACATGAGAGGGAAAAAGTTCATATTAAAAGGCAATGTTTATTAAAATATCAGCTTCTCCCTGCTGCAGGAGGATTATTAGCATCACTGACTTCCTTCTCTGTTCCAACAATCTATTGCCAGGTTTGTCAGAGAAGGACTTGTGTGGCTGCTGCTCCTTGACAGCGAGTGTCTGGGAAGTTTATCCTTTGTGTGAGAACAGTGCTGCAAAGAGGAAAAAAAAAGAGGTCCTGAGTTTCCTGATGAGGTGGGTGACAGAAGAACGCCCCTTTCCACATGGGGCCACTTAGGTCTTCAGTAGAAGCATGAGATTAATTATTTCCTTTCTAAGAATCAGTCTGGTACAGCCTGGAGAAACATCTTCTCAAAAAGAAAGGCACATTTACTGCTGCATTTCAGACACTCTGCCACTGTGTACAAACACAGAGGCAGAGGCATGGCACTGTTAAAGGGAAAAGTGAGGGTGATGTGATGGTCATATCCAGTGACATCTAGCAATGAAGTGACCCAGAAATGACACGCTCAAATGCTGCAGAATGAGTATAAATTGGCTCATCTTATGCCTAAAGTATTGCAAAAGGTATTGCTGGAAAAAGTATTTAGTTTATTGAAGTCTTAATGCACTACTTTTTTTCTTATTTCTTGAATTCATAAACCCCAAAACAAATCTGGATTTTCAGTGCAGAGATTTAGAATTCAGGCTTCAGAAGCCAATTTATCACTTAAGATGCAAAAATAGTTCTGTCTAAACAGGGAGACTTTCTTATTTAAGAAGGAGAATCTGAAAAAGAATACCTAATTAAAGTGTTTTCTTTGTTTTTTTTTAAGAGAAAAATGTACAAGAGATGACAAGTATTTAAATCTTTAAAAACCTAATCTCTTCCATGGGTTTCACTTGATTTCCATAGCATGAACACATATCCTTCTCTTGTTTCTCCCAGTTTGTTCTAGGGCAGACACTTAAGTAAAAATGCCTTTTTATGAAGCTATCTCTCTATTTGCTCAGCCTATTTTTTAATCTGTGTTTCTTTACAACGTCTGAGGAAAAACTACTGACTGTTTTCCTGAGAGAAAATCGTTCAGTCCAAGTTCCCTTTTTAGTTGCTGAATATTAGCAGCACTTCTGTGCACTCTGGCCATTGAGGACGGCTGCCTTATTTTCTGCTCCCATTCTGCTTCTGCCCATTATCATTCTGGTTGCCACGCAAGTGTGATTTTAAACCTCCTGATGTGACAAAAATGAAGACAATGAAAGATCTGGTAACTGTCTAAGAGTCATTTAAGGATATACAGGTACTTTCAATATATATATTTTGATATACAATCCCAGACTTCCCTTCTAGGAATGTCTACTTTCCTTGGACACTCCCGTGCGTGCCTTGTGATAACAAGGTCCCACACACTGATCCACATTCCCTCCACCAGTCATCAGATGACTGCTGTTTGCTGGGGATTTTAGTTCTGGTTTGTTTTGTTGTTTGGTTTTTTTTTTTAATAGAATCCCTTGACAACTATCAATATGTAATTTTGTTTCCCTGTTCCTTAGTCATTTAGGAGGAGTGTCAGAACACCTTCTGTATAGAATACAGTTTACAGGGATGTCCTTTTCTTTCCCTGGATATTTACAAAGCACATGGCATGAACCTTTTTTGGTCTGATACTCTAAATGGTGTGAGTTTTGGAATAATTGTGAGGTTGTGAAGGAAATCGTGGTTTATACTACTGCAACTCAGGCTTCAGACCCACCTGTGCTCTTCTGTAAGAAGCAGAAAACACCTAACATGGGATGGTCAAAGTTTTCTCATCTCAGAACTGGCTTTTTTTCTGAAAACCAACACTAAATGGCCCTGGAGAGCTCCACCAGCCCCGACTTGCACTTTTCAGAGGGCTGTAGACACAAGCCTCAGGTGATTTACAGTGAGTTAAGAAGCTACACACACAAGGAAGGGAAAGAAAGATGTCTTTGAGAGCACCCAGCTGCTTTGTGCTGGCTTTCCACTGCACCAGATACCCAGTGAGCACTAAACATAACAGCAACATTTAAAGCCTTGGCACAAAATCCTGCAATGTCTTCCTAAGAACAGTTGGGCCATTAGTGGCCATTCAGTCAGACAGAGCACGGCTGTCTCAGAGCTATTAGGTGGATGGGGAGAGGTTGGTAGTGAGAAAATGTTGTACTGGAGGATCACACGGAGCCTTGCTGCAGGGCTGACGGACGGGTGGAAGCCAAAAGGGAAATCAGCACTTCATAAAAGTTAATGACCAAGGATATACTTCTTATGAGTCCTGACCATAGCAGGATTCAAGTGCAGAGCACTAGACTATTTCCTCTTCCATTCCTCCCTCTTGTTTTGGACCAGTATCCCTCTCCTTTTTGTTATTATTACTGTTAGTTTTTAATATATGCCTTTGTGAGAAAGCCCTGAAGAAAGACACCCTCCATTATTTTCTTCCACGTCCCTATCAGATCTGACTCAGCTGCCCCATCCTTTTTCTTTTCTGCTTTCCCAGAGGTAATACCTCAAGTGAGATTAAACGTCCTCTTCCAGATAGCCCGTTTTTGGTAAGGAAATTCATGCAGGAAGGCAAGCATTGGCAGACCTTAAATCATCATCCTGCACAGAGAGGGGCACTGGTGCTGGAGTTCTAGGCATGAAGTGTGTATAGATACCTATGCTGACCAAGGCTCACTGTGACACAATAAATAACAGCCTAACAATAACAAATGTAAATAAAACATCTGAATTTCTTTCCAAAAAATAGCCTTCTCCTAATATTTTAATCTTCTTTCCTTTTCACCTCCACATTTATCCCTCTATTTTACCTGGCATGTTTTAATGCTTGCCTATTCCGTAACCAGCTCTGCAAATATTAATCACATATAAGCAACTTTTTTAAAATTCATACAAGTGGGCAAGGCATGGGAGATGAATTACAGAGTTTGTGATCCAGTGCTGGGTGACACACATGGACTGTGCATTAGAGAGCAGGTCTGACACTGATGAAAGCCTGCCCTGCCAGAAGTGCCCAGGCCAGCTCCAGCACGATGGTTGTGACTACACAACACAGCCCTGAACTCATTAAGTCTTCTTTGCTGGTTTGAAAAATTAGAGTTTTATTCTAAACTCTGTCATTCACTCTGTGACCACAGGCTAAATATTTCTTTTCTGTTTTCCCAGTTGTTAAGGACTCATAAAGATTCCACTCATTTTTAAGGCATTTTGAGCCATATGGGATGGGGTGGAGGAGATTCATAGACATTCAGGCTCAATTTTGATGATTATGGTGAGTGGCATAAAGCAGGAAGAAACCCAAAGAAAAATTCAGTTCTAAGTTTGGTGCTATAAAGAAAGCTCTGGGATACATGAGCAAGAGACAAATCTAAAGCCAAAATAATTCCAATAAAGCTTGTAAGACACAGAATAAATATGAATACACTTCCAGTATTCTGCCTTATCAAAACTGCATTTATGATGGAATAAAAAATTATTGCATTGCTAAAGGAACAGTCATAACTGTGAAGAAAAAATGTTGAGTTATTATGGCAGACTACACAGCAACAGAGCATTTATGGCTCCACTCAGGGCAGACTGCTCAGTCAGGATTTTTCTCACATATATTACCATATAAACCTCCCATGCCACTTACAGTTTCACAGAGTTCAGATGATGAAAGCATAAGAGGGGGATAACTTTACTTATTGCCGTGGAAACCTATTTATCATCCGTGTCTAGAGTTATTGTCCTTTTACTTGAGTTGGAAAAGTCTTCATTAACTCCCCAACATCTTCCCTTCACCCCAAAGCTTCTTTCTTCAGACATGCATGCACACCATTGTTATCGGAAGATGTGCTTTTACAAATTGTGCTACCGAGGCTGCTACCATCTACCTGCCATCATTGTGCAGCTCTGACTTACCAGGTCCAAATAAATTATAACAGCACGGGACTGTCCCAAAATTCAAACACACAAATAGTAACCTCTTTGTCCGACTATTTCTGGGATAATGAATAAGCTCTGTGGACTGGAAGTTAAATATTTCATGGCAGTTATATGATTAACTCATGAGGTTTTTGAGATTTTATGGGCAATGTGATCAGGTCTATCTCTGTCCTTGTCAAGGAGATGCATCTTTTTGGTCTCCATCTAAGGTTTCCTTTGCTACAGGTGCAGCAGCAGGATAAAAGATCCCAGTCTTGGCTGGGAAAGAGAAGGAAGGGGAAGGGAAAAGACTATCCAAGTTAGCTGAGATTTTGAGCTGCTACTCTGCCTCCAAACTTTTTCATTTCCATGGCAATACCAAGGGAAAGTACAGCATCTGTGCTGCAAAGCTGGCAGACAGCTTTTGAAATATCAGAATTTTTTGTGGGTACAGATGATATTGAACATATGGTGTTTGAAAGAGTGGCCAACATTGCAAAAGCCTTTGGAATCATCTGATGCTTTATTTTGTGTTTCCCCACACTCAGCTTTTAAGTCTGTCATATTTTCCTAGTAGCAATATAGTGACCCATTTATGGCAACAGCTGCACATTCGACTTGTTCCTGGTGGTGTTATTTACCACAGTGAAAAGGAAAGATTCCAGAATACAACGGTGACCCTAAATGTGAGGCGCAAAAACAAAACAAAACAAAGCAATGCTTGTACTTCATTGTATGGCCTGGATTATCTTTCCATAACATGTAAATGTTCCTTGGTAGGCACAAGTTGACTCTGCATGCTCATGTTACATGAGCAGCTGGAGCAAAAGTCCTTTCTCACCTAGGAGGACAGTGTTCTAGATATTCCAGGCAGAGAGCACAGCAGTTTCTCTCAGTGATGGGGAATGTCAGTCTGAGCTGGGAAATGCCACGAAGCATGAAGTGATGAATTGCCATCATTTTTGCCAGGGTTCATAATGCACAGTGGCTTCACCTTACACTCTGTTTACCTGTGCCTGTGTATTAATTTGGTTAGGAAATACCTAAAAAGTAAAGCCTTAGATAACAGCTTTGGCTTGTTTCATTCTTTCTTAAATTTTGTGCAGTTTCTCTCAACCTTACATTTAAGCAAAAACTATTCTTTCTCAACTCATGCATTATGCAGTTCCTAACTCTCTCCATGCATCATCTGTCTCACACTGAGGGATTATAGTTGAGACAATTGCATCATACCACAAATGTGATTTTCTGCTATTAATTCTATGGAAAACCTCCTCTGGAATAGTTTAATTCCCTGGCATTTTCTGAGCATCTCATTATTTGTGAATTCAGACTTCCAAAGGCTGTCTGTATGAAACAAACCTCCCAATCCCAAGGTACCGAATTTCAGGTTTGAAAAGTCTCTAAACTCCTTCCTTGGGCTTGTATTGAAAGCCTGAACATCAATACTTTGGGGCACCAGACTCAGTTTTGAGCTAACATGTCACGAGACACTAATCCAAAACTGCATCAAACCAATCACTCAGACGAGTAACTAATAATTTATTCAGAGCCTGGCAAAGAGACATCCTTCATATTTAATATGTGTCTGTCTGTGCTCTGCAACTTGGCAAAGCAGGGTGTTAAGCCTCAATATCTTTTTCTAACTGCTTGCATCTGCACTTCAGGCAGGGCAGTTCACAGCAAATATGGGACATGTCTGAGTTTCACCTCTGCAGTTTCAAGTCACCCAAATGAGTTTCCAGTTGGGATTGTCTGTAAGAGGTGGCAGGAGAGTGAAAAACTTCTGCACACTGACAGATTCCCACAGGGTGCACACAGACAGAATTAAAGGAAATCCCAGGAACAGATTAAATAATAGCATTCAGAATTCCATCTCTGGAAAAGGATGTAAAAGCTAGTGAAGGACGATGAGATTATTCATTGAAAGCTGTCTTGCAGTCAGCTCATGGGAAGTCCATACACTGCTGAAGGGAGGTTATAGTTTATAGTCAGTTATGGCCTTCAAGTGCTTTTTGGTTTATGGAGCTTTTGAAGCGTTTCAGAAAAAATAAAAAAGGCAAAAAAAAAAAAAGCTCAACAAAGATAGGAAAATGGAGGCTTTCAACACAAAACAAAACCAAACCAAACCAAACCAAAACAAAACAAAGTTTTCAAAGCATTACAGAGAGAATAAAACTTCATATTTGGAAGAGATGTACATGGAAATGTCATGAACTCAACCCCACGGGCAAGGGTCTTCAAAACCTTCTACAAGGAAGAAACTCTTCAGTTCCCTGAAATCTGAAGGATGGTTTCTGTACTTCATGCAACCAGGTCAATAAGTGGACATAAGTCAGTAAGTGGAAACATAGGACTGTTTCATATTTGGTCAACCTTTATACCTTATTTAACTCATCATTGAGTTAATTGATTTGTGAGTGATCTTTCAAGCCGGTTTGCATTGCCTGGTTGACAGCATTCTGTACCTGAGTCCTGAGCACGAGCTGCACAGGGCACGGTGGTGAAGCCTCCACCACAACAGAGGAAACTTCTTGCAGAGGCAGCCTAGGTTGAAAATTTAGTTCAGAAATGGTGGAGGAACTAGTGAGTGTCACTTTTGTGGTGGTTCTTCCTTCTGTATTCACTCCTTGCCTTTTGGACTGAGACTTCCAATAAGGGTGACAAGAACAAAAATGTTTTCTCTTTTGAATCATCTGCTTATTTGGAACCGTTTTGATGCCTTAAAATCCACTTTAACAAGCCACAAAAAGAACCATCATTTTATTGCATATCTGTGCTTGGTAATATGATAATATCACTTCATCATTTGTTGCCAGCAGTTCAAATAGTGTTTGTTTGGGGGGGATTTTTTGGCAACAGAGGAATCCTCCACTAAACAAGATTTAGATAAGTAATCGCGTGAGATTCCAGGGCTGAAATGCTCAGGATGACACTTTAAACTTGAAACTGGTTTCCATAATATTCACCTCTTAAATATGGAGCCTAGAGATGGGTGGAGGTGAACAACTCCTGATTTGTATTACAACTCTGGTGGCAGAGATGGCCACAGAAAGAGATGTGCTGTGAATGTCTGTGGAACAGAGCAACCAGGATGAGCTTTACAACACTTTACATTATTGTTCTGTAATGTGTTTTGTTTTTCTTTCTAGAGAATTTATTTTTTAAAGTCAAGGGTAGAAAAAAAATAGAAGAAATAATAGGATTATTGCAGCTTTTCCGTGCAACACTTTTGCAGCCAAAATGATACTAAAGGGATTGAACCTTCGCATTGCTCCATAGCAACACCAATCTTCCCTCCTCCTTTCTGCCAGCCAGGCAGCGAGGCTGTCTCGGGCATTGTCTCACCTATTCAATGACATAGCTAGGGAATGAAAAGGGTGAGAAAAACCCTCCAAAATAGTAGGAAAGATGAAAAATGTTACCAGTGGGAAGAGAAGCATTTGGGGGAGGGTGGGAAGTGAGCAGAGACTGAGACTACAACCTGCACACCTTTACTCACGGCAGCCTCACAGGGGTGTGCAGCACCACCTTTTCTCTCTGGGTTAGCCAGCTGGGGAACTTACACCTCAACATTTGTGCATTTGATGTCCAGGCCATCCTTTACAGAGACTGTGGGCTCTTCTCCAACCCATTCCATTTCCCATTTTATTCAAGTTACAGTTTAACACGGTAATTAGTTGCTGTGTAATGGCTTTTGAGCTGAGAAAATACATGGGTCAAAGATGATACAAAGTTGGCCAATTGGAATAGAGGGGATATGGCTGCAAACAAGGCAGGGGGATCATCAAATCCTCTCCCCTGGACTCCCACAAAACTGAAGGCAGCTAGAAAAAGGCTCCATAACTTCATGACTACAACATGGAGACAATTGGTTGCTGTGTTGCTGTGAAGCAACAGCAAAAGAAAACAAAAGAACATTTCATCTATTCACTTCAAGCATCCCTAACTATGCCTTTGTGGAAACTGCAGCTTGGTTTCATTGTGCTACTGAAATGAGCCCAAGATCTTGTGCGACGTTTCAAATAACAAAAACAATATATTTCTCCATTACTTTACTTACTTTAAGCACATGTGTTTTGTAGTTAATGTAGTTCCTGGTGTTGTGAGAGAGCAATGAAAATGAAATCCATGCTTAATGCACTGAACTTTGACAACAGCAGCTGCAACTCAAAATTAAAATCCACTGCTTTGCTTTGCTCTCAGGGTCTGAACCAGCTTTGAGGAAGTGCTGCAGCATACTGTGAATGAGGACATCTGAAATGAAAAATGCCTGAATGGCTGCCCAAAGGACAGATCAAATCACCAAAAGCAAACAGTGATGTGCCAGGCTGTTTGCTGAATACTCAGGTGAAATCAGACAAAACCCATAAGCCTTGGAAATTTCAAGACAAAAGAGAGAGACTGAATTTTTATCATCTGCTGCAAGGCACTAATCATGGAGATAAAAGACTCATTTAGACTGGCTGACTTGACCCAAAAGCCAGAGGAGACATCGAAGGCAATGAGGTTTCTGCCACTGGTCTCAGAGCACTTTAGATCTGTCCAGAAGACACATACACTACAATTTTGGATTAAGTTGTCTTGAGGGGGATAAGGGTATTTTTGGTTTGGGCTTTTTTTGGAGAGGTGGGGCGAGAGCTGTCGTGGTTTGTTTTTTTGTCCAGACAGCAGCAGCAATGAACTGAACATTAGTTATTTTTGTCAGTGATCTGATGATGTCCTTTAGGTGTTTAACTGCATTTTATAATGACCCAATATATCCAGCTTTTGTTCATTTGTTTTCCCCTTATGCCATCTGCTTTGGATCTGTGGTTGAAGCCGGGATTATGCAGACCCCAGGCTGCCTCTGAAGGAGAGTCCTTTAGGATAACCTCTGCTGAGTGCCTGGCAGGAATCAGCCTCAGCTGTGACCTGCCTGAGCCAGGTGGAATTCTCTCCCGTGGTTTTCTTTAAGCATCTACTATAGTGACAGGGGGAGAAAAATCCAAGGGAGGGGGATGTGCAGACACTATGGTCGTAAAAAGATTGTGAGCGAGGACTGCCAGAAAGAGTGGCTGGTGCCACACTTGCCTGCTCCCAGGGGATGGCACCTGTGTCAGCCAGAACTCACCACTTGAAACTGGAGTCTTCCTGCTGCCTGTCCTCCACAGAAGAAGCAGTTTCTGATCGTACAGGGTTCAAGGCAAAAAAGTCCCTCCTGGAGGGATAAGTGGCAGGTAGGCAAATAACGCAGCCCTACTGAGCCTGAAATTTGGCATGTAAAGTTAGTCACTTAAAATGAAAGAAAGTGACAAGGTTTACAGCTGAATTAGGTTCCTATGATGTAAAAGATTATTGATTCTGTTAAATAATAAAGTCACATTACTGAATGCGCTTCTTGTTATATGTTAATGGCAATAATGTAAATATCTTGCAGATCTTTGTGTGCCACTCACCACTAGTTTTCAATGAGGAACAGAAGTAGCAGGAGTCAATAGGTCTGACTCTGCAAGCTTGCTTTCTTTTTGCAGTTAACTATCCATACATTGAAATGTTCTGAATACAGATTGAGTTGCTTTGTTCGATATTTATTATTGTTCCACCTGTGTTGAAATGGGAACAGCTATGGCTTTAATGAATGGATTCAAAGGCAGTCAAAATTCATTGTGCCTCTTCTAAATGCTTTTGTGTCCTCTGCTGGAGCTCTTTTTGATTAACTCTTCCAGCAAGACTTCTCCTGAATCAAAATAGATATATTTCTTGTTCTCATAGAACATCAGTGCAAACACTTTCTTTGAACCAGATTGTCCTATGTCACATATTTGTCCATTTTTTTGAGAAGCCAAAGTCTGTTCCTCTTTTCCATGCTGAGAGACATGGTGCTCCTTCTTAAATCATGGAGGCCGTGCACATGACAACTGATAGATAATTAAAAATAAAGGTGTCAGAATCTGGCAGAAGAACTTCATTAGCTTTCCAAAGCATACCAAAGAACATTCATTATCACAGTATGAAGTATCATAAATAATTAGTACTAAATCCACACATGCCAAGTGAATGATCAGGATGATTTCGTACTGTGATCAGCTTGCCTTTTATTTCAACTTTCCTAGTTTATTTCATTACTCTGTTCATTTGCAAGCTCAATATTTTGCCAATTCTGCCATTCATACTCATTGTCCCAGCATTTGTGTGAAGAAAGAGAAAACCACTAGCAGTGTCTTGCTATTTTCTTAATTCACGACACCAGCTAATTATAAATAATTCACCAAACAATAACAGCACAATCTTGATTTAACTCATCCTCAAAGCACTTTGTTTTTGAAGGTAGGATAATATTCCAAATTGCAGTTGTAAATTAAGGCAATGTTAAACACAAGGCAGATGCAAACCATCTGAAAATGCAAGGAGCTGAGCTTGTAGATGTATATTACGTGTATAAAGATTTTCTTCAAGAATTCACGTTTGTGCCTCTTCCCTCTTCCTTTTACTCATGTCCTCACTGAATGAGGACTTTTTTCTCCTAAGAGGAGAACTGAGTGCACAGAAAGAGAGAACTGAAATTACTAACTTACATACACACATAGACGTTTTAAGTAAATATGCATTTAAATTTACTTCCAAGATCATCCTTGTCAGCAGCCCAGGATGTAACTCACTGAATAATGAAAGAGGGGCAGCATTAGTTTAAAGTGATTGTTGTGTTTGTTCTGCTATTAAGTTTTGATGCCTGGTGCTACCGGGCAAGGCAACACAGCAGGGCTAAGTGGGGAGAGGAGTACTATGAAAATTTAACTGGAGGCATGCACCAAGAACCTGGAAACAGCAGAACACGGAGACTCTAAGGCATCAAAGAAATAAACAAAATAATCCACTCCTCCTACTATGCTTACTGTCCTTTCTTCCTGAAAGACACCTCCTGCATTCACCTTGGCTTCAGGTGTAATCCAGACATCTGTCTTGAACCACCCTGTTTATTGAAACCTGCTGTTGAATATACCATTACTGACAGTTCAGCTCACTGGAGGGCCTTGGAGTGGCCCCAGGACAGAAGGGCAGAGCTGCAGCAGGTGTTCAGGGCACAGGAATGGCCCTCTAGCCCCTGCCCAGGCCTGTGGCACCAAGGGCTCCTCTGTGAGCTTCAGCTGCTGCCAATTTGAGTAAGCAGCTAAGAGCAGTCCCCCTTGCTGTTGTGCTATTTCCTAAATAATCCACAAGCACAAAAGTAACAGGTTCACCCAGGTGTGATTATCAGTAAGTAATATTCCCACTCCCCCTTTTTTTTTTTTTGAAAAAGAGATGTACATTCTCCCAAGAGAAACGGGAAATATCAATTGTAATAAAATTCCTGATACAGTGAAAACATGTTAAAAGTGTTGAAAGATTCCAATTAATTTTCCATTAGAGAATTGCTCATTGTTTTGAAATTGTACAGAATGAGAGTAAAAGATTACAAAATTATCACAGCAGCATAATTCAATTTACAAAGACTTTTTTTTTTTTCTTCCTAGTATTTGTGGATGGGGAAGAAATGTACACAGTCTAAAATACTTTCAGAGGCTCCCTTTGGCTCCATAGTCAAGCAGTTGGCAGGAGGCTGCCTGGTTGTACTTCCCAAGAAAGCACTGAAGTGGCAGAACCCAACTGATCCCAAGTTTTCATGAGGCTGAGTACAAGACAAGGCTGTTAACAGCACGTGCTGAATCCAAGGGAACAGGGACACAACCACATTTCTGCTGCTGGGCAGCATGACCCAGCTGAGGGAAGGTTGGGGCTGCTCCTCCTAGAACAAAGTTCTGCCAGAGGCTGGCACAGCTGCACGTGGAAGGCTGCAGCTTTCCTCCCCCAGGAGGAGCAGGAAAATGTGGACAGCAAGAAATGTGAGGAAGGAGCTGGCTCCCAGTCCTGCTGCCCGGGTTTGGACCAGCCAGTCCTAGTCTGCCTGAGCTTTGTGACTGGCTTGGGACTGTGACACCTCACGCTCAGAGGGGGAGATGCTGGTCACACCCAGAAAGCCAGATGCCTTGAAGCAGACAGAAGGAGTCCTGATGGAGTTTCTGAGCCAGCTAATATAATTCACCAGATTCCACAAAAAACTAAATAACAGGTTTTTGTGTCAGAGAGAGACTGTGGGGAGCTTGGTTGTCGTCTACAGAAATTCATGGGAGAGATTGTGTTCCTTCAGTAGTTCATTTTCAGAAGGTGATTTAGCCACTTCCTTTACTCAATTTAAAACCGTCAGCCTGTTATTCATAAGAGAAAATAGATTACAGAGCCTGAGAAGCTGTAATTTTTTCCTCACAATGGCTTCAAGCAGGTCCTCCAATACTTAGCTGGCCTGGGCAGTTTCCCTCAGCTCTCCTTCGTCCGTCTCCGTGGGGAGGTGTATCACAGCGAGAAATCAAATCAAAATCTACTGCAAGATTAAAGGCACTGGAGATCAGAGCAGGTTGCAAGGAACCACTGTGCATTAGATTAATGCTCAGACCAATGCTGCTTTGAATTCCACTCCAGTTTCACAGATTATCAGGGAACAATAGTCAAGTTAAAACAAGGCCGTTTCTTTTTAGCAGCCACCACGCTTGGCTGGAACTTGTTCTGTCACTGTCTGCACCAATCAGTCACTTCAAAGTTTGCCTGGCACCCTCTGGGGCTGCCCCACACACACAGCCTCTCCTCACCCTCTGATTTCAACTTCTTCCCAACTTCTGAGACTGGTGGGAGGGAGCTTAGAGGGACAAGTCACCAGATGCAGAGCAGGAACCTCGGAAGCATAAGCCTAAACCCAAGCACAAAGGAAGATTTGCTTTGTGAACTTGGTAGCTTGCTGTTCTACTTTGTTTCCCAAGGTAGATTTCTCTCTGCCTTTGCATCAACAGAGGCAATAACCTTCAGCTCTGCTCCCTTCCTTTTTTCTCCTCTTGTTGTACAATGAGGAAAAACCGACTCAAGGTTAGTGGTAAGAGAGAGCATAGTCTTTAACCATTGCAGTTCTCACGCAGCATTTTGATAACTCCTCTGCTAACAGAGCTGATAGAGAGAATGACAGAGGGGAGGACGTTCCCTTCTTGCTCCTTTTCTTCACTACTTTGAAAGTTTTGACTATTTTCACATAACTACAGAGCTAACAAAAATGGGAAGTAAAATGGCTTTTGAAACATGAAAATTCAATATTAGAAATGTGATGAGAAGACACAAATGTAGCTGTTTGAAAAGGTTTGCTGAACAGAGAACACAGGGCTGTTGTACAGCTCCTCCACAGGAAGAATGAAGAGAGCAAAAGGAGCAGGCTGTGGGGAGACAGAGCAGAGATAGACTGAGATTCTTTTAATTGAAAATTCAATACAGCTTCATTCATTATATATTTTTTATGAAACAGTGGAATTAAAAAGAAAAGGCTTCAATGAAACATGGGGCTTCCAGCTTGCTCAAGAATATCACAAAAGCCCTTATTCAGTTTCCCTTGAAGCCAAGAGAAACATGTCTTTTCTGGTTCAATTTTCAGCTCTTTGAAGCAGAAACTCAGTCTTTTATGTGTCCCTACAGTGCCCAGTGCAATAGGTCTCCTGTTTCAGCAGGGACTTCTAAGTGCTATTGTAATAAAATTGATTAATCATAATTTTTAATAACTCCTTAATATTTCCAGTATCATCCTTGACTAAAAAAAAAAATGTATGCAGGCTGAATAGGCATGAAAGTTTAACTTAGAACACAGTAAAGATAAGTTTTTGCTACAAGAAAATCTAACACAAAAGGTAGTAAAAATGTTGTTCATATTAAGCAGAAGAAGAAATAATATTAACAGAGTAACAAAACAGAAATCTGGAGTTTACATCTTTTTGTAGCCTAAAAATTAAGTGTGAGATGAGTGGGGTGTGCACTCGCATGCAGGGATGCTATTTATGGCTTCAAGAAGAGGGAGATGTGCTGTTATCCAGCTCCATCTGCATGGCAATGAAGGGCCACTCAGAGAGAGACGTGTAAATCTTCCTGATGTGATTCCTCCCCACTCTTTTGCAAAGCAGCACTTAATATTGGCTCCTGCACTGCTGTCACATAACCCCCACGACAGGCACGGAAGTGGAAGGGCCAGCTCACATCTCTCACTGGCTCTGGCTCAGGTTGCAAATGTGGGCGGACACTGCTGCACCATTCTGCACTTCAATAAATGTTTTTAAGGCTTATTTTTCACAGCAGGAGCAGGAATGAAAAATAAGATTCGATTGTACACGTCGACAGGCTGGGAGCAGTGCCAGTGTGCCATAACCCCCTGTACCAGCCCAGCCCTTCCACTCTGTAAAGCACAATTATGGCAAATTGGCTCAGAGCCCGGCAAACGTATCAGAGGCACACGTGTGCCTCTCTGCAAACATCTATATACAGGACTCATAAACGACCCTGGGGTTTTCTTTTTCTCCCCGGTGAAAGGAAGTTAAAAGCCTTAATGTGAACTATCCTTTTCCCTCAGCTAGGGCAGATTTCTTCCTGAGGGAGTTTCTCCAGGCTTCCTTCCAAGCCAGTGAAGAACACGAGCATCACAGAAGGGGTTCATCTCCCCTTGTAGGAAACAGGGGATGCTTGGGCCATTCCCATTTCTCTCCATTAGCTGGCTACAGCCCATCCTAGGCAGCTGAGACTTACACATCTTACACCTGGCTGGATTAAATGCTTGCTATTTGGATGCCTCATGTCATTTGAGCTGAAACTTTGTATAACTCCACAGGGAAGAGCCACAAGTATATCTAAACACGCTAGTTTTATAGAAAGAGAACTGCCAATTTCAAAGTCTATTTTCTGTGGTAGTTTGCAAGCAGAAGAAAGAATTAGGTCCATTGAACAACACAAAAAATTTGCCTTTTGTAACTGAGAGTTATAAAATACAGTAAAAGTTAAAGTGTAGAAATAGATAAGCTTTTACCCCAGAATCTCATCTGCTGTATCCATGACATTAAGCAAAACATAGCATGGAATTGTAGAATACCAGGCTGGCCTTTCATGTGGTTTTCTACCTCTGGTACACACCTCTCTTGGCATTGAGCACACTCATAGCCCTGCAGTTCAGCCACACTGCTGAACAGAAAATCCCATATGTGGAGGAACACGAGGAAACATTTTCCTGCAAATTATTTCTCAAAAATATCAGCTGTGTGATAAAGCTGTGGGATTAATTAATTTAGTATGCATCTATAATTGCCTTATTGCAATCCTTCTCTCCCAGGACTAAAGCTAATGCTCCATATCTTGAAGTACCTTCAAATTTCAGTTCTTTCCTTATCATGGCGTGCCATGAATTTATTCTCTTACCTTCAACACATAAGGAATTTTGGTACATACTAGAGTACAGGTACCATATTTATAGACATCCTGCAAGTCTGCATTGATACTGCCACTCCTCACAGTAGAAACCACTTTAAAATGTAGTTGCTTTTTTTCCCTTAATGCTAAGTACCATTGGGAAGTTAAGTGCAGGACACAACTCGGATATACAGGTGTATACCATGCCTGTGCCACAGCTATATCAAGAGATTTTAAATAAGGAGACACCACTGGATCAGCTAATGATCTGACCTAATTTAGCCAAGTCAATCTTTTAGAGAGCCCAGTACCTCATATTTAGCTCAGCAATATCTTCCCCAAACCATCCAGTTCTTGATTTGACTATTTTAATAGTAATTTACATTCTAATAGTTGCCTATGGTACTCAGATTTCAGTTTACTTCTACTGTGTGTGTTTAGTTCTGTGTGAACTTGTGTACCTTTACTGAGTGAATTCAATGCATCATGAGCTCAAAGAGAGAGGTTTTTGAACTTTTTCCTGGATTTACCAGAAGGATCATTCTGAAGAGTTTAGCTGGACAGAGAACAGACAGCTACCTGGTCTGTCTGAATTTCACAAAAGAAACAAACCCCAAGCCAAGAATTATTCATGGAAGTGATTCAACCAGTAGTTAGAATAACTACATTACATTCATTTCAAACTAATTATACATGACTGGCAACAAAAAGGAGATAAATTATAAATCGGATTTAAAAAAAATTGTTCCTGAAAGCCATATATTTTTTTCCTTGAAGATGAACCATGTACCATGATTTTATTTAAAATCAAGGTCTTGGATGATTTCAGATCCCATGAATAAGCATAGCAGGTGCTCACAATGCTCTCACTGCAACTGAACCCGACTCAGCCTGCTCAAAACCCCAACTCACAGGAAAGCCCAGCACTCCTGGCCATGTAGGCCAGGAAAAAACAGCAATCACATTTATTATTTAAGGAGAGGGACAGCGAAGCGATGAGCACATCTTGCAGCAGGTACCTGCAGCCTTTTGGGAGGCAGCAGCGTGTCCTGCAGCCCCGCGGCACCGCGTCTCCCTGCTGCAGCAACTGCTCCGCTTTGTCTCACCAAAATACACGAGCAGGCTGGGGAAATCTGCTGGGGGACAGCCACTGCAAGTCATCTTGTTTTCCTGGTACCTTAAATATTTTATCTTAATCCCTAACCAGAATAGATATGTGATAAGCAAGATAAAGCAAACTCCTTAACAACCTGTCTCTCTTTTTTGGACAAGCAAGCCCTGACTTGCAGCACATGGGGAAAGACAGTCAGCAGTTCCCAAGATGACCCTTCTTTGAAGAGATATCTTTTTTACTTCATTTGTATTCTGGTTCCCAATTAAACCAGGACTTGCACTGTCGATCTATGTGTGTCTGTTCCAGTCCATTCACTTACAATTTCTGGCAACTGGGTAATTTCAAATTCAAACTTGACAGAGGTAACTTTCAAATATATCCAGTCCATAAAAATATTAGTTAGCAACTGTGTAATTTCAAATTCAAACTCGACAGAGGTAACTTTCAAATATATCCAGTCCATAAAAACATTAGTTAGCAACTGTGTCAAATAGAAAAAAATTACCTACTATCTGGATGAAAGTCAGCTACAACTCAGTGTAGATTTATCCTGTAGAAGTCGTGAACGAGCCACAAAGTCTCATAATATTCCCTCAGTAGCCAATAGGGACATTAGCTAAAAAAGCAAGAGGAGAACTCAAATTAGGATTAGAAGAGCAACAGGTATGAGCACACAGGAAACCATATGCCAATAGATTATAGAATATCTTCTTTTTAAGGAGTGGTTGTTTAAAGTTTTTCATACAAGTCTTCTTATAGATTCTTTTTAAACCATTTTTAAGCGTTATATAATTTTTTTTTCTGTGCTTCTGGAGTCCTGTTTGCAAATATGCCCTCTAAAACTTCTGCAGCACTGTAAATACATTTTCTTATTACTTGTTCCAGCCACAAAGCAGCCTTCAGTCTTCAATACTGAAACCATGGAAACTTCACCAGATGAAGTCTCCCGGATGGAGGAAGAGAAGCGCTGGGAGACAAATGGTGGGACAGAATCTGGCTCTGACTGCATCTTTGCAAGCAGTGAAGAGCAGCAGGAGTGCACCCATGTTCCAGCTCCCACAACAGACTGCTGGCCTTGTCAGCCACTCTCCAGGCTTGCTGGAATCATGATGTGGTCTTCAACACTCTTCTGTAACCTCATGGTTAGTTTTCCTGTTATTCCTTTAACCACTAACATATTTTACCTCCAAAGAAGGACATACTTAATTAGAAAATGAAATTACTCCATTTCCCCTTCTTGCTTTATCAACATCTTGACTTCACTTGGAGCTATTGCCCAGTCAGAGCAAGAGGGAAGCAAAGGCTCCCAGTCTGACTGCAAGCTTGTCTTGTTTAGTCTTTTTTTATCTAATTTAATTTTAATTTTGTAATTCTCACATTTCCTTGGGCTATTTAAGATGACAGCAGCCTCTTGCCTTGTGTGATACAGGACTTGAACTATGTTCAGAAGCAGTAAACTCAAGGAACAAGAAATAACCTCTATAAAACTTGTCCAGTGGGTTGACTTGATCTAATACCTCAAGACACCTATTACTCCACATTTACTGGACTTCCTCCGTCCCCTTCAACACTGTACACTTGCTATCTCTTTTCTTGATAAGGAAACCAACACGATAACCCTGACAGCGGCGTTCCTTTCACCCCTGAGATGTGTATCCTAGTAGACCGCATGCAGTGATCCTCATGATTCATAAGTGTTCCCTGAGTAAATGCTATTGAATCCGGCAGCTACAATAATACTCCCCCGCCATATGCATTTTCTGTACAGATCATGGCCCTTTCCCCAATTCTTGCTCAATAGTGTGCTGAGAATGAATGTGTGGAAGCTCCATGACATCTCTCTCAGTGTCTATTGTGTTCTTTTTCCTGTAGCCCATGTAAGGCCACAATAGCCACAGCTGACAAAGGACAGAGAGAAAATGTGTTGCAGAATAAAGTGACAATACGACAAATACAGCTCATGGGAGAGAAAGGACTTGTTATTGTGGGGATGCAAGAGCTTTGTGGGATGCCTGAGGTCGGGCTGCAGGGTCAGAAAGGTGATTCCTGGCTTTCTGACCCATACCAGAGACTCTGCAGAGGAAAGGAGAGGGCAGAGGAACCTCATGACACAATGGTCTCAGCGTATCAGCACCCTGGTGTGAGAAGCTGAGTTTTCAGGGCTACCCACTCTAAATGCACACTTCTGTGAGTCCCATCAGAAGAAAAATCACTCAGAGACAGAATGCATATGTACCTACTGAATTACTGAACAGAAAATAAATCAGAAAGCCGAATGGCTCCATCTCAGTTCAGCATGCCCCAAACTAATTTGCTTGTATCAGTATTTTCATTCAAATAAGCCTCCTCTCAAGAAATAAAGCACAGCACTAGGAAAAATCACCGGTCCTGCAGCTGTGATCAGGGAATGAATGAGACATGACAGTGCTCTTGTAGATGTTCAGACAGCCTGAGCTTGCCTCAGTCATCTTTTCCTGCGGTGGCAACATCCTGCGTGATGCAGTTCTGTGTCATTTCTGACACTGTCATTTCAGATGTTGTAAAATCCTGGAAGCAAGAGAAGGGACCAGGGTAAGAGGGGAGAAAATAGAACAGCAAATAGCATCTGACAACACACATCCAGTCCCTTGTGTCATTGCAAGGTTTGCATGCCTTGTCAGGATAGCCACCAATCTGACCAAAACGTGCCTACAGCCGGCATGGCAAACGTGCCAAGCCTTGGAAACCTCTTGATGTCATAACCTAAATACCAGAGGGGTCCTGCAGCCCTTGGTCAGTTGATTTAGATTTTCCTTCCACATAGCAACCTTCCCCCTTTCTGAGCAAAACACCCAAGTCTGAGATAAATTTATTTCTGCTAATCAATGACAGAAAACTGGACAAGAAAAAGGCAGGTTTAGCACACTTAGCAGCATTTACACAGGCTACTTTTCCAAAGGTTTCTCAAGAGCTGATTCTCTGGCATCTCCCAGCAGGGTTGAGATGATATTGCAGCCTTCCCTCTATTAGAGTATGGAATTATTTGGCACATGTTTTTTGTGTATGTTGATAGTAAAAGAGTTTTCTGAGGTCTGTGCTACTGTCAGGCTGATCAGGTGCAAAGAGAAGTTGACAGGCAGATGAATGGACCTCTAGCATAACTAGAGATGACAGATTTCTTTAGCAAATCATCATAAAACCAGTTAACAACGGATATAAAATGTTTCTTTCTAAATTACATATGTCACACGAATACTTAGAGCTAAGCTGCTAAATTGTCATGACTTTCATATACAATTTCTCTGCCTCTGTTAGACTCAGGCACCTTTTAATGCAAATTCTTCCCATTATCAGATTGATTCCTCAACATTTGGTGGCCTCTCCTTCTGCCTATTTGGATGGTCAAAAAATATTCCAATTATTCTCTGTTTAATCAACCAAAACCTTTTCATTAGAAAACTCTACCCTTCCAGTAGTTTCAACAAACATAAAATGGGATTTTTTAATGGGAATCTGTATGAATATTGACAAATTCCATCTCTTTTCCTGCCCTCCCTCCCTCATCTGGGTACTTGGTGTGCTTCAGGTCCCGGAGTCCAGAGCACTTGAATGCTGAGATATGGGGAGAAGCATTTCTGAGACACAAATTCAGGAGGACACTGCAGAGCCAAGAAAGAGGTTCTAGACATTCCCTGGTGGCCAAACTGCTCAGGGGAAGCCAATCTGGAGCCTCCCATGAGGAGGTTTCCCTGTTTTCATCAGTGAAATCATAATTTTCATTTATGGTGACCCTGCAAGAGACTCTCACATATGCATTGCCTTTCTTTTAGATGTGATAAATTTGTGGACAAATCAAAGATGGACTTGCCAGGGCAAAAGGTTTAAAGCAGCTTTATGGATTCTGAGCTGTGGAAAAGGGACTCTTGATTTAGGCAGCCTCCAGTTTTGAGTTCCCATTTCTCAGAAGGTACCTACTTTCAGGTGCCAAGCTCTCAGATTCTTTCTGGGTAGTTCTCAGGTCCTCAAAGTATTGAGCAGCTGCACTGTGAAAGACAAAACCCTCATGAATCTCCAGGGCTCAAAAGCCCAAAGGCGAGGTAACCAGAAATCTCCTGCCACTCTGTGCTGGCAGCTGGTTCTGCTCTGTGGTTCCAGCAGTAAGAGAACTGAAAAGGACTCACTGCTCCTTGAGTGATTAAGAAGAACAAATATAAATTCTTGTCACCCTCAGATAAAAAAAAATTAGGTCGTTCAGTTCTGGTTTGGGTTTTTTTTTTGTGATGGTCTCCTAAAAAGGGGGAGAGTAGCTTATTGGGAAAATCAGAATGATTTTAGTAAGCAGATATTCTGGTGTTTGATGTATGAATTAAGAGGTAACAGTGGTTACTTAAAAGAATGCACTGCAGAAATAAGAAATTACTTACTTTGCATACCACAGGCAGAATGAAAACAAAGAACCATATTATGTTCTCATAAGAGCTAATAAAATTTTTGTCCTTTTGCTTTTAGACTAATTGTACCTGAATTGCTTTATTACAAGACCATTATTTGGTCCACTTTTTAAAGCACTTTCTATTTTTTTCCAAGATGATTCTGGGTGCAAAACTGAAAAAGAATTCCAGGCAGAGGGCTCTTCTGCCACTAATGGAAAACGAAATAATCTAGCCTTGTATTGAATGTGTTACCCTCGTAAATGTAAATAGCGACAATTCATGAACAAGATTATTTGTAAAGCATGAGATCACAGTACTAAAAAGTGATTGTATTCCTAATTCTTTAGTTTATTAGCTGTTGAATTACTTTCCTTTAGCATGCTGAAAACTTGCTTGGGGAAAAAAAAAAAAAGCCCCCAACTCAAAAAACTGAAAAAGAAAGCCAAACTGGGGTTCTGGCTGAATCCTGAACTTACAAAGAAATACCAGGTATGGAAAACTCTCAAGAAAATTACACAACGTGCCATCATTACACCTTTAGACTGTCTCATAATATAGAGAAAACTTAAATTAAGCTCTGAGTTTTATTTCAATAGAAATAAACTAGGAATTAAGTATTATTCATTAATGATTTCTGCCTGTCAGTTCTATGTTTGTCCAAAACTAAATCACTTTCTTAAATATTTTTATGTTGTTATAGTTCTTGTTTACAGCCTAGTATGGTTATTTCTACAGTACTGTGAAAGGCATCGAGGGAAAATTTTACATGTGTCATTGAGCACTATTGGATTTCTCCACAAAGCCAGAAGTACAAATAAAGCCTAGTTTAGTGGTGCTCAGTGTGTTTAGGTGATCGTTAGAGATCTCAGAGAGACTGAAAGCATTAATACATTCTAGTGTCTTTAAAAGACTTCTCTTTTGACTTTAAACTATTTTACACATCACAAAATTTTGTATATGGCAAAGTAGAAGTAATTTTAGACAGGTTTCAGCTGTCCAATAGTTCTGTTTGTAAGTATTTATCTAAAGGAAATGGAAAAGAATGAAAGATGGTTTAATCAGCACTGTCAAATAGGTACCAAATTTAACTTGGCAGGAGGGATAAAGTTAACAAATCTTAGCCTTTTGTCTCTCTGTATGATCAGCCCTCGTATACCACAGTTATTTGACTTGCTAAGAGATGCATAAAACCACACTGCCAGGCCTCCTCTATTGCAGCTTATTGTCTTGGACACCACGGGAAGAAAGACATCACAGCAGCGACGTGGTTTAATGAGGCCAGAGCTTGATTAACTCTGCACGCTGGGGATGTCTCTCAGAACCCACTGATGAAGTGCAGGTCCTGCTCTCTGGGGGAGGCTGCCCGGTGCCCTGTGCCCCGCTGGCCCTGCCCTGGCCTGGCCCCAGCCCAGGGGATGGCGGGGGACTGTCCCTGTGCTCCAGCAGCAGGGAGAGCCTGGCACCCTTCCGGCTGCTCCACTGCAGGACAGCTCTCTAACACTGGCTCAAAGCCCTGCTGGTCAGGAAATCCAGCCCCCCATGGACAGCTACTTTGGAAGGGTAAATGTTGCAGTGCACTTGGCTAAAGCCACATTGGAAACAGAGTGGTGGGTAGGCACCAGAGGCACTGCAGTCTAATCCCCACATTTTAGTTAGGGCAAGTTCCCAGGTTCCCAATCACTTCTACTTCACATGTTTTCAGTTTATTGGTTGAAGTAGTTTCCACCTAGTTTTATGTATGACCGTATGTTTATGCATATCCTTTTGTTAAATATGTATGTTCCCAGAGTACTCTTTCTTCTTTGACGCCCCATTGGTGGTTTCCTGTGTTCCCCTCCACTAAATTGTCCCCATTGGTCATTCCTCTGTTATCCCCTCTCATGTTATCTTTCCCCATTGGCTGTTCCCCTTCTCTCTGTCCCTTTTTTTTGCCCCCATATAAAATCCTGGACACTCTGTTGTCCCCTGTCTTTTGTCCCTAGGCTCAGCACTGGAATAAACCTGCTGGAACCCACACAAAAGACCCCTCTCTCCTTCTTTGCCCCTGCTGGCGCCAGAGCACCACCTTTGTTTAGGGCTCGCTCCTCGAGGAGGAGACAGCCATTCCGTGTGCTGCAGCAGAGCCAGTGACATCTGCAGTGGGATGCTGTGGCTCTGGGACAGCCCTGGCAGTGTCAGGTAAACACACAGCTGCAGCAACACAGCTGTGACCTGATCTACATTGCTCACCTTTGCCCTGTGAGGATGAGATTGGAAGCAAACACAGCGAGTAATCCTGTTAAGACCACTATAAACTATCTTCATAGATTAGACTAGTGACATCATTTTCGAAAACACTGAAAGTAATACCATCATCTTGTTAAAGATAAAAAATGTGTGGTTTTTTTTTCTTTTTTTTTTTTTTTTGCTAGAAGATATAAGATCTCTTCTAAAATCAGGTCAGATATGATGATGTTTCCCAATGAAGGAAGCAGGGGCAGTGATGAGGGAATGTTCGCATCTCATCCAATCATCTCATGCCATTTTTCTGTTCCTTCTGATGTTGTCTCTTCCCCTCCCTCTCATAAATATTTCATTTTTACCCCTTTTAAAATTATATTTGAGGTGGTTTGTTTGCGATGCGAAACTGTAATGTTTTGTCTTGCAGGAATGCTGCCTTTTTTCTCAATGAAATTCTAAAGGAAATCAACCTGTAGCCATGATATATTTCATGTGATCAGAAGATATTTTCCATCAAAATACCTTGGAACAGTAATGCTCAGTATGTTCAAATCATCCTCTTACTTAACAGTTCCAATATGGCTATAAAAGACTTGCACTGGGGACTTCTGCCTCATACAGTCCCACATTGGCATGGTAACAACTGCAAATGTAATAATGATCATCCTCCTGTGGTCACAGTGCTCTGCCAAAGCCATGGTTTTGAAATGACCATATGCATTCCAAATCAGCTGGTTTGTGAAACACATGATAATAACCGGAGTGGGGTTTCACACCGTGCTCAGCGTGTTTGCAAAAGGAACACGAGCACTGCGAAATAAAATCCTGCTCTGATGTGCTTCACTCAGAGAGCTCACTTGGCTCTTCTCCATCCTCCCGTGCCCACACAGACATTCCTCTCGTGCATTGCCCACACTCCTCCCCTCAGGGCAGTGCCTCTGTCTTCCCCGTGGAGACATTTACCCACACTTGGGGGTCTTTACTGCATCAGAGATGCCCCATGCGTTTAGCATCGGGCTGACTGCTCTTGGCAGGCAACATCAACCCACAGACAATGCAGCACGACTGCCTCCTGCCATCCCTGATGCAGACAGGTTGCACTTGGTGTACTGAGTGCCATCTGAACACGTCACACCAATATTCAACCACAAGCCCACTTTAATTAGGTTTTGTTTTAGAAGAGTCTCTCATTCCCTTGCACTCTCTCTTTCACGCTTTCATTCCATGTCTAGATTTTCCTTTACAGTAATTTCTGTGGAATTTTAAAAGAAGCTGCAGAATCTCCTACAGAAAATGCTCCATGCAATTACTCAGCCCCAAAAGGGTTGTCTTTCCCACTTATTTTTCTTCAAGGCAAGAAAGTTGTACTTAAAATACTACATATAATTTAGCCTGAGCCAAATATAGCATGTACTATGATGTGAGCATTGATTTGTTTTTCTTTGCCCATCTATTACCTCAATGAACACATCTGGAGAAGGTACAAGACTAAATCAAGCTGTGAAAATTATCTTTGAATTAAGCTGAGAGAGAAGAGAATTCACAGCACTGTCACCAGGGCACATATAAGAAGCTGAGTTATGCTCACCTTCTCTACTAAAACAATGCATTAGAAAGGTCTGGCTTCTTATAGGTCATTTAATAAATACATTATTATCAACAGACAATAAAAAAAGACCCCTTGACTATCCACATTATCTACACTTCAGCTGGATTCTGGAGGGCAACAAGAATGGATAAGCTGAGAGACATCTTACATCAAAGGAATTAAAAGCAGCTCCTGATAGTGAATGTGTATTTTACAGCTACTTTCTGATCCGCTCCAGAGAGTGCTACTGCTTGAATTCACAGCGTAAGGAAAAATCCAGATTTTACAACCTACCTTGTGATGGGAATGTTAGTGCTTTGATAGTCCATATCTGCCTCCTATTACCTGTCAGCTACATCACTGCAGTTTTGTGCGCTCCATTCAGAACACCTACCAAAATAACCTACAAATAACTTCTCTTTTTGAGGAGGAATGAAAAAATTTCCACTTAGCCGTAGTATGGCTTGTCACTGAAGCCATTACGACATTGGGTTGTTACACTCTATCTCTGCTGGATACAATTTGAAACACCAATTTTTCCAGCTTGGTACCTTATTTCATATATATGTTCACAGGCACACAGTTAAACTCAGGCTTAATGCAATTTGACTAGAAAATCCTCTTAAATTGTTCACAGAATAAAAGATTATTTCAGAACAAGGTGTCTAGACAGCACTTCTATTTAATTTTCAGTGAGATTATTCTAAGTCCACTTCCAGCACTCATCCAGGGGATTTCTACCACAAGCTTTTGCTGCTTTAAAGGCAGTGTCTACGCTGGGGTATTATTCTGATTCCTGGTGTCAGAGCCCAGTGTCACCTCACTAATCTGAGCCCTGCCATGTCCTGCTGGAGACTATCCCAGCCTGGAAGCGGGTGGGTGGCACAGGAACACGGAGCAGCTCTGCAGCCCCATCGCTGTAGGGTGACCAGCAGAGAGAGCAAACAGCACCTTAGTCACTGTTCTTGGTGACAAACACCACGCTGATTTTTATCACACAAGGAGGCCCCACACGTGTCTCTCTCAAGGAAATAACTGGGATGTGAAGCAGCTCGGCATCGGTGCTGTGAGCGGTCACTGCCACAGCTGACACTTCACGCCTGCCAGGGGGACAGTCATTAGAAAGCCACCAGGCTCTTACTTTGAGTTCCCAATCAGTCAGGAAACCGATAACCAGAGGACTGTTCTACCCACTCTCACTCTCCCAAGGTCTCCGTTGCCCCAAGCGTGATGTATGTGTCTCCTTGGAAACCAGCGCACTGCGTCCTGTGCAAATCATCCTCTCCACACTGCATTTGCAGGGCCCAGGTGCCTGCATACAGGACAAATCAAAGATTTTACCCTTGCAGGGCACTTCTGGTAACTGAATTGAAGCAGGAAAAGTCATTAACATGTACACATGAGTGCGTTTTCTAAATGAAACTTTAGAATACAGCAGCAGTAAGGGGCCTAGGAAAGTTTTCTTTTCTTCAATTTATGAACCTGTCAAGACACGTCACAGAGGAATTGTGAGTATTGTTTTAGTGATCATTTGGGGGCACTATAATTACAATACAAAACCATCTGCTCTTGGGGAGTGCCTAATTACTCTGTGTCAAAATTATATTAAGCTTGGATTTCCTTCCATCTCGTTCTAACCTCAGTATGAATTGATTATCCAGATCATTAAAGAGAAGCACTAGCCAATCTTGTAAGAAATAGCTTTCTTCATTTGTACTCCTTGGAATGAGTTGCTGTTTCCTAGGAACTGTCATGGAGTCATCTCTGCTAAATCACTAATTCCTCTGTGCTTGGTTTCTTACCAAGCACCTCCCGTGGGCAGCGAGCCCTGCACCAGGCTGGCCAGCATTCCTCTGACTGGGTGGGAAAGCTTTATTTCACTGCTGAGGGGGATGCTTGGGCATTTCTTTATGAAAATTATTATGAAAAGCTAAATTTTAAAAGCAACCCTGTTCATTAAACCTCCAGTTGCCCAAATTTGTTCGTGGTCAAGCTTTAGGTAAACCTTGCCTTTTGACACACTCCCCTAACAACCTGCCTGTAGATTCAGAAAGCTTTTCTTTATCTGCCAATGAGAAATTGGTTTTATTGAATCTTCCTACACCCATAGCTGATGACTTTCAATATACTGCAATATTTTATGCTGAAATGGGCTACTACAACACACAAATTACTGAGAGGAAAATAAGAAATTCAGTTCCACTCCTCTTGCCTTCTACCTTTCCCTTTTGCCTCCAATGTCTCCTTTTCTTTAGCAGCTCTACATTTAATTTCTTCCTCCACCAATACAAATAACAATTATTTAGCTATTTCTTTGCTATTTCTGTGCATAGTTAGTTGGTTTCACCAAGAGAGAAGCACCAAATGGTTAAGAAGGGTTTGCTTGTTTTAAATAACATCTCTGGAAAAGTTTCTGCTTCCCTGAAAGAGGATCTGAGTACCAGAGAATGCAATCATTTCTCGTCTCTCAGGCAAATTGGAATCATGACCTGACAAACTCTTCATGCTGCTTGCAGTGGTGAGGGTGCTTAGGGTGGCAAATTCAGCCCAGTCTTCAGCAGTCTTAATCTTTAAAGAAAGCATGGGAGAAGTATGCATTTTAAATATGCAGTCTGACCTTGCATAAGAGAAAAGGTCAGAGAGGTAAAATGCAATAATTTGAGAGATTTTTCTTCTCAAGGACTGTATGGTCTCTCATAAATCTGTATATACTAATAAGACTCATATATCACTCCCAGTATACTGCACAGGACAGAATTAACTGTAATTCTTGCTTTTTCTTTTAAAAGAGAATTATTCTTTTGAAAGGTGCCAGATTCACAGCAGTAGCAAGTGATAACCCCTACTTATCCACACCTAAGAACTTACATAGCATGTAGTGTGTTCTTCATTATAAAATTTCATTAAAATCCTTTAGCTTTGACCTGTAAAAAACAGCTCTGAGTAGGTTTATCTCCACATCTGTTCTTTGCAAAAGTGACCTAGCAGGAAGGTGCAGCAAGGATGCTAGTTGTGGGAGGAAGACAGCTCCAAGGAAAGGGATTGTTTTTGATATGCAACACCCATGAGCATGATTAGCCAACCAAGGCATTTCAAAATCTTTATAAAAGTGTTTGCCCTCAAAATCACCTTGAAATATCATGGCCTTCACTCTATGCACATAAGGAGCTTAAAACTTCCTTATTCTTAATTAATTGCTCCGATAGCTATAAACATGTAACTTTTCTCTGTTGTTGGCTTTAGCTGCTGCTGAGATGAATTTACAGGCCTAATAAAATAGCAAAATGTATTTGCTATGTAAAGCCATCACATATGCTTATTTCATCGAACTATTTTTTTCTAAAGTAAACCTTTCTAACTAATTAAAATATACTAACATGTAGCATTCACATTGTGGTATAGGATGTATTTTGATTTTATGATAACAAGTAAGAGACTTTTGAAATAACACAAAGAGTTTTCACAGATTATTCTATGGGTTATTCCATGTTAAATCCATAACATGCTGCTCCCCAGGGTCTTAGGAAAATTTTTCTTATTTTTGCTACTGTCCTTCCACGCAGAATTCTGTATAAACGAGTGCATTCACATAATTATACTTTCCTCCTAAAGAAAGCATCAAAATAATGGTATTCTTTTCTCTCACTCTAGCAATTTCCATCCTCGCTGTTAAGTGGAAGACAGGGTTATGCTTCCTACAAGAAACAAGACGAGCTATTAGCCAGAAGTGGTAGGACCTGCCCTTGCATCTGCTGAGGAGCACATGCACTGCACTGAAAACTGACACTCCTGTCTGCCTTGCACAACGACCACTAACAGCTTTATCCAATTAACCTTTGCTTTATCTGCCTTTGTGCTGGTTGTACACATGCAGCTTGCGCATTTCCAGAGTACTGATAATGATAAGGGCATTCCCAAAAAACAAGACCAGCTTGTAGAGCAGTGCACCGAGACACCTGGCAGCACAGGGGGTCAGAAACACAGCACATGGCTCACAGGGAGGGCAGGGGCTCTCCTTGGATGACCAGGCTTCACTCCCACACATGGTGGATGCAGATGTCAGCAGGAGCCACTGCCCGCTCCCAGGAAAGGAGCACACCGGCTGCAGCTCCCCTCCGTTAACATTTACCCAGGGATGGCTGCTGGTTGTGTCCCTGCGATGCTCCCTGCCTGAGCTCTGTGCTCTGGTGACCAAAAAGAAGGCATAAAAACCATTTACATATTCCCATCCCCACTGCCATAAATACAGGTTGGGAGGAGAGTCTGTGAGCGTCTCCTCGGAATCAGAACGTTCGTGCCGTGCAGCGGCAGAGCCAGAAGTGTGCGGAAATGTTAAGTGAATTTATGAGCTGTAAATGGAATTGAATTTATGTGAAATTCCTCTACGACATTTGCCTATTCACTGCGTTGAACTATTTTTTCATTTTATAATGTATCTGTGCCATACATATGGGCTGTACATGAAGTACCTCAGAAACACACACCAGTCCATAGATTATTTTGCAATCCAAGTGGCTTCTGACATCACAGTGCTACTAAGTTAAAATAACGTGGCTGTTCTGAACTTTCAGATAGCAGCAATATCTATTTTTCTTTCTCTTCTCATGGCATCGAGGCTCTGAGCTGACATTGTGGAATCACTGCAGCAGCCTGGGAACAACGATGCACAAAGCAGAGAAATCGCTGCCCCACGCTGACGGGCAGAGCTGGGCTGCACTGCCAGACAGAACCCTGCCAGTCTGTGTGCTCTGGGACACTCACAGACACACAGGTTTGTCCCACAGGACTGGCAAGCCTGGGGGGAGGGAGAAAAATAAACAGCACCTAACATAGATTAAGTACTGGGTTAATGATTTTAATTGTGAGTAATTATTATGCACACCTATATGGAGGTGATCACCACAGTGGACTGGGAAGATTTTTTAGTTCAGTAGATGACAGCAGCACAGTTCTATTTATTTAACCAGTTTGATTAGATTAACTCCCATAAATCTGAAAAAAGAATTCAAAATAACCCTTTATAATACCATGAGCTAAAAGGAGAAATTTGCTCAGGATTGCCTCCCTGCCTGACCCAGCATATCCCCGCATCATCCCTGCCGGGGACAATATCTCTCTTTTTCTTATTCTTTTAATGCTGAGGATGTTCTCTGCCTCTCAAGTTTTGTTTCTTTCACCTCTGTAGGTGTCTCTTAGTGTCAGCTTCACCCCTGAGTGTCAACTTCAGTCCCCTGAATCTCTCCCTAGACCTTCACAGTACAAATCTTTTGCTTTTGTCCAGATGAAGCCTCTGGAGCTTTCCTCAGAGGCAAGGAGAAGCTGTAGCATGATGCAGTTCAACTGTTCAACACAATTCAAAAACCATACAAAGGAAAAAGAACTCAGGAACATGAAGGAAACAACAGCGTATTTCTGCTGCTTGCTTTGCCATCTTGTCAAAGGTCCTGCATGCTGGTCAGAGCCTGACTGACTCTGTGCACAGCAACTTACTCTAAATTGAGCACTGTGAGCTGATTCTGTGCATTTATGGATGCACACAGCCATCACAATGTGCCTGAGCAGCACAGGGCAGGTGGGAAGGCTGCTGGGAGACATCCATGGCACAGGAGACATCCCAAGCAGGCCAGGAAAACACAGCTGATGCCCACCCTGTCATGGGAACATCCATCTCCTCTCCAATGAATTCATGGTGAGCATCAAACTCTCAGTCCCAGGGGTATCTATCTGGAACCCCCAATAAGTTCAGACTGAATGCAAACTGCTCTTTGAAAACAGGCACATTGGAGCAATGAATGGAGTTCTCAAGGCTGCAAAATGAGTCCATGCTAATATCAAGAGATGATGTTGAATGGAGGGAAGGTTCCTGGGGGTGATGGTGGCTTTTGTTTGGCTCTCAGAACCCTTCACTTCCTCTGAAAGAAGTCTGAACTGGGAGTGCTCAAAGCACTCAGGACCTGACCTTTCCTCAGATAAAAGTGTCTCCATATGTATATATCTTAAATCAGGCTTGGCTGTAGGAATTTTTTAAGATGCTTATTTCATTACTTTTTAAAGTTAACTAATGGTCTGGATAGAACCTAGGACAAACAAAAGGTTGTCATTGGAAGAAAATCTCAGAAAGTTCTAAAAGGTACATTTTTTTCCATAGTTTTTTTCAAGATTAATTTTCCTGGAAAAATTCATCCTAATTTACTCTTGGATCTCTTCATAAATCTGATTTATTAGAAAGTCATCCTAAATTATTTTCAGTGGTTCATCATCCCTCTCCCGAACAATATAGTGAAACCATTTCACAAAGAGAGAAAAGCCAGAATTCTGCAGTGGGAGTAGGAGTCAAGTTGGCCAGATGCCCCTTTATTTCTCTTCCTATTCACGTTTGTCTTGCTGCATATTGAAAATACTTCTCTGTTATATTTCTTTCTTTTTGACGGAAGGAAATGTTGAGAAAGAGACAAAAGTCAGGACCTCTCATTACAAAAAGGTGCACTTTCAGAATAAAACACTGCAGAGACTTCAGGTTTCATTTTTTCCCCTTGTAGCACTGCACAGACACCTCCCAGCTCCCACACCCTCCCGGGAAATGCTGCTGTCACAAACCTTAGCAGATGGCAGAGCCTCACTCCAGCTGACCCTGCATCTCAAATTCTGGTGTCCAACATGCCCTCCTGGGGTCCTTCCTGGCCTTTACTTAGGTAGGCTGATGAAGACAGTAAGAATCTGGGCTTAGCTAATGAGCTTTTGAAAAGCCTTCACCAGAGAGAAGGGGAAATGAGGGAGTGAGATTTGTTAGCTCGTTTCTGCTTCATGTTACCAAGCTATCCTGTCACAGCTTTTTGACCTAAGGAGGAAGCTCTGCAGTCTTCTTTTATTTTCTCCAGTCATTGTATCAATCATGTCTCAGAAGATTAAAATTTAATAAAGACCAGTGCCTAAAAAAGGAAAACCCTGAATAATAGAGCAAATAGAGCAAAAGACTGAGCTGCCTTTTTTCAGGAATATCATACAGTATGGTACAGATTGTTGACCACAAGGCACATTGAAGGAACAGAGGCCAGCAGCCAGATGTGCTGCCCAGTGGGGTGGCCAACAGGCACAGGGACAGCAGGGGAAGTCATTACAGAGAGCTGAGCTTGGCTGCCCAGTTCTGAGGATTCAGACAGGGATACCCTGCTCTTTTCAGCCAGTTGTGCACATCTAGGACCCTGCATGTCTTTGGACAAGCTGGACTGAATCTATAAAAAACGAATGTCTTCCTCCACTCCCAGAACTCAGGTGCTCTTGGATATGTGAGCTTTATGCTGCTATCCCAAAGCTAATGGCAGCACTCTCCACCAAAATAAGACTCAGCAGGTGGAAGCTGAAAGATCCCCTAAAATCTGAAGATAAAAAACTTTGTGCCTTGGAAGTCAGTGAAAGATTTCCACGGGAAGAGCAAAAATGTGGTCAAGTCTATTTCTGTTAACAGACATATACTTGTTCTTTCCCATATTTTAATTTCTTTTCCTCTTTTGCAGGATCTCTCTCTGCTTTAAAGGCCACTACTATGTTCTTTCTGGCAGACCATCAGTTAAATCAATAGATCTTCAACAATTTGTGAGGAATTCCCAAAGCAAAGGAAATTTTGTTGTGGATTTGATAGACATTTATCCCATTTGTCTTTTCCTTAGCCTTCAGGAGCCCCTGGCTCTTGACACATGCATAAAATCCCAAATCCATGTAACTCACAACCACTTGTGCACTGTCTCTTGGATGGGTGGGTGGGGAAGAGGAGGGAAGTCCCTCCAGCCCCCTCTGCAGGCCCCAGGCGTGCTGGAGTGTGGGATTTGATTGCCCTCATTATGGTGTAGCTACCTCTGATTGCAGCCACAACACCACAAAGGCCTTTGTGAAACCCTGAGTTTGTTCCTGTGGTCTCCTGTGGTGGTAAATTATAGTATGAATACACAATGTGGCAGAAAGTAATAATCTTGAGTAATGTAGCTGATCTTACTGCTCTTTTATTTCATTAAGCATATTCCTGTCAGGCAAGGGACAGGCTCTCAGCTCCCAGGAGCAGATGCTCACACCCTAAAGCTAGACCTGAAGTACTTCTCAGGGAGACAGAGGCCATTCTCACAGTCTGGACCCAAACCAGGAGAGATGTTGGCATTTTTGGTTCAGAATCATTTCTGCTCCAGAAAAGATGTGTGAAAGAAGACCAGTGCTGGTTTATGGTCTGGGATTTTTACTTTTCATTGAGGGTCACTCAAACAGAGGGTCTATTATAAAACTGTACAGATGTATTTAGTGTGTATCCAGGTGTTTTTTTTTTCTTCATCATGTTCAGAAACTTCAGGATGTATTGGATAAATTATTCAAGTTTGATCATCCGTTCTCTACTTGAATGACTCTAGATTAAAAACTATGATTATGGACAGGTATTAAGGTATAAGATATTTTGCTTCAGAAATTGAGTCACCTTATACACTTTTATATAGACATTTATATATATATATATTTGTTTATATCAAAATGTATATAAATAAAAATATATATTTCTATAATAAATATATTTATATCATATATATTTACATCCTAAATATTGTATCAGGAAAAATTTGGGCTAAATTTGATTAAAGAGGTGGCAAAATGTGAGTTGAANGAGTTTGTTCCTGTGGTCTCCTGTGGTGGTAAATTATAGTATGAATACACAATGTGGCAGAAAGTAATAATCTTGAGTAATGTAGCTGATCTTACTGCTCTTTTATTTCATTAAGCATATTCCTGTCAGGCAAGGGACAGGCTCTCAGCTCCCAGGAGCAGATGCTCACACCCTAAAGCTAGACCTGAAGTACTTCTCAGGGAGACAGAGGCCATTCTCACAGTCTGGACCCAAACCAGGAGAGATGTTGGCATTTTTGGTTCAGAATCATTTCTGCTCCAGAAAAGATGTGTGAAAGAAGACCAGTGCTGGTTTATGGGCTGGGATTTTTACTTTTCATTGAGGGTCACTCAAACAGAGGGTCTATTATAAAACTGTACAGATGTATTTAGTGTGTATCCAGGTGTTTTTTTTTTTCTTCATCATGTTCAGAAACTTCAGGATGTATTGGATAAATTATTCAAGTTTGATCATCCGTTCTCTACTTGAATGACTCTAGATTAAAAACTATGATTATGGACAGGTATTAAGGTATAAGATATTTTGCTTCAGAAATTGAGTCACCTTATACACTTTTATATAGACATTTATATATATATATATTTGTTTATATCAAAATGTATATAAATAAAAATATATATTTCTATAATAAATATATTTATATCATATATATTTACATCCTAAATATTGTATCAGGAAAAATTTGGGCTAAATTTGATTAAAGAGGTGGCAAAATGTGAGTTGAAGGAGATCCCAAATTACTAATGTAATATGTACACACATTACAATTTTGTGACTCCTTTGTGGTAATGTAATCCAAATTGAATTCTGAAAATAATATTAGTTTATACAAAATAGGGAGCCTATATAAATTCATCACAGAAGCAGAAAGCTTTATTCAACTAGCTGATTAAAGGATTTTTTCTTTAATCTAATTTTCATGTGTTACATCCCATTAGTGGGTTCTCAGTGAATAAATCACTTCAAATATGTAATATCAAATAAGTCAGCTGCAGGTTTGACAAGCCATTGACTACACACAAGATAAAAAAAAAAGTATTGAGAAGAATGAAAAAATTAGCAAAGCTTAAACTCCTTTATGTATAGCTTAGTTATTACAGCAGTACCGAGAAGGAAAACAATAATTATAGTGGCTAATTCCCCTTAGAATAACACAGTTTAGTGAACTAATTTCTCATGTGTGTGCAATATTGCTCTCTACTGGCTGCTGGCTGGATAGGAAGAGGCAAAGTTTTAACCCAAGGAAACTTCACGTGGCCTATCAAACCCTGACTCTCCCTGCAAGCTGAGAAACTCATTCCTGAGGGCTTTGGTCACACAGCAGCAGCCAGCCGACTCTCAAGGCAGTGCTGCACATCCAGCTCCTTTATCGCAAACCCAGCGAAAGCCTTTTGGAATGTGGGCTGCACCAGCTGGGCTCTGTAGTACCACAGGATTCTCTGGAGACAGGAGAAAACCACTACAGAGCAAGGCAAGGTGACAAGAGTGCCCCTCCCGCATGGTGGCCTCCTCTATTCAGCCAGCCTCCTGCAGGGAGGACAAGGAGATGCCTGACTGATAGCCTGGAGAGGCAGTAAAAAATAAAATTAAAAAAAAACAAAACTTTGCTAGGGATTTAAAAGACTTCCAAATGCAGTATTTGTTCCTAGCAAAAAGCAGTTTAAAGCCCAGGCAAAGTCTGCCCCTCAAGGTTTACCTAACCTGCTCCAGAGGACTCTCAGAGTTCCTCCATCAATACAAGTTTACTTCAGATTTCTGCACAGACCTGAAGGAAGGGAGTGAAAGGAGATGGCAACGTCACAGAAAATTTTGTAACGTTTTCTTGGTGTCTCCCGGACCATTTCTGTGGTCATTTAGAGCATTTTGATGTCAAAACCAAAATGAACACTGATGGCAGTGATGAGCAGCCAAGGTTCACACTTCTTTTTTCATTGTTATTTCCATCAACCAAAAAAACTTGTTGATAAAAGGCATTCACTTCCTACTGACTGCATGCTTCAGCAACACACAGCACTCTAAGCTGAACCTGCTACAAAACTAGGCTTCCTCAATTTAAAACAGTCAAAGAGCAGAAATTAAAGATTTTAAAAGGTAGTGGGAGAAAAAAACCCCAACAACTCTCACTGAACATCTCAGAGGGCCTTGGTCTTGACTGGTTGGTGACTGAGGTGACTCCTTTTGCTGTTTGCTGTTTCGCTGCGTGTCGCCTTTGGCGTCCAGCATTGGACAAAGCGGTGGGTTGTGACCTTCCTAGAGAAAGCATCCCGCCAGGGAAGGGCTTTTCCAGGGGCCTTAGCAACTTCTCCAGGGCGATTTCAGCAAGTGTAGCGACTTCTCAGCTACAAGTGATAGCAGCTCTTTGTGATTTGGCTCTTTGTGAAATCACCTGAGCAGAACTCAGGGACGGAGACGGGAGCCTCGCATGGCAATTCCACAGAGGTTGCCTTTATTGTCCAACAACCCCAGCGAAGGGGAGGCCAGTGACAAAGCTCCCTGGGGCCAGGGGTAGGAACAGGGGTTTATATGGGAAAGGCAGGGGGTGGGGCACAAACCAATGAGCCAACGGGGTACAGGCTATCACCACAGAGAAACAAGGCATGTTGGGAGTGGCTCTTTTCCTCACCATGACCGAGAGGAAGGTTGCTTGTCTCTGGGGAGATTTGGCCCTCAAGCCTTTCTCCTCCAAGGGAGTGCAGAGGGCTCCTGGCTGAGGGCTCACAGCCCTCCACAACCATGTAACTCCACAGCTAAGAGGGAAATCAGGTGGGCTCCTCCGAATGACAGGTGACTGTGATGGCCTTTCTGAAAAACTGAAGTCGTGTGTGAAGAAAGAAGGCACAGACAAGATCAAAAGTGAAGGTCTTGTCTCGAGAGACAGAGCGAAAATACGGCTGTGGGAGTGGGGGAGCCAGTTCAAGAGAGGACACAGAGGGTATCAGACAAACAGATCCTGTCGGCTGTCTCGGGAGCTTGCACCTCGCAGCCTGGAAATGCTGGGCTGATTTGAAGGATGATGTGGCTACGACTTATGAGAACTGAGTAAATGGAGGGGCTGGTAGGGATGAAGGTAACCTTACAAGAAAAAAAAAAAAAGATCATTACAGGGAAAGAAAGGTAGAAACTTCAGGTCTGGAAGTCTACAAGCTGTCCTGGATGAATACAAACTTTGTTCACTTCTACTAAGAAGGTCAGGGGACAGCGAAGGGAAATTGAAAGAGAAAAACACGATCCATTTTTAATGGTTTTAAAAATAATTTCTTTCTATTCACTTTGTAGAAAGCCGGTTCATTTATCTAAATGTTCATGATGTACAGACTGAAAAAGTTGGGTTAGGAACTACTATTTAAAATTATTTACCTAATTTCAGGTAATGAATCTTTAAATTCATTTTACAAGTGAATCTAAAGAAATTACAAAAAATTCCAAACTTTCCTAAAACCCATTTTACTTCTGGAGAATATTGCAATATATGCTGCATTTAGCTTGAAATTGGACTGATTCTATTAGGGTATCTTACAGCGTGCTTGAAATGAATTGTAAAATAGTGCAACATGGACAGCACTGGCACCCAGAAATCCTGTCATAGTCCCCTCCTATTTCTTTCTAATCCCAGTGAACTCATCTAAAAATGCCATTCTAGGAATCTGAGGGTTTGGTATCCTTTACGATAATTAAATTACAAAAGTTTTGGCGATTAAAGCTCTATCCATTACAAATTCAGCTGAACAGGATCCCCACTTCAGCCCATGGTTTCCCAAACCCTGGCAGGAGTCCTCTGGTGCCAAAACTAAGCAACTGAGGTTAATATGACAGCATTTGTCTCTGCACTACCAGTCTCTGGTGAACACAAGTTAAGACTTTTAATATCATTTTTTTCCACGCAGGTTTTGCATTTAATTATCGAGTAAGGTCACTGTGTGTTCCAAGAGCAATCATCTTACTGATACGTTATTTTGAAGCCAGCCTTCACTCAGTGTGACACATGCTGGTTACGCACTGGGAAATAGAAATATGATGAAGTGAGGCTGGGGAAAACTACGCTGGAATCTGAAGTAATGCCAGCTAAGAAAGAGCTTATCTCTACTTTTTTTTTATTATTATTATTATTATTATTATTATTATGACTACTACTATTATTATTATTGTTGTTGGTGGTGGTTTTTTTTAATAAACAAACTTTTATGCCTGCAGAAGAAAGAAACAAATGAGAGCTTTATAGGATAGATATAAAAACCTTGCATAAAAATGTCTTTATTGAGTTACAACTACCTTCCTTTTTGTGCTAAAATAATAAAAAAAAGAAGCAGGCTGAAACAAACTGAGATGCTTACAGTTATGATGTGAAAAGGAACAAAGCCCTCTTAAGGTAGAAGAAAAGAGTATATTCCAGGTTATGAGTATCTTTGGTCGGGATCCTGCATTTTGTATAAAGTACATCACGAGTTCTTCTGGTTAATTCTAGGACCAATTTAAAGATCCACGGAAGGACCTGGCAAAACTTCGTAAAATAAGTAAACATTGCTGATAAACAGCTTTGGACTTGGACTATTCCTGACATCATCTCACCAGCCTTCTGAAAAAGATTTCTCAGTCACGACCCTTGAAGCTGAGGCTGCAGAGGTGGTGAGGATCCCCACCCTGCTGGGGCAGCCCTGAGCATGGCAGAGTTGGTATTTGTTAAGCAAGTTGTGAGCTGGGACTGGGAATTCCTCACTGAACTCTTCATTTCACTTCTGCTGTACCCTGACAGCCTGTACCATGTTCATCCCTCTCACCTAACAAATTACATCTTGGCTTGTGATGGGGCTTTGTGGCATAGTACAGGGTGGAAATCACCAAAATTCCTGAAGTGTGATTGAGCCTTAAGCCCTGTTACAGCGTAGGGCTATTTTTTTTTTTGTTTGTTTTCCTAAAGTATAATAATTGCTGCAAAAAGTGATTAAAGTTTTCACATGTTCCAACAGGACTATTTCAAAGCTGACTGCTATGCTGGATATGTTTCCAGGGTCCTTGCCTCTCCATTTCAAGACAAAACCTGTAACTAAGGAATGCACCGCCCTTTCAGTATAAACAACTAATCAGAGTTTCATTTTTCAGTTTCCAAATTTTGTAAAAATTATCTTGAACTAGAGAAAATCTCATTGCTATTTCCTAGACTTTTGGTTCTCACACCTCTCTAACTCACTGTGGGCTAATATCAAGCCAATGGTACATTAAGGGCTCTTTAGTATCCAGGTCTGTCTTTCCTCATTTCTAGTGCCCACCTAGTATGAGTGCACGGATTTTATAGGTGAATCCATCCCCGAGTAATTTACATTGCTTTATAAGGAACTTATTCCAGGAACAGTATCAGGAAAAATCCCTGTTCAAAATTCAGGCAGGGTCAAAGCTTTGTGAGACCAAAGCTTTGTGAGACCAATATAATGTACATTTTTTTTGGTCTCAGTTCTTATTTTTATGTTTCTTGGTATAAAAAGACATTGCATAGATTACTTTGTATTTTCTTGCTGCACTCATAGAGTTGCATTCTTTAGTATTTTCCATAATACACTTCACATCTGGAGGATATTATTTGCATAACAAGTTTCTGCCAAGACCAGCATCTTAAACTAAATTCCAAGAATATTAACTCACAGCAGAATTTCATAGCAAGCTCCTTGTGACAACTACTCAAAAATGAAATCATTTCCTAAGCAAATATGCTGATTTCTGGGCTGTACCTGGAAACAAAGCTTCTGGGGGCAGAAGCAATCTGTTTGGAAGCTGACTGTGTTCCTGTGAGGACACAAACTCAGTGCCAATCTGGTTATACCCTTAATTAATTTGCAGACTGTATCAGCCAGCCCAATGAAACAGCAGCATCCAAGAGGCTTAAGCTCCCTACGTTCCAGCAGCACACAGCCCCACAGCCAGAGCTGGGAAATCTGCAAGAGCCTCGCAGACTGTGAGCCCGGACTGTGAACCACATGGCCTCTGAGCCTTTCACTATCTTTGATTCTGACCTGCCCCTCAAATTATTACAAGTTATTTTGGCCCTTCTTCAGCAAAAGAACAAGACAAAGCTAATCTTCTATCATCAAATCACTTTTCCATCATGGTTTTGACACAAATTCTTCTTTACCTTTAGCATGACCTGGCACACCAAGAAAGTCTTCTGACAAAAACATTGCTCTGAGGAAAGCTTTAAAATTTGTTTACCTCATGCACGTCTTTGCATCTTTTCTTCTCTAACTTCAGTTTTACGTGATTATTTCCATTCTCAAGCACTTCCTAGTTTGTATGTGATCTGCATATTAAGGTTTCCAATTCTAGAAACACAAATCCTGTCTTTACATCTACGGCAAACCGGTATCAGCACTTATTACTACTGTCAAGTAATTACTGCAAATTAACCTTGCACTTCATTACAAAACCAACAGAAACTAAAAAAAATAAAAATAAAAACACACTCACACACACACACAAAAACCTCATGGTAGCAATCTGAACAATTAAAAAAATAGGAAACTTTTTAAATTTCTAAATTAACAGGGTCATTACAATCTTTTAGTTATAGAGTAGCTTCAGTATGTTAACATATAATCTATTATAAAACGATTCCTATGTCTAAGCCTTCCTTACTAGCATTTCTACAAGAACTTTTCTTGAAGGTGTCAAAGCCCTCAATAAATTGACACTACAATATTTTCTGGGAAAGTAATAGTAAAAACAAAGATATTTAAAATATTGTCACTAAAACTCCAGAGATTAATTTCATGTTATTCAAGTTTGCACACTAAAATAAATCCAGTATGCCATATTGTTATAGTAAGAATAGGTAAACTATCACTTTCTCATAGCATTGTTGTCAAAAAAATAAATAAATCCTTTCAGACAAAACCAATAATTTAAGAAGAAATTGCATCTGTAGGAAACAAACAGAAAAAATTCTCACTGTCATGAGGAGATTTTTCTTTAACTAAGTGTTTCAGAGTCCTAGAAAATCCTGGAAAATTCTTGCTGATATTCTGTTGCTAAAAAGTTGCCATGGTGTTGGGTTTTACTGCTGGCTTTCGTTTCCTGCATGAACGTGCAGCATATTAGATTCTCCATATGGGCTATGTTCATTAAACTAGTCAAAGATGACGATAATCTTCCAACAAATTGTTGTAGAATTTTAAAGAATAAGAAGCAACATTAAGAAACATCCTAAAACCACAGACCTGAGCAATTAAAGCTGATTAGTAACCGTTTCAAATATGCATATGCATGCCAGATTTACGTGTATGTGCATTTTGAAAGGTGTTCAGTATTATTCTGCAATAACCAAAATGATAATTGCTTACAAGTAACATTTTCCCCGTGTTTATAGGTACTGCAGATGTTAACAGTGCAACATTTTGGCCTTTTTATGATAGAGGTGATCAAAAGCAGGGAGATACGGAGGGCTGAAAGTTCAAGGCTGTGCTAGCAGCGGTCTGACATCAGGCATCTACTCTCCAACTCCAAATCATACTTGTCTTTCCTGTCCTAGCTTTCCCTCTGTACAAAGGGTATTTATCCTGATCAGTCTGACTCAGCCACAGCCAAACATTTTCTAAGGCTTGGTTTCACACCACCTGCAAGCGGTGTTTTTGGATTTCTCAATAATATCTCCTGGCAATCCCGTTATCTTGTTTTATCATGCTAATCAAGGCTTTGGTCTCCAGGGGCTGCAGACTCACAGCCCACCCCTGAACCTGGCTGCATTTAGGCATATGGCCTGTCCTAGGGCATTTCAGTGAGCTGATGCTTTTCCCAGCACCACCTGAGTTCAGAATATCCAACCTAGCCCAATTCTTGGATGTCATTACTGGAAGCCCCAGTAAGGGAGGATGTGATAAACCTGGCTGTGTTTAGTGTGTACTTGTTAAGTGCTTACAGTCACCATAAAAGACACTGTGAGCTCAAATCTGTCCTAATTTTCACCCAGAGCCCCAGAGTTGCTCAGGATGCCGTGTCACCTGCTGTGGAGCACTGTGGAATACATGCTGCTGCTACTTGCAGCCTAATTAAGCTTTTCCACTTGGTGGAAACCCATCTAGATATCGCAGTGTCCATGCCCGATTAATTCCTGTGGAAGGTGAAAGAATGGACACTGTAACGAGAACACAAATTTTCACCAGTCAGCATACAACCACAATTTTGTTTTCTTGGCTCACTAGCTCACTTGCTTGGTTAAACATGAGTGGCAGCTGCAAACTGAGTTGTTGCTAACTGACACATCTGAAGAAACAAACTGAAGCATTTTTACTAATTTCAATATCTTTAGATGCTTCTACACGAGAGAAAGGAAACATAACGGAAGGAAGTTTTTCTATCAGCAGCCAAATTGCGTAGCCTTGATAGTTTCCAGAATAGACACAGCTTCATGACACCATGAACCAGGCAAATAAACACAAGTCCTTGCTGGAAATGGCATTTTCGTGCCATCTGAATTCATTAAGTTCTCCATGGTAAATGGAGATAATTCTCAATTTTGATGTTGTGGGTACAGAAGAGGCAGAACTCCTTCCCAGACAAAACAATACACATCAACCCCCCTCTGCCAGCCAACAATAAAGGAAATCATAATCAAGCATCACAAAAGAAACATGTTTTTCTTTCCTAAAAACTATTTACTTTATTGAGTAGAGAGCTTCAGCTCTGAGAGATTTATGTTCTGTTCTTCTTTCCTTCAACCAAATGTCAGTCATTTCAGATATTCTCAATTCCTGCTCAGAAAAGTTGCCTCTGACTCCACATTAAACTGAAATGATTAGTTTCTATGGGAGTAACAAAAAATGCAACCATACAAAATAACAGTTGCAATAACCACCTATATTGCTTTCCGTGTACCCAAAGCTTTATCTTTTGGTATATGCAAAGATTCCTAAAAGGATATTCCCTTGGGTGGAGCAGAAATGGCAATGCAGAATTAGTGGTGGAAGTTTGTGTGTGTGAGTGAAGAGAGAGGGAGGTCTTTCATGAAGGTCTCTTGTATTTCTATCAGGACAACAATTTAAAATGACATTCTTTTATTCAACTTGAGGCATTTGTAGATATTTCCTTTTTCTCCTCATTCCTTTTTGAGAAATTACCAAAATTAGCCCACAGCAGTTTCCAGAAAAACTCAGTCAGAAATCCCTTCATTATCAATTGCTGGAAAATAATGATTACATCTTAAAATACAGCCCATGAAATGGCAAAATTTTGATTAACTACAAACTGTAGAAAATTAGGCCTGTAATTTAACTACTTTAGGTGTCTCCCAAGGGATATCCTGCTATACCATTTCAGATTTTTTTTTCTCAAATTCTCCTGAAGATCTGCAGTGATAGGATTTCAGCTCCTCAACTTGCTTTTACAAGCTCAGGTTTAACAGCCTGCTCCAACACACTTAGTTATTTACTTTCCTCCATTATTTGTAATCTCAGGGTTGAAAATTCAGTAAACAAGAGAAATTTCCTGTGGGAGATGGGAGGCTTGTTAATGAGCTAGCTGGAGGCAGGGGTCTTCACAGCCTTCTGGACTTGACCTGTTTCATAATTCAACTTGGATTATGGACTTTACTAGTATTATTTTTCTTGGGATTTTTTTCTACCTGAGGACAGGTAATTGTTTTTACCTTCCTCCTGCAGGAATCCTTAATGCTGACCCCTACTGTGACCAGCTGGCCATCTTTTGATTTTTTCTCCTAGAGACTGCCTTTACTCGAGGAAAAGCAGCATTTGCAGATGGAATTTTACAAATAAAGACAGAAGCAAGCAATAGCACCATTCTTACATCTTTCTTCCACACCACAGGAAACTCTGCCCTTCTAACATCTCTAGCCCAGTTGGAAGCAAGAAAAATTAGAGATCTCAGTGGAGAAGTTGAGATCAAGATCTTCAAATGCTTGGGTATTTGAAGTAAACATCTTTTGAGCCAGCCCAGCAGTGGAGAATTTTTGAGATTTTCCCATTCATAAGTTCTGACACCTTTTTGCAGCAGCAGAAATCCACCACTGTTCATGCTGCTAACACAAAAATCCAAATAAGGGGAAGAGATTTGATCTGCAGTTTCTTGACATCTAAAGCCCAGTTAAGAAGACCACTGTCTATGGAACTACATCAGCTTCACTGCTTTCTCTCTTGGCTAACCCAAGTTTAGGTGGACTGAAGGCTCCCTTAGGTGGAGCTTGTAACATTTTGGGGAAGGAAATCCCTGCATCTATCCCACTCATATTCTTGGCAATTTTGGGGGTCATATTTGAGATTCTCTGTGAGTCTTGGGGCATGGACTGAATCCAGCTGGAAGTCTCCTGACTTCTGGTAAGTCCAGTGCTGCTCCAGTGTCAGCTCTGCCTGTTTATTGGCAAACTCACTAACTTGCCTGGTCTCCAGGCTATCAGATCTGACACAGGGGTGCTTCCTCCACCTAAATCACAATAAATGGTGCCCACACACACAAATACACTTGACCCACTTGTGATAAGTATGCTTCAGAACCAATTATTTATCTCCTTCTAACTTTTATAGTTCTATTTAGCTGAGGAGCAAAATGCTGTAGGGGATGAACAGTCTTGAAAGTCTCACTTTATAAATCGCTGTATTATAATTACAGCCCAATTAAAATTCAGTGTTACTCTCTTCATTAATTATCATCTCGAGCCTTACAAATAAGTTGGGAGAGACTGCTGTTCTGTAGAACATGCAGCTATCCCCCGCCTGCTTTGACTTTGAGAAAACCATGGCTGAGCTCTGTGCTTCAATAATTGAGATTACAGCAGGAAGGACCCATGGTTTGCATTCTCAGCCTCACAACCACTCCACTCCATGATTCACAAGCACTCAAAACTCTCCACCAGATTAAATCAGGAGGTCCTGTGAACAGCAATGCAGTTGGAGGCCATGGGATGAGGATTCACAAAAGCTGGTGATAGGACAGCTAAGCCCACAGCAAAACATCAGGGCTGCACAGTCACATCCAGACACTGCATGAACTCATCCTGCTCTTATAAAACAATAACATCTCACTACTTTAACCTTAACTTATGAAGATGTTTCCCCTTCCTTCTGGGACCGCAATAAAATCTGCCTGGAACTCAAGCTGGATCAGGCCAGTGCTGGCAGGTGATGAGAAGTTCACAAGTCCAGTCTGAAGGAGCAAGAACTCCCGACTTCAGGCTGTGCTTGCAAACACAGCAACGTGGGAACTCATTGCAATTTAACAATTTAGAAATTGTTAAATTGCCAAGGAAGTCAATACAATAATTTATCGTATATTATTACACACTCTTTGTGTTTCACAAAGAATGGCTTGCTTCAAATGCTGTAGTGCTAGTGCTTGCTTAGGCTATTAGTGCCAAAGTCTCTCGGATTGTGAGACTCCCCTCGCAGGGATTGTGAGGAATCAGACCAACATGAATGCATTTATCAGTTATGGCCACTGTAATGTTTCCCAGCACAAAGCAAGTGCCTCCACAGGTTGCTGCCCCGTGCCACACATTCATTTTTGGCTCAACCAAACCTCAATCACCCTGCCTTGCACCAAAAAAATATGCTCACAAACTGAGCAAAAATACCGCTTCTCTTATATACTTCTCATTCCACAACCAACTCAAATATGATTTTGTTTTCAGGCTTCCCATTTAGACTGATCACCTATTGTGTTACACTGGTGCTTGTACCATCCAAAGTAGCTAATTCAGTGTTTATCGATTTTAGTTGGTCCAATGCACTATTCCATCTCTAATTAAATGAGTACAATCATAGTACATTAGCTCTCTAATATCTTTTTCCTGTAAGTAAAAAACATAAAAGTAGCAAGGGCTGTTTCTTTCTGTTAAAACACAACATGGATCTAACCTCAAGTGAGATGTTTTCCAGCAGCTTGACTCTTATTCCAAATTAGTAACCACATCCTTCGCACAGGTGCTGAAAACCCAAAAGGATTCTATTATCATTAGAAGGAATGTCTAAGCTGCAATAAGAGAACAAAGTGTTACAAAAGGGGCTGCAGTAAAAGAATGACTGAACAGACGCGTCATTTGAAAGCTGTTTCTGTCTTAATAACATCTGCCAATTCCTCGGTTGTGTTTGGAAACTAGAGATCAAAGTATCTCTTGCCTGGGCAGGCTGGGAATGGGGATCATGACAACAGGCAAGGGAGGAGCTGCTGCAGGCTCAGGCTTACAGGGCAGCGTGGCAGGAGCGCAGTGCCGACTTCCACACCACGAACTGAACGGAGCCTGGCTGTGGGAATGGTTTGGACAAGATCCTGTGATACCTCACACTTCCCTGAGGGATTCCTATGAGCTTCCTCTTTTCCCTCCTGCTGGCCAATACCCCGGTGCAGTTTGTAATGATTTCAGACAGTTATTGAACAGGAGAACATGGATCTGTATTTGATATGCTGAGCACATTAACTGCGTTTCTTTTTTTCCTCCCCTCCTTATTTTGTTTGCTGCTCTGTACCTATGTTTTAAATATGCTTTCTATCTGTCAAAGGGCTAATAGTTATTCTGAATTATACATGATTCCCAGGGACTGGCAGACCTTTCTTCTCCAATATGTATATACAAAACAAAAATAAAACCCAAAAGAAATGTCAGGGATAATTAGACAAAACAGTGTCATATATGCTGACAAAAAAGAGACTCATCAGGTAGCATATGTAAAGTGATATTCCCAGTTATCAAAGTACTCCTTTCTAGTCACAAACTGATTTTCATTTCTTCCTCTCTGGCACTGAAGCAGCAGGCTTTGGAATCTTGCTGCTTTTTCTTTTAACTTTACATCAGTTATATATTTGGGCAACATAAAGGTTGATTTTACATTTCTTTCAGCATACAGTCAATCAACAAAATCAGCATGTCTTCCAAAAGCAGAGTTAGCTTTCCATCTTTCCTCAGAAGGTCTGTAAAACGTAATTAATGTTTGCAGAGCACTAGAATATTCTTGCATAGAAAGTGGTAACTTACTGCCAGGTATTTAACACAGGCAGTGCTGCTTCTGCCCAAGTTCCCAGATGTGACTCAGGGATTCAAGAAGGAGCAATGACACACAAATTAAAAACAGCTGAGGACTTTCAATGCACAACCCAGAAAGAGACCCCAAAATGTCTACCTCAGGACTCCTCAACCCTGTAAGAACAAAACTCTCCAAGCCCTTTCCTTCTGACCTCAGAACCCTTCAGGCATTAGGAACTGGGGTGCTGAACTTCCTCTGAGCTGCTTAGCTCTGGCCTGAAGAGCTGCACATCCGCCTCCCTGACACCCAAAAAGTAGACTGCTCCTGAAATTTAGTTTCCACATACTGTGTGGCTGAACAAACTTTGGCTAAACAGAGCCATGAAAAGCAGCATCACAGAGACAAGGCAGGGGTGGACTGAACAGCTGAGGGGTTTGGGCAGAGGGAGGCTGCTCACCCCGTGTGGCCTGTTCCAGCAGGTCATGAGCTCTGCAGGCCAAGAGACTCAACACAAAAGTACCACCACTCATGGTGATTGCTCCAAGTGCTAAATATGACCACCTGGTATACCCTGAAACGTCAAAATTTAAATGACATTCTGTGCATCACAGCAGTTCTGCTTCCAATCCTAGTTTGGATGAAAGACCACACATGACATGAAAATTATTAACTGTTTAAAAAAAAAAAAAAAGTATGTGCATTAACCAGACATGCTTTGACTCTGGACAAACTAAATTCCATTTGGGATCCGTAGCAGAAACACATTCATAGTGAAGTCTCAGGATTATCATGACTAATAAGTTATTAGGTAACATGTCTTGGGCAGTTAACCTTTTCTTTAGGTGCAGTATGTGATCTTTGCAGTAACTGAGTCAAGTAGGGAAAAAATAGCACAAGTTATCAACTAGAGGTCACATTTTTAATCAGAAATATTGAAGACATCTGCCCTAAAGCTATCAAGCCTTTCAACTAAAACAAAACACAAAAAAGTAAAAACACAAAGAAGCACTTCTACTGGAGGAGTGCTTTAAATGTCTTTAAATATCTTTAAAACAACAGCAGAGAATAATGAAAATGCAGAGAACTGAATCTATTGGCAGACTGACAGCATTTTTAGGAGCCTGGGGGCAGGAAGTTTGTTGGAAAGATGGAGGTCTTTGTAAAGCCTTTGTTAGTGATGGACTTAAAAAGTATTGGATTAAAGCCATTGCTGTAGCGATCTAAGTGAGAGACCTTCAGATAAATGTTCCCATCAGCCGTGTGAGAGGAAAGCCAGCAGCACATCCTGTGCTCATCGAATTACTGTTTGACCTTGGCCAAAAGGAAAGTGGAGAAGCAAATCGTAGGTGAGAGGGATTTGCTCTGCTTACAGAGCGAGCTCTGCACGGGGCACTCAGCGCTGGAGGCGGCTGCCAGCAGAGGGATGGAGCTGCTTGGAAACGCACGCAGAGGAGCTGGAGCTCGGAGCACAGGCCCTGGGATGCTCTCGGGAGGGGCTGTTGCTTTCCTCTGGTTCCATCCTCAGAACCCTGCAGCGCTCAGTGCCCAAAGCATGGCCCTGCAGTCACAGAGAGCTCCCCAGGAGACAGCAGGAGTGCCTGCCATGGGTGCAGTCACTGCTCCTGAGGTTACAGCTCAGGGCTTGGCTGTGAGAGCCTCAGCGTGGCAGGGCACATCGCGGGTCCCTGGGAGCCAAGCTGCGGAAAGCGTTTATTTCCCATCAGGGCTTGCAAGGAGACGTGAACAGAGATGTTGCCATTGTTCTTGAGGCTTAACAAATTTAAGTGACACACTCTACAGAGTGTAATCATACCCCAGAGACTGAGAAATCCTTCCTGAAAAAGGAGCAAGGACAATGTTTACACATGCTTGTGTTTGAAATACAGATATGTAAACACCATGTTGTTACATTCAGTTTTAAATTAGACAAAAAGCAGGGAAGAATGAAGGAGAAGAATTAAGAGGAACACCAATAGATTTACTGTGTCCTAAATACGAGCCAATATAAGAATATTTTAATGGTCCTGTAGCACTGCATAAAATAATTTACAATTTTTCTTTGTTCAACTAATGCAAGATTTCCTAAGAATTCATGCTATATATTCTATAAAGCAAGAGCAGCGACTATCAAGACTTATTTATTGAGTTTTATATGCAGTACCTCAGCAGTTTGACTGCAGTCCATTCAGATATTTCTTGAGAAGACAAGTTGCTGACTTGTAGGTCAAAAAAGGTACAGAAGAAAAGGGGAATTTAATTTTTTTTAATGCAATATTCTCTCACTTTCTTATTGTGTCATTACATATGTACTTTTGCCCCTCTGGAAAAGTTCCAACAAACCTTTTGAGGACTGGTTATATAAACTGTATTTCTTCAGAAGTGAGTACTTTCTGTGATACTTAAATATTTTTCAAAAAATGATGAAATTTATACCTTTTTTTTTTAATTTGCCTACATATCATTAAGTGTAAGGCATTAATAGTGTACATCATTGTGACAGAAATTATAATCTGACAAATCTTAGCTCTTAAAGGGAATCTAGTTTTGACCATCATCTGCCTTTTAACGAGATTACTAAAATGGAAGAGACCATTAAAAACAATGACCTGTCTAGGAAACCACTTGCATTTCATCCCAAGTTATTTGTGCCCCCCAACCTTGCACAAATGGAGAACTTCAACGATGTCACACAGCACAAGGGGTACTTATTAATGTCACCTTCTAGATTAAAGGGAAAGCACAGAGATAACATCAGTCAACACTGGGGGACACGAAGAGATGCAAAACATCTTTTTAACACTAAGACAGAAATAAAGTTGCAGCTTCATGCCTAATAATAGGAAACATGGATTAATGGGAAATCTTCCAGAAAAAATGCACCTGCCTCATACAAAAGCTAGTGAAGTCACACTGCTCTGTACTTAAAATAGATAAATTAAGTATGTAAGGGGCTGTAAGCAGGAGGTGGCACCTCCAAGAAACATTAAAACCTGTAAAGGTGCAGAAGATTATAAGAGATGTTTGTTAACCAACCCACAACAAATGCAGGTTTGCTCTAGTGTACACAACTGAGCAGTCGCTGCCAGGCTTCCTGTGCCAGGTGACCAGTTCTTGGGGAATGCTTCTCCACAGGGAAGCACAATTCTATCCTGCTGTGTGTGCCCTCTATCCACACTGGCTCTGCAGGAAACATGGCAGAAAATTAGTGCTACCTGCATGATTATCAGCAGAGAGCAAATTCCAAAATTGTCGATGGAAGCATTCTCAGAAAGTCAGTTGTAAATGGAACATCAAGCGTGACAAAAAGAGACAGAACTTTGCTTTTGAGAGCAGGATGATGTGTGGGCGAGCAGTTATATAATACCTAATATCACCATTTGGGTTATTTCTTTATTCCTTTCTAAATATCCATCAGCTTGGGCAAACACAGCAACACTCTTATAAAGATGTTTTGGAGTGCTGCTAGATTCATAATATTGTTAGAGGGTTTAATGATTACTGCTATTTCAGAGCAATGAAAGTGATGGTATATTTGACACAGTTTGATGCCATTTAATTTAAAAATTATGTTTTCACTAAACTTCGTGTTAAATTCTTGAACAAGATGTCATTAAAGCAATTTTTATATATATATAAAATATAAATATATATGTTATATATATATACACACTTAATATATAGCTTCAATGTTGGTACAGGTCAGTATTTTGCAAGATCAATGAGGATAGGAATAAAAAGAAGACATTTTATAAGATTCTGTTATTTTGTTTGCTTATAAATCTTCTCTGAAAAAGCTTCAGTAACTTCTAATAGACCTCATGGCTAGACGAGCTATGTACAGTCAATGAATTCTTCATAATGAGGCCAAAGGAAATGGAAAAATATGTTAACAAAAATTGCCAAGTAGATTTTAATAATGAGAAAATGATGTGTATATGTGCTCTATGATAGGCAGTAATGCAAGAACTTAACTCAATCAGGCAGTGATCTGCAGATGGACATTACATTCAATTTGAAGATGAAGAGGCTACATAAATCAAATCCATTATCTATTGGAAAAAGGTACTCAGTTCGAATAATTCTTACATCTTCACACTGGTCATGGAGCTGCTGCCTCAGTTACAATCTAGCTGAGTGTGCTGAGGTGGACGAAATGTCTGATTTTAGGGGAAATCTTGAAGACAGTAGGGCCCTACATAACAAGATATAGGCCTGAATTGCTCCTAAATACTCCTGAGTACTAGTGCACCAGTTGTCTTGCCTAGTGCAGTTTTCAAAGCTGCATTTCAGTCATCTTCAAGCTCAGGCAGCTGCCTTTCACTGTGGCTGGTTTTTATTTCCAAACCTTCCTTTAAACTTGCAGAAGTTAAAAGAATATGTATGGGGGTAGAGGGGTGTCGCTTAAATAAAAACAAACAGACCCAGAGCTCATAATAACCACCTGATTTCAAAAGCTTAGGCTGCAAGCAAGGGAAGCTGTGCTAGCTGGGATGTATTTTATGTATAGACTAGAAGTGGTGAAATCATTCATTCCTGACTTCCTGGTCCGATTCGCCATAAAAAATCTAAGAAAGGACCATGAGGTTATTATAATGTGTTTGAGGGATGACCATATTTCCTATGACATCAGATTTGTTTCAAGATTATTCTCTCACAAGAAGGAAAGAAACTGTTTTACGTTTTTGTTCCTCTCACCCAGCTGAAGAAAAATGCCTGTGATCTGTCCATGTAAAAGAATATTGGCTTATAAAGAAGATGAATTTGTTATGCAATGAATGCTGTCACATTTATTCCTGTGGTATCTCAACCCACAAGTTAATTTTTTCCGAACACAAACTGAAAAGAACAGCCTGTCCAGTGCCATGATTCCTTAGCTGCAGGAATGAAGCTGTTCTTCACACAGCTCTGAGAGGCACTGAAATGCATAAAGTTCAGCATGGCATCATGCTGGCACTCAGGGAGTGAAACAGAAAGGAGATTTTCAGAACAATTCATGGCCTGCTTTTTCTTACCCTAAGACTGAAGGAAATTACCAGCTTTAAGTGGCACAGGGCGGGATTCAAAGCAGGGACATGTCCATAAGGGTGGATGTGTGCTTCTGAGATAAGATGACACCTCCTGAGCAAAGACTGTCCCACAAGAGCAGATGCCAAAGCTCTCTATATAGATTGGGCTGCATTATACCTTGGAAATGTTGATTTTCAATAGCTATAAATAAAAATCTAGATGGGTAGCTGAGATACATGGTAGGTGTGTGGGGTTATGGCAAAAAATAACATAGTGGCCCTTGCTTTCTGTAGACAACACCCCTGGGAACTACTGAGTATTACAAGGAGGAAAAAAACCCAAACAAAAATAAAAGCAAAAATTCACGTGTAGGGAAACTGGGAATGGTTTCCCTGCTGTTTGATCCGTTGTAAGTGGAGCCTGATTTCACTGGCCTCACAAACTCATTAACACTAGATTTCCTTATTCTGGAAGGTTTCTGCGATCCATTCACAACATCAACGCAAGCCTTTTCTCTGTTCTCGCTTACTGAGACAGCTGTCTCAGAGGATATTGTCCAAACTGCTTCTCTGATGGGCCCAGCTCAAGGAGGAGAGGAACATTGCTGCTGAGCATTGCTCAGGAGGAATAAAAGTTCCTTTAAACTGACTACCTCACTTCATGGGTGGGAGAATATGAGAAATTATTTCTGTTCAAATAAGGGCCAAGAAGGAGAAATAATCTCAGAGAAAAACTGAAAATCTGTGATAGTCAAAATGAGTTTAGCATCATGCTTATGATATGGGAAGTGCACAGCCTTCTTACCTTAAATAAGATTTCCTGTTTCGGCTCCATGTTAGATGACATGAATTGCCCTCAGCAAAACAAATTTTTATGGATAGTTGCCATAGGGAAATGTCTAGGAGAATTAAACAGCTCACTGTGCTATGGTAGCCTTACATCAGGCTCTGCTGGCGGCTGCCACGCTGCGCCTTGAGGGACAAGAAGGGGTAAGAAGACAAGAAGAAAAGTGAAAGAAGAAAACCGGTAGAGAAAAGACAAACAATACAAAACCCAAAAAGGGTGCAGCTGGGGACACAGGAGAAGGTCTTAAGGCATTATAGTGGGAGCATGTTGAAGTGCAGGTTGTTGGTGCAGAGACACCAGGCACACCAAACTCCCTGCATGCTGTTTCTGTGAACTCTGAGGTTTGCAAGCTCCTGTATGACAACTTGAACTGTGGTTTTATACACTCTCCCTAAGGGATGAGGGACAGTCCTTGCCATGTTTAGCTGGGGTCAAAATTCTCCCATCTCAGGAAAAAAGGACATGTCTGAACACAAGGGATGCTGAAGTAACTTCTTATCTAGGCACAGTATCTAACAGTGCTGGTTTAGGAAAAGATGCACTTTCAGCAAAAGGTGAAGGTGAGTGCCAACAGTTTTCAGAAATGCTTTCTCTTTCTATTTAAAGTCAAATAATTGTGAGTTCAGGGGAAAGGTTTTATTAAGATCAGATTTCTCAGTGTGTTTTAGAAAGATTTGTAGCTCAATGGTTTACAAAAGTACTTGTACTTGGTAGTCCAGATACTTTATATGTGAGTATTTGTAAAAAAACTTAGTATGGTCTGAATTTAATGTTGACCATGGCTCAAGCAAGAAAACGGACAAGATGCCCTTCTGAAATCCTATTCAATCTAAATTATTCAATTATTCTGTCAGCCATTGAATTGTTCCATTTGATGACATTTAACAGGCATCATCCTTAACTTGGTCATTTAAACATTCACAGAAGAGGAGAACTGTGTCTGTGTACAGACAGGGCAATACTATCATTTTACTGATTACTTGGATGATTAAACTCTAAGTATATCTCACAATTCTTCTTTTAGTGGTAGCTCCTGGACTATTAAGTCTCAGCTATAAAGATTTTGATGCTTTAGGAGAAAATCAGCTTACTTGGCAAATTTCGAGAGTCAGGCACAGTTGTGTGTGAGTCTGGGCACAGAGGTCTGAGTTACTGCACTACTTCATGACACAACACTCCCGGAATATGTTTGAAAAACAAAGCACCACTGCATCTTACTGCTTTACCAGACAAAGGCAGACAAAGGAACTGGACATCATACCTTCATCTCTTCTTTGCCCGTGTTTCTGGTAGCTTGTCCATCTCTGTATTCCTCTACATTAAAGGTTTTTCCAATCTTTAAATGTGTTGGAGACTTCTAATAATTCCACTGAGGGACTGCTGAATTCTTACTTTGAGACGATCTTGTCCCGTTTGACTAGCAACTATATTCTACTCATTTTCCTTATGAGATGTGTTCACATCTTTCTGACATAAATTTAGGTTTTCATCCCTTAGCCTTTTTCTGCCCACATGTAATTCCACTACAAATCCACGGACTTCTGTTAGCCTTTTATTTGCAGACTGTCTGAGCAATACAGTTCTCCATGCCTGATCTCTTTAAGGCTGTCTGTTTTTCCCTTTGGGGGTGTGTGTATATTCCATTGTCAGAACACAGTGGATTATTCTAGGTACTGCCGCCCCTAGAGCTAGAGAAATAGGAGTAAGAATGTCACAGCTGTGTGTTGAGAAGCCTACATGTGAAGCATAAAATCCTACTGGGCTTTTTTCCCCCCCAACATATCATCCAACAAAATCAGATCTAATTTACTGCTGGCTATTTCTAGCTCTTCTTTTCTTTTTTTACTGATTTCCATGCTCCTCCTTCCCACTGAATATCAGTGCCTCTCACTGCATCCCGTGGAACCAGCGGAGTCTCCTCTGGGAATAGCAGCTGCTGGTTACCTACCACCTGCCGGCCAGGCGGGCACACGCCACCGAGCGCTGCTCGTGCTCGGCTCTGGGCCCCACACTCCGAGCAGTCTGAGTTTAACAGGTACATCCAGGCCTTCAGAGAAGTTGTAAAGATGAAACCCAAAAAATCAATACGAGCGAGTTCTCAGCTGTAGGTAAAATAAAATTTTAAGAATGTTCAGGCAGTTGCTGTGTGAACTTTGTCAGGTATCCTGGCGCGTAGCACAGTAGGATCTGCACACGGGAAAAAGAAGTCTCTAAATGTCTGGAAAACTGCTGCTCCTGACATATCTGGAGAAATTCTGGGACATGGGGGTCCGGGGGCGCTTCTTTGGGTGTAGAAATAACACATGCCTTTCTTAGTTATGTGGAGAAAATATCCTGTGAAGGGGTTGTGGCTCTCCTAGAGAAGGAACTGGATTTCTTCGGGAGACACAGAATAACCTCCCACACACCACACAGATCAAAGTCCCTGGCCAGCACCAAAGCCAAGGTGGAGGATGTGGGATGAGAGCAGTGGCTCCTGCAGAGGAGTGGCAGAAAGAGATGCAAACAGAAGAGGTAGGCGAGAGCTCAGGCACAGCCCATGTGAAAACTAGAAATGTGATCGGAAGAATAAAACCAGGATGGGAAATTCAATGCCAGGCACTGAGAAGACATGAAGATCAATGAAAGATATGTGCCATTTCCAGGCTCTGTTGCTGTTCGGTGCCAAACAGCTCTGTGCAGAACACATTCCATACCAAGGATTTACCGGGCCTGTGTGACCCAAGTCACAGACATCCGAGGCTGTGGTTGTTGTTGTGATTTTCTCAATTTCATGCCTGACATCCATGCCAACAGAGAGCCCGCTGGGAAAAGTCTGGTACCTAATATTCAGTGGTATTGATCTACTTCCTGCACTAAACCCACTTCTGATACAGTACAACTAGAGCCAGCTGGCCAGGAGAGATTGTTGCTGGAATTTCAGGAGGATATTGCGGTTTTTTCTGTGTAATCTCTTCCATGTTTCTCAGCAAAGAAACCCAGTTGTAGGGTCATTGAAGTTGTTTGTTTCACCTGCACCTACTGGGATAACATGTGATTTTCACATCACTTCAAGTGGTGTTATTGACAGAGACCAAACTGCATTCCCAGTGACTGATCTATCCATCAGCAGTGGTTTCAGCTGTGCTGCTCTTTCGTCCTTTAAGGTTTTAATCTCTGACTCATGAACAACTTCACTGAGGTGTAGAATAACCTCCAGAGGAGAGTATTTTTCAATCAATAGCGTTTTAGTAGAAAAGCAGGACATGCATGAGTACACTAATTGAAGAACATGTTTCCTCAGTCTCAGCTCCGTTATTATATTCTAATTTCCCACCGTTTTTGCAATTTAACATTTCTGGTTGATGAAAATTTCATCATGATACAGAGGATTTATTTAACATATATGAGAATTAACTACGAATTTTGGAGGCAATTTGAACTGTGTGAGATTAAATTGGCGCTATTAACGTGTTTGCAATTCCTCTGACGGGGAAGAAACCTTGACATCTGCAAATCACTTGCCACAAAAGAAGCTTTAACATCCTTACCAAACTGAATTTTTTTTTTGTAATCTAGTGAAAACTTTCTGTTTGAGAGAAGTTTTAAGAAGGTCCCAACTGTATTGAAGTTACTTTTCTTTATTCTAATTTTCAGTCTACTTGTCTACTTCTCTTCCTACATGTCCCTTTTCCCAGGTCTTCTTCTGGGACTAGGTGAGCTTTGTAGAAAGGTATACTAAAATTATGATTTTATTCAGTTCTTCTGATGAACAGAAAAAACAAACAAACAAACAAACATAAAACAACAACAACAAAAACCCAAACAAAAACCAAACAGGTAGAGGACATAAAAGAAAATAAGAAAATAGCACCCTTCAGATTTTTTTTCCGTATGTTATATGAATAATGTTGTATCCTTTCCAGGAAGAGAATGAGTGAGTATGTCATATTTTTGTTACTCTTTAGGGAAAACCACTGTGTAACAGGAAAGAGGAGACTTAATAAGAGGGGGGGGAAAAGAAAGACTGAATAGCATGTACCAAGGGAATTGTCTTTTTGTCTCCTCCTTCTTGCCACTGCGACCCATAGAAGATGATCACTTCTGCTCAAGACATCCCTCCTTCTTGATATTCTCTGCATACCATGTCCAGCACAAGACACCAATCCCGACAGGTTCCTTCATGAATGACTGTAATAAACTTATAAAGCCATATTATCCTATACTTCCCCACACAGATACCACCTTTTTTCTCCCTCTTAGTGCTTGTATAGGCTACAGCAGTGTTTACCCCAGTATATCAAAATACAGCAGGCATGAGATCTGTCAAAAACAATTCCAGTTTCCTTGCGCTGGAGAAGCTCAGAATGTGTTATGGCTTTATGGTTAGCTTTCATTAAAACCTAAAAAATTATATATACACTACTACGGGGAGCTAATGAACTAAGTGCTATCCCAGCTTTTCAGACCCAGAAAACGAGATGCCAGGTGTGGGGAAGTACACCTGTAATTGCCTCTAGTGAGAGAGACAGCTGGAGCTCATGACTGCTGTTTCTCCACAAACAAGCTCAGTGAAAAGATATCTCTGGCTCTCCTGAATTCTCCCAAAGGGTCAACTTTCACTTCAGCTTGTGTAAAATCTCACACTGCTTCACTCTACTTATTAATTTCTTCACAGCTCAACATTTCTTAACCATTTTCCAGCTAAAATAAAAATCCCACAAACACCCTGAGAGTGCCACATTTGGAAAACTAATTCCAAAAGATACTCCAGGTTTATGGGCTAGGCTGTTCAAGACCTATTGATCAACTCTAAAGTCTCTTGTCAAGACATCCTTTTCCCAATAATACAATTTTGCTGCAGTAATTATATTTCTTTTCTTTTCTTCAGAGGAAGAGAAGAAATATATCCTATTTCTAAAGGGAGAAAAAAGTTTGCACTGTCAAATTCATTCAGGAGGAAAAGTTAAAATAAACAGCTAAAGTTAACTGGAACACTGACCTTCCACAAAAATACTTCAAGGGGATAGTAATAGATTGCAGCCAGAAACTGGCAAGTGTCAGTTTCCATTCCAATCATTAAATATGTTCGTGTAATTGACCACCTTTAGGAGATATTGAAAAGTTCTTCTGCTTTACTAGTTCTTTTTATTATTTCCTTTTTCTGTGTGATTACCATGGTAAATGGACCCCATTGCCTGAGCACGGGGTCCTCACATCAGCGTTGGAGCAGCTCAGTCTCCACCACCTCGCATTGTACCAGGGTTAGAGACACCTCACAGATTAGTGGAGGCTTTTTCATTTAGTCTCATCAGCTGTGGGAATCCCCCTGTTTCCTTGCTTGTCTGAAGTCTGCACCAAGGTATTTTCAGCGTTTTGTTTTGCCCACCTACAATCTTAGGCTTACCCCAGGTTTGTCAGGATTGTTTTCCTCTCTCCTGTCTGAAAGTAAGAGCTCTGTCACAACCCTGAAGTGTGTGAGAGTACAACAGCAGCCTATGGACTCCACACCACGCAGGAAGAAGTGTCCTTCCAGCTCCGTGTTGGGGAGCTCCCTCAATTCACTGTCCCTACGAGGGTCAGTTTTCACACATGAAAAATTCTTCAGAGCAAGAAGAATAAATCGCTTTCCCCCTTCATGTTGCCAGCCCTTGGTGCTGCCTTCCCTCAGCCCCAGAGTGAGCCCAGGGGCACTGTCAAAGGCAGAAATGACAGCTATCCATCTGCCTCTTTCTCTGAGTGCTCTTTACCCCGAGCACCTTTTTCTGGCGTGGTGGTGATAGATTTTTATCATTTAATTAGATCAGTCACTGTCTATTTCTGTTTTCACTGCCAGTAGGCTCAGCAAACACTTCTGAGAACCCAGGATCCTTCTAGAAACTAAATGAAGCACATTTCAGTATTCCCTACAGTATTCCTACAGTATTTCCTCTCTTACACTGCACAAGGGACTGAAAACCAGGGCTATTCCCACACATTCTGCTCAGGTTTCATACTTAATGATAACCTCCAAATCTCCTAAACATATCTTAAAACATTTTACACCCCTGAATAACTTTTGTTCAGGAAGATACTTTTTGAATCATTTGCCAAGCTGAAAGAGGGTCTAATGTATGGCTAAAAACTAAACTCAAACTCTGGAATTAAAAGTAGCGGACATGAATTCTTGTAACTAGTTCCCCAGTTCTGGCACCCATTGTAGCACAAGTACTCAGTGCTAACTGGTAATTGATAAAGTATCTTTTGTCCTTTTAAACCAGAATGCCGGGTTTTTACAGCTGCAGGGTGGAATGGGCTAGTGAAGACAGTGGGACAGCTGTCCTTGCCATCTTTGTTATCCTATCCAACAGCAATCCTGGGGCAGCAATGGTAAAGCTACTTGAAAAGGGCTGAGCACATTTTTGTTTCAGAATGGGTACATGCTCGTAGTTTATACCCAGCCACCTAAAAAATGAAAGCCCACACCTGAGGCTAGTGGTTTTCAACCAGTGTCTGCTTTTAAGGACCAACCCTTCAGGGGAAGAAAAATCCCAGACATTGGGGAGATGGAGAAGCATGTGCAAAAGCAGGGGAAAAAAAAAAAGCAGTAGAAAGACAAACCCAAAAAACTCACTTTCTTCCCCATTTCTGAGTCAGAAACACACCTCCCAGTAAAGGCTGGTGCCTCCCTATGACTCTCTGACACTACAGATTCAACCTCCTCTTTCTCAGAAAGACGAAGTACCTCATCACGGGTTAGCTTGCAGCAGACAGAGATGATCCGCCTGTTCCACAAATTGCTGATAAACGGCATTGCAGTTTCTTTCACTTATAAATAACAATGTTTTCTCCAAATATTTTGCTGGAGTGTCTTCAGTCTATCATCTGTAAGGCTTCAGTTGTCTCCCTTTCCCTTTCACTGAGAATAAGTGATCTCTTCTCTTTATTTGTAGGTAGATAGATTACCTGTATAGTTCCCTGGTCGTTTTGGTTTTCCTCTCACATCTCTTAAGTCTTCCCTTACAGCCCAGACAAAGAATAAAGCTGCTAGAAGCTCTCCCTTACTTTAAGAGAGAACGTTAAGTAATCTTATTAAATTGCATTTTCCTCTGCAGTATCAGAGGTTTCTGTCTACCGTTCATAAAGCATGGAAAGGAAATTTGTTTTGAATTCAAAAAAAAGCCCAAAAAAAGAGAGCTCTGAATCTTTTTCCCATCTTGCCAGCAGCCACAAAGCCAGCCCATTAAAATCAGCTTCCAGGAAACCTGATGTTTTCTTAACATATGTTCCTCAAAGCTGTGCCAGCTGTGGTGCTCTCTACAGCCAATCTCTGTGTTAATTGAGGTAAGCAGTGAAAACATAAATACCTAAGTTGCAGGAGTTTCTAAGATATTTAAAGCTGGCTCGGATAAGCCATGCTAAACTGCTGAAATTGTGTCTCCTGTTCTTTCATATTTAAAGTGAGTGGTGGTTTGGTTTGCTTGTCACAACCTGTGGCTGATAGCAATAACAGAGACACCAAACGTAGCTTCGGTTTCTGTCTCTAAGCTCAGAATGGCCTTAGCAGTGCTTAACACAAGGCCCAGCTTGAGATATGAAGCATATGAATCTTATCAGGGTCTCCTTTGGCCCAAACTGGTTTTGCCATTAATCATTTTAAGCTAAATAGGCATTAACAAACTCAGCAGTCTCACTCAGAAGTTTCCCCTCTCCAGCATTCAATTTTGTTTATGGGACTTTATGTGCTATTGAAAGAGATTCCAGATTTGTCTCATAATTTCATCTAATCAATCAGGTACTGACAAATACTTATGCATCTGGGCCCAAGGATGCAAATAATGAAATATATACATATAAAAAAATCCCTAGAATCCTGTGTCGTGCATCTCAGGAAGAGCCGCAGGAGAATTACCCAATTCTGCCCAAAGTAACAAAACACAAAGTATTCTTTACTAAGCTACCTTGAAACGCACGAAAGCAGCTCATCTCCAACCAGTGAGGTGGTTGAAAACCACCATGTGCAGAGCTTTGAGGAAGTGTCAGTGCAGAAAGGCCAAGAAGTGAAGCACAGGGGGACAGACTGGCTTCCCTCATAGAGTCCTGTACCACTCTTCTACCTTGCAGAGGGCACTGGAAGGAAGGAAGCACCAAGGAAAAGGAAAGAAAATAGAGGTTTTCAGTCCTGTCAGGGTGTATATACAACTGGGGTTTTAGTCAATTTTGAAGAAAAATATTCTATTCTGCTTAAACCCTTTTTTTTTCTGGCAATGAACTGGCCCTCCGGTGTGTTAGCAGCATGGAAATTCATATAATATGGAGTTTTTGTCCTCCTGACTCTATTTGTGTTGGCATTTTATTCTGCCACCAGTTCCTAGATGGCAAGCCCAAAGGCAGGCTGTATTTTTACAGCAAGGATAAGTTGATTAAAAGAACTAAATCACTTAATGATCATTTTAGGCATGCAAAATACGTTTCTCAAAAAAGCACAGGTCCTCTCTTCTTTCACATTATTTTTGAAAGGGGGCACTGCCTGTGCCTCTTCAAGAATGCAGAAAAGTCCTACAAATCTGAAAAAATGATCTTCTAGAGCCTATTAAATGTGAACTACTGCGCTCCGAGGTGTAACCCTCTCCCTTGTAGCTAGCCATTGAAATCCTTATTTGCTGTGATCTCTGAGATGCCGTGTCACTTTGAGCTACAAGAATGAGTTATTAACTTGATGAGAGAAGCACATAGACACAAATTACTTTCTCTTAGTCTGGGTTTTTTTGGCAGTGGTTGGGTTTTTTTGTCGCCTTTGTTTTTCTTTAAGAGCCTCTCCAGCTCCTAAAGAATGTAGTTTTAAATAAGGGTCTTTGACAGCAAAAGCAGAGCACGTTTTATAACTACCAGAGCTACAAGAAATAGCTGTATATAAGCATAAAACCAGACAGTTTCTGTCTGAATGTGCGCCAGGTCACTGTTGGCCCAGTTCTCAGTCGTGTCCCAGCCCCTGTTGTGCCATTTCTCTTGTGCAAGGAGGCTGTGAGCCATCTTCTGCAGAGCCCCTCCAGCAATGGGTCAAAGCTGGGCAGCACCAAGCCAACGGAGCTGCCCAGCGCTGTGTCCTCGGTGGTCCAGAGCCTCGTGGAAGGCAGGGCTCTGCTGGAGCAGCACTTGGAATTGTTCATCTGCATGCTAGGAAAAACCCCGCTACTGCAGTCTGCAAGGGATTCTAGCTGTTATAAGGAGAAAAGGATTGGGCTAAGAGATACAAATATTTCAATGTTCTTTTTTAATTCACATGGTCTTCTCTCAGGGAACTGTCCCCGTGCCAGAAACTTTACTGGTACAAGAGCTTGGAACAGTGTTTTTGTCCCTAGGCCACTGTACTCATTTGTGCTAATTACAAGGTAAAGGTGGGTTTTCTTTTTCCTCTCCCCTAGTGGATTGCATATTCCACAATCAGATGTTCAACCTAGATTAAAAAAAAAAATAGATACATAACCTTCAGGCACGGTATTTCTCCTAGACTGCGCAGAAGTGACTCCACAGATATTCTCTGTTGTTTCACAGATCACACACATGGGGCAGGAATTGAGTTTGAGTCATTCTTGCTCTCGGATGGACACTGTGGTTGAAGCAATTAGGGCTACAGACAGCCTGGTGATTACTGAAATGCTGGAGCCTCAATACCAGAGCTAAGTGAAGATTAGCAACGTTTAGTAGAGAATATCCATGACATAAAACAAGCTTTTATAAGTTCTTCTGTAAATTTTCCAAGAAGATTGTCTGAAATCTGAAATGTTTTAGCTGAAACACTAATTATGTCAGATTTTTCCATTTTTAACTCATAGGAAAAAATGTGGGAAGGAGACCCTTGTTAGGAGTAAAAAAAATTTTAGCACAAGGTAGTTCCAACAAAAAATTTCTCAGAAGACTTCTTTAGTTCAGTGGAAAATTCTTCCTCAGATTGTCTTAATGTCTCTGGCCAAGTCACTTCATTTTTCCATCTCAGCAGCACATTTGAAAGTAGATAAGATAATGATTTTTCATCCATTTTTCTCTGAGTGTTGGCTATAGAGACAACAAGCTATTTTGGGTGGGCATTCTCTTGCTGTTTTCTGCAGGACACAGAGAGTTACCACCTATCCTTCACACTTTCCAGGGACTGTCCTACTACTACCAATGATAAATTAGAGTAATTCACATTAACGGAACATTTTCCCCCAAGTATACTCGTGACTTTCTGGAACTATAAGTACATAATTACAGAAGCACAGCTCTATAAGGATTAGTTGTTGCTCTTTAAATTGGATCAGTGTGTTTCCATAGTACCCCTGATCATGTTCTGATACTTGCATTCGAAAATTTACAAGGAGAATAAGTGAATAAATTGTATTGCAAAGTGTATAAAACCCAATAACTTGGAATTCTAAACAACAGTCAGCCTTCAGGGACAGAAGTAATAATTCAGTTTCTTAGTTACATCACAGAGGTTCTGTGCCTTATGTATAAACATATTTGTTCAGCTTGCTGGCTGCCAGATGAAATCCAAGATGGGTGGTTTATCATGGTTGGCTGAACATGGCAGGCCTGCACAGATACTACAAGGTAGCCCTTCTGACAGCACCTTTACTTCTTGTAATGGCTAATCAGTTTTTAATGTACCTTGTCATTCTGAAACAGGACACTTTTCTTGTCTTATTTGTGTCTATGGAATCAGCATGGTTACCAAGGTGACCCATGAAATGGGCTTCTCCCGGGAATGTCACACCTCTGGCAAAGGTCTCTTGTCTCACATTGCAGCTCAAGGGCTGCAGCTTTCAGTCTAAGCTGGGTTTTCTCCGCTCTGGGTGAACAGGAAGGGTCACTCTGTGAATGGCACAGCAGCAGTGGTACACTCTGAGCGCTTTGTTCGTGCTCTGAAGCAATCCAGGATTGCTTAAAGGGACTTTGAGTACCAGGGTGGACATAATGCAACCCAAAACCTTTTCTTTTTAAATATCATATCAACAGGTTATTCAAAATCCCTCTGTTCTTGCCAGCACCAAGAGCCTCAGTAAAATGAGCTTTGGCATGGGCAGATCCTTGTCAGTGTGGTAGGTCACCCCTGGAGTTGAGGCTGTTCACTCTCACCCCGAGCAGACACAAGCCTGAATGTTCAGCTGCACCTGAACTTTGTTCCTCTTTTGGTGAGGGAATATATTTCACTCTCCTGAGGGCTAAAGGGGCTGGCAGGAAGTACATTTGACTGTCATGTCAGATACCCACAGAATACAGGACACAGAAATAATCTTGCTCAGGTGTTGTCAATTCTCACTGGAGGAGGGACTGCCAGATGCATGAGAAATGAAGCAGGTGCCTTTGAATCCTGCATTCCTGGAGCTGCATGTCAAGGGTTTCTGTAGGAAATGGGGACATGATGAAGTGGATGAAAAGCTGAAAAATATTTCTTAAGCATAAAAGAAAGCATGCTTGGCTTCTCTGAGAGCTGGGCATTCTAAACATCCTGTTAGCACAAAGCATTGCAAAAACTAAAGATACAATGGGGATAAAGTTGCTCCAGTCACAATGGTCTAGGAACATTAGTGATGGAAGGTCTATAAGTGGAGGAAATGTTTGGCATTATGGAGGTTTATAAATGCTTATAGTGCCAGCAAACTGCAGTTAGAAAATAATGAGATGGGTCTGCTGAGCATCCAGAAAGCTTTTGTTCAGCCAGAATTTCCCTGGGGTGGTGAGCCCACTATGTGCTGCAGTGGGGAAGCAGTGGACATTACAGGCAGGGTGATGTGGTCACTAATGTGAGCTGAGCAGGCTGGGAGAGTGATGCTCTGCTCCCCTCTCTCCTCCTTCCTTGGGAGCTGCAGCCATGGTCCCTACACCCCTCAAAACTTTCCCTGCATGCAACCTAAGCAGGTTTGTCAAATGACAGCTTATCTATGCCATCCTTGTGATTTCTTTCAGCCTGGTTTTAAAAATAGTTTCTGAGCAATTATGTGTCACATAAGAATAAACCTGCATGCTGGTGCATCTTTCCTGTCACCACAAAATAACAGCACTACAGTTTCTACATTTCAGTCTTGTCTTTTTTTTTTTTTTTTTTTTCTGCAAAGATCAACAGCTTCTGCAGCGAAAGGACACAGTATAATCAGGAAATCATCAGCCTGAAGTAAGTATGAAACTTGCAAAATTATGCACTCTGTGAAGAAACCTGCTGCTTTTTTTAGCATCCAAGCACACATACTGCAAAACTAAATCCTCCCACAAAATAAGTCAACACAATCCTCTTCATACTACCAGGGCTGCACTTACTAATGAGAACAATATATATTTTTTTTTTGCTTTTCCCCTGAAACTAAATACTTTGCATATTTCTGATGAGCTGGCATAGGTGAGGCTGCTTTTGTAGCTTCTGTTTCACCATGTTCACAGAACCTTTACTGAGCCTGTTTCCAGGCATTTGCACCAACAAGGTGAGCCCCTGAGATATTCTGCCTTCCTTTCCAAGCTGAGGGATTACCATTTGTATAGAAGTCAGCATCTCCTGCACACTGCCTGGTCACACCAAATAAAGACAGAGGAAACTCACTCGAGTCCTTCTCTATCCACTGAAGTGCAAAGAAAAAAGCTGTTGGTTTTCCTGAGGATGTCTCGAGGCAATTGTTTTCCAAATTAGGAGCCCTGCCTGCTCCTCATGCCTTGAAATACTGGTGTACATTGCCTCTCCCAGAGAAGTGATTTGCAATTGCCTGCAGCTACCTTGGACTGTTCCAGAGCTTGCTTGAAAAGGTTTTTCCTTCTGAAACTGGAAGCTCTCCATTTGCAGTTAGGTTTGACAGCCCAGCTTCATGGCTCAAGAACGCGTGAGGTGCCACTGAAGGAAGCTCACGGTCCCACAAGGAACTGCAGCATCACTGCACTGCTGTCCAGTAGTGACAACTGGATATGTTCCAGTAAAGGAAAACTCAAAACCTAAATCTCAACAGCTTTGTCGTAGCAGTATTTTCCCAGAGTATTCACAGTGTCCCACACAGCCATGTGTCAGTTGATGAGATTTCTGTGTGTAACTGTCCTAGGTTACAATGTAAGATGTGCCCAAAAGTGTGTATTCTATCACCATCTCCATAAGCTGTTAAAAACCGGTGGGGCAGTGTTCCCCATCTCCTTCAGGACTTATCCTTGATAAACTCCTGTGACATCTTCTGTTAATAGGCCAGCTGTTGAAACCAGGTGGGGCAGGGTTCTTTATCTCTCCCATGACCCATCCTCCCTCCAGGGGGATATCTTCTATTAATGGGCCATCTACTCCCACCGCATGACTGACAAAATTACACCATCCCATTGTGAGATGCTCCCCCCAGAGGGAGGAACCAAGCATCCCATCCTGGACATAAAATGAGATTTTGAATACCACAAGCGGCCTTTTTCCACTGGATTCCCAGAGGAAGACCAGACCCTTCCACACCACCACTGGACCTTCAGAGAAAGACCAGACCCTTCTACAGGATCACTGCTTCAACCAGCCATCACTCCAGGAGGACTGCAGCCACCATTTAATCAGACTGCTACCAACACCCTGACCAACAGGGTTTCAGGTTGTATTCTGACTCTGTCAGTGGTTTGGTTTTTTTTTTTTGTACTATTGCATTTATTTTGTTTTTCCTATTAAATTATATTTCTGACTTGGAGTCTCTCACTGGTTTGCTTTCAGACCAGTACAGTAACTGAAACCTCTCACGGACAGTGAGTGTGAACTGCTCGACCCACCGATAAGCTGTGACCAAAGCCTGCAGGGGCCACGGCAGATACGTCTGAGAAGAAAGCTGACAGAATTTTTGGCAGATACTTTTGCATGGCTCACCATGCATGGTGAAGAAGTCAAAAGGGAACGACTTGAAATGACTCCTGAAAGACAGAGGGACAGCGGTCAAACAACAGCAGCAAAACAAAGCTTCAGTAGCAGTGACAAAGGTATCTTTAATATGAAGGGGATTTGACAGGATTTTTGGCATACTGATTCACCATTAGCAGGATTTTTTCCTGGCTTCCTTTAAGAGTGATAACTCCAATAAAACAGCAGGATGAGCAGGGATAACAATGAAAAACATCACCAAGGAAAAACCCTTCTGGGGTTTCAGATCAGCAAGTCCCTTTATTTATTTTTTTTTTCTGTAGCTCAACCATTATTTGTCTAGTTTTTCAAAGCCTTGCAACACTAAAAATAATAAAATCTCTTTAATTTCTAAATTAAATAAATAGACCAAGCTAGTGCAGCCTATGAGCTCACCATTGCTGAGTGTGTGCTGCTTGAGCAGAAGGGGCGGTGCTGTTCATAAAGGCAACAAGAACAATAATGTATGCAGAGTGGCTCAAGAAGATACGCAATTATCAGCACTTCCTGCAGAGCACATTAGGTCTGCAGGTTCATAAATGCTTTTTAGATTCCCTGTTTTAACCACTCCTCTTGAAACAGTCTGAAAAAAACCCCCAAAAAACCAACAAAAATACATATCCAAGGTCAGGAGTAAAATGTGGGGTTTTTTCTTGAACGGGAGGGACAATTTCATGGCCTTGCACTTCTCAAAACTATTGTCTGTTCTTGTGCTCTGATGTTGGTCACAGGCCTGACATCAGCAGAGAGATCCCAGGTAGACAGAGGCATCAGGAGGTTGGTAAGGCCAGGCCCTCAGCTGGTATAAACAGGGACCTGACGTTGACTTCACGTGTCACCACCTGGCATGAGAAGAGCTGCTCTCTCCAGCTGGTTGGCAGCAAGCTACTGTTTTGTAAACTTAAGCTGCTCCCAAGGAGTTGTTTACAGAACAACAGTGGATTGCTCACTGATTTCTCAGACACTGAGGAAGCACAAGGAAAGAGGAAGAAAACAAACTTCTAACTGTCCCAAACAGCCAGAACAGAAACAATCCTCCCCACCTCTGCAACACCTGGAAGAGCTGACTGCAGCTGCAGATGCCAATTGCAGTGACAACAACGTGACAATGTAGATAGTTCCTTACAAACAAACAGAGATGAAGCAGTGCTATTGATCACTATTATTCGCAGAGTGGGTCAGCATAATTGAAACCTTCCCATTAAGGTATAAAGATGGGTTTTCAAGATAGGGCATTGGTGCAATTATTGAGCTGAGTAGGAGGTAGAAATGTAATTATGTAAACTAACTGAATTAAGAGGATTGCACAGTTCATTAGGGTCCATTTTTTTTGGTCAACATTTTGGATCACCAGCTGCTGTAGAATTTAATTTCCATTAAAAAGCATTAATTGCACCTCTTGTGTGAAAGCAGAGCAGTTGTGTTCATTGAGCAGCTCCACTCTTGTTCCTCTAATGCAGGTGTGGAACTAGCCTTCTGCTCCACACCAGTGATCCCATAGCCAGCCCCTATTCCCTCATTAAGCCTTCAATGGGACAAGATACCTCTGCCAGCTCTGCCTACAGTCACACTGGTTGGTAGGAACTTGGATAGTTGATGACATTAAGGACTGAAAGCAGCATTTATTCAGTAAAAATGACTGAAGAGAGCATCCCATTTTGCTAAGTAATTTCAAGGCCCTTCCCAAAGGACTTTCTCTGTGGCCAGAAAGAAGAAAGTGGGGAAATAAAGAACCCAGGAGAGACTTGGAAATCTATGGATGAATTTGCATACAGCCAGTCTTCATTTTACACATTTCTTGTCTATGGCTTTATTGTCCTTCTTGGTACTGTGGGATAACATGAGGGAAATATTGCTCTACGTCCTATCAAATAAATGTGAACCACACCTTTGGTCCACAGCAACAGAAAAGTTTCCCATCTGTGAGAGGCCAAGCTGCAGATAAAATAGTCTCCTAAACTGGAGACTTTGTTACTTTTATGTTATACCTGACTCTTGCTTCCTCACAGGGGCATCTCTTTGTCACTGACCATTATCCGGCGGATGCTGCTGGCTGACTGGAGCCCAGGGCAATCAGTCACCAGCTGCTCCTGTGCCTCCAGACAGGGTATTCAGCCTACAACAGGCAAATCCCATGCTGCCCCATCCCTGCCACTCTGCTTCTTGGGGTTTTGTTGAGCTTAGAGGTTTTCTTTATTGTTTGAAGGTTTTCCCTAAATACAGGGGATGCTTTTACTAGAAATGTTCTAATCCATTTCGACTCACAGACTGGCCACTCAAGCTCTTTGCGTGTGAGGGTTAATGCTGAAGAACTTCATAAAGACACATCTCTGGTATGTAAATGGATATAGGACTATAAGTGGATATAGTACAATAAAGAGGGTGACCCTACTGGCCTTATTTGCGGAAAGGAGGTAAAAAATCCCTAGTTCTCCTCTCCTCCAAGACAGGAGAAGCATATCCGTGTAATATTTTTCTATATACAGGAGAAAAAAAGAGGATTCATATATCCATGTAAAAAGATGGCTGCTTGTGCTGTGTGAGGCTGCTGTGGATGTGTATTTGATTTTTGTACCTCACAGCTTCTGAACAGGCTTTACCTGCAATAATCATCAGGCTCTGTATTTGTTCCTTTCCAAATGAGCATCCTGCGGGTGACTAAGCAAAAGGAACCTGTGGAAACCTCCTCTCACAGCATGTAAATCACCACCACAACATTTGCTTTTCCCTTGCTGATGGCATTAATGTGTTGCTTCCGTGGACAAATTAGGGACTCAGAGCAACACACAGGGCAGCCCTCGGTGCCCCCTCCCACGGCGGCCCCGCTTTGGCGCAGGCACTGCCCTGTGCACAGCAGAGTTTACTGCCGTGACTCATTTGTGAAACACGGATGTGATCCCACAGAAACCGTCCTGGTGCAGTCTCCAGCGCCAGCATCAATGCCGCACCTAAGGGCTGCACTTCCATACCCCCAGGAAATCCCATAAAGCCCCAGCAAACTGGGCACTGCTGCCCCAGGCTCGGCAGGTAGGACAGGTCTGCGCTTCTACTTGCACGAAATGCCTCACCTCTGCAGCCCTGTTTATTTTCACAGAATTTCTCAAGCTTTCCTGGGAAGCGAGCTGGACTGCGCTGTTCTTTCCCAAAGCAGAAGCTAAGTATGGCTAGAGAACAGCAGCAGGAGGGGAGAGCTGCTGTCTCTCAGAAAGACCCAAACCTGCCAATCACCCTCTTGTCTCTGCGCCAGGCTGGAGCTCGTGGGCCCCAGGCCCGGAGCAGCAAAGGAGGAACGTGGATTTCTGCTCAAAGATCCGCAGCATCAGGGAGCAGCAAAGCCAGCTCTAGGAGCCAGGAGCCACGTGCCACCTTCAGCACGTGAAGTGTCAGGAAACTCAGCCTGGAGCAGCAGCAAAGTGGCAGAATCTGGCTTTGAGTGCAACTCCTGCCACACAGACAGGACCGCATTGTGAGAGATGCTGTGAAAGAACTGACTTAAGTGCCTGTTCTAAAAGCTCCACCTAGATCTGCCCCAAGGAGAAAACCTTCTGTGAGTTACCAGGAAGGTTCATTCACCATAGTCTAAGTTCATATAAAGATACATCAATAGAGAATCACTATGAGAGCCCCAGATTAAAATAAAAGTATACAGGGAGAGAAGATAGAGAATAATCATGCGAACAAGAGAAAATCATAAAACAACACAGTGAATAAAGGAGACAAGTACATTTTCAATACAAACCAGAAAATAAATGCTACCAGCCCGTATCTTACAGATCTGACAATCTGTTTATAATGTCAGTATATAGGGTTGAGCCTTGTTTGGCATTCCTTCAGCCAGGCCCCTGATGGTGCCTGTGGTACCTGGTCATCGTTGTGTGTGCCTGGTTCTGAGAGGAAGCCAAGCAGAGCCACACCTGGGGCTTGGTCAGTGCCTGGGTGGTGCAGAGCAAAAGTGACCTTTCAGCACTTTCTGAAGGACTGGGTTTGAAAAGGACATTATTTGTTCACACCAAGTTTCACAATAACCCCCAGGCCAACTGATAAAAGATTTGACAAAAGTCAGATCTGGATTCTCACATTTATTATTAATATATTATTATTAATTATGATGGTCATAATAGACTATCTATTCTCTTCTTTCTGGCTCAAAAGAACACAAGTTACTATACCTCCTAATTTTGGCCTCAGAAGAGTCAGAAGAGTCCCTTTGCATGTAAAGAAAAACTTTACTTCTGCCACAGGAAGTTTTTCTACTTGTTTTTCCATAATAAAAGTTCCCTGGGAAACCATACTTCACTTCAACTTCCAGAGCAACTTTTAAAAACAGTTCTGCATTTACCTTTATTACTAATTCAATCCTTCAAAAAGTATTCAGTCCTTGTGGGGTTTTTCTATACAAGTAACTATTTCTCCAGTTTGCCTGCTTAGGATATATTTTTTTCCAGTGCTATTATTCCTCTTCAATTAGCTCTTCATGTAAAGCTTCTCAAATGACTGATGCTAATGCAGCTGTCAAAAGGTTTGAAAATATTTGACTTTCATTTTCACAAGCCCAGATCCATAGTTTTACACATCCTGGATCTATATCTTCATCTCAAATGGCACAATGGATAATATTTTTACTAGGTTAATCAATACATGCCTCACCTCTAGCAATAGAAATCTACACTGCAGTTAATGAATTCATTTATAGGACTAAAATTAAACAAAGTATTTATGAAGATTCTGATCATTTCTTGACAGCTTTCCATGTTTTAGATACAAGAAGAGAAAGCAGGCTGGCCTAGAAAAAGCATTATTGATATTTTACTTAAACCTTAATATTTCAAACTTGTCCAGCATGTCCAATTTCAGTTAGGGAAGGGAGTTTCTTCCTGAATTCTAAGTTCACACAAAGAACAGTCTTGACTACCTCCATACATGTATAGCCTTATAACATCTATAATATCTTATAATATCTATAACCTTTCAGCCCCCAAAGTCATGTTCAGGTTCTCAGACCCAGCAAGCCCCACTTCGCTGCCCTTACTTGCTTCCTGAATTTGACTAATACAAAGTTTATGGCACATTTTTGACTTAATGTCCCACATTTCTTCATTTATATAACAATATTTTTCTTTTTAACTTGAAGTTGTTCCAAGTGACCAGATCAGAAGCAAATGCCAAGCCAGTGATCTTGCCTTATTCACCAACTGTAGAAACTTTGCATTTCCTCAGTATCCAGTGATGTGATGACACTTCATCTCATATCAACAGCATAAACTTTTGTAAATCTGACTATAAAATAATTTGGGGTAAAAAGATTGTCATTTCCTTCATAAACTTCAGCCCTTTTCAGATATTTTATCAAAAAAGAAACCCCCTGCATTTGCTGTTCCTTGAAATATATCAAACTTGTTCATTTTCTTCTTGCCTTTTCATTTCTTTTGGTAAAATTTTAATAATCAACTTTGAATTTCCTTTCATCAACCAAGCCCTGTCTTTTTGTGTTTCTAATTGCAACTTTTTGATCAGACCTCGGTTAAAAGGGTCCCTGAGAAGCACAGAGAAGATCTGAGTGGATGGAGAAGCAATCCTTGTGCAGACACTCACATGCGTCGTGTCCCACATTTTCATGTTCTTCACTTGGTATAAAATCACCTCTCTGTTAACAGATTTTGCTCCAAATACCTTTTGGGGGTTCAGCCTGTCCAATTCCCCAACTCATCACCGTTGCACAGACTGATTTGAATGTCACCTCCAAAATGATCTTGGACTACCTTTATTTGTTGTCTGTCATCGCTGATTTGTTTGGTGGTCTCATGTAAACCTTAGGAATTTATCAAGTTGTTAATATTCGTTTGATCCTGATATTCCCAGCCTGTTGAACCTGACAACCAGTAACTTGTATGTGTTCCTCTACCTGAGTTTATCATACCCAGCAAACTCAGACACTTTCAGTTTTTATGGGCCACCTCTTTGTTGCAAAAGCTAATTTCATATTAAAAATAGTCTCGTATATTTTCCACATTCATTCATTCTTGTTACTTTTCTTTGCATTTGGGGAAGTAAAATACAATTTTATGCCTACTTTTATTGGCTAAACCCACATAAAGACCATAAAGGAAATATTTTTATATAAAATGTAGTCTATCTAGAGGCCAGAACAGAGATGTTCGCTGTGTTGAGCCCACTGGATAGGATGCACTTGCATTTGGAAGCATCATCACAAAAAAGTCAAGGCTGGACAGATATTATTCATTACTAATCTCCAGTTGTTCTCAAATTCTTTACAATACCATCAAGCCAAAGGAAAGCATTATCAGCTAACAGCCCTGGCTTTGCTTTTGAAAACATCTCATCTCTGTTCTGTTATACTGTACCACCAGGATATGATTGGAAATGCCAAACCATAACAGTTCTGTAAAAATACAATGGCAAGATTCATGGCTCTATCACATTGATGTTGGGGGAATGACAACTAACCTTGGCACTGGACACTAAATTTATAATATGTTCCACTGGGAAGTTTCACTTTGAAGTGTTGCTGAGTGGCTTCCAGCTCTTGAGTGGAAAGTAAAGGTGTCAGAGCTCAGGAAAATGAACTGCCAGGGCTGGACCAAGAGCTCAGAGCAGGCACAGTTCCAGGCAGAGCCACAAGCTCATGTGTGTGAGGGGCTCTCTGGTTTTGTGGTCATTGTGGCTGCTCTTACAGCTCCCCCTCCCCAAGGTCTCCATAGGGACGGAGATGAAAGAGCCTCAAGTGGTTTCTATTCTGAATCTCTGGCAGCATCAACAAGCTACGGTTCCTCTTCTTCCACCATACACATATTAAAATAAACACTATGATTAGCTTCCAGATAAATATATCTTTTCAATAAAAAGCTCATGTATGAAGGGCAAGCTGCAGGCTCATCGAGGCAAGGCTGGTGCACTCAGAAGCACTCAGGACAAGCTACAGCCTTTGTGTGTTTGACTGACATGCTCTCAGCCCTCAAAACTGCTGCTGAAAAGAAGCTTTCAAAACTGCTTTTGAAAGTCAAGGCCACAGTCTGCACAGCACATAAACAAACAACTTTTAGATCTTACATTGCCTTAAAATCCCAGGATAAAAATGGAACTCTGAAAGTGAATGTACGCTGGTATTGTTCCTTGGCTGTACTGTATTCTACTACCTAAAAATGTCTGAATACCTCTAAAATGTTTTAAAAGGTAAAATGGCATTGTGATGCATGCAAGAGTGAGACAAAATACCTACTCCAAAAACGGAAAACAAAGCCAAAGCCTTCAACCACGATCCTGAACTAAATTAAACTGGCTTTGAGGTTCAGAATTCGGCCACCAATGCTTTACTATTTTTCTCCTTTCTCCAATTTCTATTATGTGTATTTCAAACATGCTATCTACCACAAACTCTGCAGTAAGATGATTGTATTACTGTCCTTTTATTCCAGCAGTTTAGAATGAGGCAGGGACAGTCACACGACATAAAAACAAGCAGTTGCAGAAGAAGAAAGAAGTCTGTTGCCCTGCCTTCATGGTGGGTTGTGAGAGGTATTAAGGGAAGAGCTAAGAATCTAAGATTCACAATACAAATCCAAAGAAAAGACAAACTCCAGTATTCTGGTATTACTCTGTTGTATTTCGGCCAAAGGTTCCGGTTATGATTTAGAATTGATTACATGTAGTTCAGAGAGAAGTCCCCAAGAATTCTTTATCTCACACTGGTGAACTCCCTCCACACCAGGGACTCTGCAGGAGCCTCGTGCTAATTTTGTGGCAAATCATCTGTTGCCCGTGCACGGTACGAGCTGCTCAAACACTGACTTTGCAAACATCTGAGAGACATTTTTTCCAACTGAGTCAAAGGCATTTTTCCTCTGCTGAGGAGCAAGCTCATGGCAAGACAGAAGTTCTAAGAGAATCTATTTCTGAGTTATCTGAGTGCATACATAGCTCCTAAAAATTTTTTAAAAGAATGGGAAAAAAAAACCCAACTTCTTAAAATACATAAAAAGGAGATTTTTATGCTTCGGGTCAATGAAAACTGGACAAACAGAATTTCACAAAATGTAGCAGAAAAAAAAAAAACCAAAACAAGACCTTTTCTTTGAAGGAAAAGTAGTGGAATTCAGATAAAGTACTTTAGAAACTGTTAGTGGGCTACTAAACTAATGTATTTGAAAGAAAAGTTCTTACTCAAACTCCAGTAGTAGAAATTATTGTAGGATTTCTCTTTTTCACTAAAAAGGCTGGGTTTTGACATAAGAAGCTTAGTCTGTACTTTCATTAAACTTATCAGCAAGGAAAATCCTCCCTTGATCGAGGCTCTGGACTTGCTTAAGGAGCTCAGATTCAAGGGCCACCTTTATATCACAACAATTTCTGCAAGTTTTTTCTTAGCCTGGTAACTGAAGCTACACCATAAAATATCAATAAATATCCAGTCACTGTGGTATCCATGCTTACATACAGTGCATTTTTAGTGACAAAGATAGCTCAAGCTGAATAAGAAAACATTATTCAGTTGCAGTGTATCACTGAAAGCCTGCATTTCTTTTTCGTGTATAACTCAGAGTACCTTGAAACAAAAAAAAAATGCTAGAAAAAATCCTTACTCCAGATACACAACAAAGCCCTCAAACAGGATCCTCCAACTCCCTGCCTGGTACATGTTTTCCCCAGTCGCTCTTATCAAGACACATCCTCAAAAGTTATTTGGAACTGTTCTGAAGAGGGCACAGTAGCAGCAAGTCTGTCATAACAAGGGCAACACCTGTGCTTCCCTGGCTATCTGGAATCCCAAATCCAGAGTGTATCTTTTTGTGGGGTAGGAGTGAGACCAAGGATTTCAGTTGTGACTTGACAATGAAACACAACAGGGTATGATTATCTGAATATTGAATCAGATTTCTGGGAAAGCTGCCTGTCTGAAACCACTGCATTTTTATTAAATTTGACACTGCATGTAGAGATAAAATAGTCAGTGACTACATTTCATTACTGTGGTAAAAAAGGACTGCTTTAATATAAAGCCTCCAGCCTGTCTAAAGGCTCAGGCTGCATTAACAAAACCTACCACACTGCTTTGCTCCTTGGATGAGCTTTCTGCAATGAATGCATGTGGGCAAAGAGATACCACTCAGCACAGGCTGTAGCGGCACTGTTTGTCAAAGAACAATTCAGCAAAGTCAGGCATTACTTGGAGTGAACAGAAAAAGCAGAGTTTAGCCTGAGTGCATCACGGGAACGGTCTGTGAGCCAGGCAATGGAGGACACACATTGGCAGAGTTTGTGTCACCTGTCCTGTGGTGTTTATCCACGAGGGCAGATAGCTACACACCGATTTGCAGTGTTACAGCCATCACAGGAGTTACAGTTCTCTCCTCCTACCAGGTGTAACATGCACACACAGGCTGTATACATCACAAAACACGGAATACTTCCATTTCTATAGTCCCAGCAGCAAAGTTCCAGCAAACCACGCCAGACAGTTCTTGTCTGGAGAGGCAGTTCAGGTAGTTATTTATTTCCAGCATTATTGCTAGCAGATAGTTTCCAGGCATTATTAAATTCCTACTCCCTAACAACCAATTCCCTATTATTAACGTGCATTGACAGCCCACTCACTACCTGTAAATGTACAATGTATTTGGCACAAATCAAGCTTCATTTGCTGCCCGAGAGTATGGATTCAGTTTGATGGACACTATCAAAAACAAACCACAGAACTGCTTGGGGCCAGACAACACAGCTAAGCCAGTGCAAGGGAAATTTCATCTAACAGCTGGGAAAGTCAACTGGATGCCATCACTCAATGCTGCACAGTATAAAAGGACAGAAGTAATTCTCTGCATTTCTAGCAAATCAGAGAGCATTTTCCAGGCTCACAAAAATTTTCCACTCCATTATCAAACAAATAAAAAACCTGATAGTGAGAATTGAGAAGCATGTCTCCATTATTTTGAGGAATATTACAAGTACACCTGTTAAGTTGATTATTGATGCATTGGCAGTTCAGGCACTGAAGCATTGAACTGAGAGGTCTTTTCAGCTACCCAGGAATACATTTGTCAATTTGTTTCTCTAGCTACCAAATTTCAAAGTAGACTCTTCTGACAGTCCCTCTCACTCCCCTGGGACCATTCTGCTCCTGTGTGGGGCTGGGGAGAGCTGCCCTAGTTTGCAATATGAGGGATCTTCCTCCTCCACTCTGGGAAAAGAGGTTTTGAGTACTTGGGTGCAGTAGTGAGAATAGAGAGGCCAAAATGTCTGCAAAAAATGTTCATCCTAATTTAGTCATTGCAGAGTTAGGTCTAAACCAGAGAAGAATTGAGACTCCCAAAGTTCTGAGGAAAACACAAAACTCATGAACTCTGTATTGTACTAATGATTTTCTCTCTCCTTGATGGACCCTACATAGCACCCTGTTGGAGAGAATGAGCCCTCTCTTGTTCACTTCCCGTGTTATTTGCCATCCATGGAGGGAGTTTATATCAGGGAGTAAAGCTGGCTAGTGATGATTAGGCAGAAAAAGTAATTAGCAGGAGACAGGCTGATCAGGAAGCATGAACTAAAAACTCAGGGAACTGTCAAGTTCCTTGGCCAAGAGAAGCATGGGTAATAAGCCTTACACTTAAACATGATTGGCTTTACAAGGGGAATGTTTTCGAATGGAGGAACCGAGAGAGAAGAGTTAATATTGGTACTGGGATTACTATGAAAATAAAGGGAGTGGTTGCAAGCGGTTAAAGCCTCTTGAGAAAAATCCATTACTCTTTCTTTTTAATTTTGTTTGCAGAATACAGAAAATTGTCCTAACTTTTCGGGCATGGAAAAAGCCCACAACGTTTTGCTCAAATTTCCAGTAATGTGAACAATCAGTAAGTGACCAATTTTAATGAGACTTCCAAGAGTCATTAGAAAGCTAATGGTTTCTCAGATTATTTCACTTTGTCAGTTGATTACCTTGCCTCGTGTTGGGAGTGCATGTGATTACTGCCTTGCAGGGATCAGCAGAAGCACCTCTCATGTCCAAAACAATGGGAAGTGGTGAAAAGTCAGACTTTTGCTGCTTGGCCTGGGCTTTGCCCTCAGCTCCTTCCCGGGCAGCGGGCAGAGCTGGTGCTCAGCTGGGCTCTACATCCCATCTCTCTGCCTCACGCTAGTCCTGACTTACTGCATAACCCAAGCAGTAAATGCCTTGGGTGGCTGCTGGGGCTGGCTCAGAGACCTCATTTCACAGAGCACTTGAGCCCCAAGAGGAGAATAAACACGGTATTAAAGCTGAGTTTATTTCCAGTGATACATTTCCATGCGCTGATCACCACCTCCTGTGGTGTTTAACCCATGGAATGCAGCACTGGTGTGTACTCGGTATGAGAATTAATTATTCAGAGTATGTACAACCAATTCTTCTCCCTGAAATTCCATTCCTTGTAAAAATTTTTTAAAAAGAGAGAAAAAATCCTGGAAGTCACACTGATGCCATTTCCAAGGGAGGATTCCTGGACGTGGCTGTCCTTAGGCAATACCACTTACTGTTCAAAATGTGAAGACAGACCTTTGCCAAAGGCAAAACAAGATGATTTTGAAGATGATTATGGTCCAGTTACATTAAATCCCTCTGGAAATAGCTGAATTGTCTTGAAGGCTTTCCAGGTTAAATGCTTTCACATTTATCATGGCAAATACACAGTATCATCAAGATATCTGTTTGCAGATCTTGGCTAATACCTAAAAACTGAATCAGCTCTATTATTGCCTTTATTGCTGACATCTGTTTCTCCCTAAAGATGTGTAAATAACTGCGGCCAACACAGCTGACAGGAAGGCAAGAGATATAAACCAAAAAAGGAAAATCACCTCTGGGATATTTTTCAGGCCCATTGATAATAAATTTCAAAGACTGCTACTTTCTTATGGCATGTACTTAGACCCTAGGCTGTTCTAGACCCTCTACTGTAGGATGGATCCCTCTATGACACAATCCTTGTTTTTATACTACAGCAGGGTCACACTCCCAGTGTTCCCCATACTAAGGAAGTGAAAGAATACCTGTTTATCCATGAAAGCTGTAAGGATGCCATATTAAAGGTAAGAAGTTTAAGAACAGGAGACGTGGTAAAAAGAATTATCCTCCCAATCACTTCTGCTGAGAAGAGAAGGAGAGCCCTGAACTGAGGGTTTTACTACTTCAGAGAATCCCAGTGAAGCCTCCTCTGAGCATAGTTTATTGTGTAAATTTGGAATATCCCATCTGGCTTTTTTTTTTTTTTTCCCAGAGAAGGATTTAAAGGTAGTAAAGAACACATTCTTCACTCAGACCTATCTTCATGTATTACAAATGGAGAAGTGACAGTGAAAAGAAAAGCTCAGCCAAGTGGAAGAAAGTGGATAAGTTATTTTGTTTATTATATCCATTACAGTTATGCCCAGGGACATGAGGAGTCTGGGGCCCTATTATGCAAAAATCACTGTGCAGCACAGAGCAAGAGCTGGTGTGAGTTCTGAAGAGCTCACAGCCAAACAGGCAAGACAAAAGCCACTGCAGGCACCAAGCACACAGAAGGGTTGGGAACACAGCTGTCCTGGAAAACATCTTCTCAGGGTGATAGAAACAGCTTTATTATTTTCCCATAGTCAAAACTGATTTGGGTTGGGTGAAGGCACAAATTACTGGTGGGAAAGGATGAGCAAAGTGGAAAACCAAAGTGGCCAGACAATGAGAAGAAGAAGGAGGAGAAAGACAGCAGGAGCAGCAGAAGGCACTGAACTGCTCAGGGTCCTGTGAGGTAGCACTTGCACGATGGACTGGAGATAGAAACAGGCATGAAGACACTTGCCAAAATATTCACAAAAACTGCAAAAGAACAAATTTCGTATTCCAGATATTGCTATTGTAGCAATGTCATACACTGATTAAAATGATGGATATCAAATCTACATCGAAACTAGATGCTAACAAAAGGCATGGCTGCACTGCCCTCTCTTTTGCCATGTGTATAATTTTCCTGTTCACTACTACACCTCAGAGATGTGAATTAAAAGAATTCCCAGCTCTAGGTTTGGAATTTCATTCCTAAAACTAAAGGGTTTGGAGTTTTCCTGCAGTTTCATCCTATGCTGTAGTATAGAGCACAGAGAGGTACTTTTAAAAGGAAACCATCAGGTCTTACAGGTGAGCTACAAAATGTCTGTCGACAACAAAATTCTTTCTAAGAGTGTATTTTGATCCTCGATCCAGACACTTTGGAGAAAATATTACTGAAAAATCATTATACAACATTAAATATACTCATTAAACATTATCAAGTTGGTATCATTAAGTTCCAAAAATTGATCAGATGTGTTTGACAGATCTGTAGGAGCAGCAGCAGGACTCCCCAGTCATTGAGGCTGAAGGTGGAGCTGCCACAGTGCTGTGGCTTTCTGAAGTGGGGACATTATGATTGTTTAAATGATTTCAGAGCTGTCTCAGAACTGTGCACAGGAATGATTCTAGAACAATTGACAATAAAACAATGAGCCTTTAATTGTTTAGGTCTTGGGGGAAACTAGTCAGTTTTGCACACAAGTTTCTGGTAACTTTCCAATTCTTAGAGACACCTTAAAATATCTTAGCCGCAAACAAACAGGTATTGTTTGCTTGCTTATGCCAAAACCAAAAGGAGTAGAAAGATATATGTACAGAAAATAGTCTCCACTGCCATCCCCAAAGCCACAACAGCTTCTGCTGAAGGTACAGCACTGCAGCTTCAGCAAGGAGTGCATTTAAGGTTTCCTTCCGTGTCACACACTGGATGCCAAGGCCTGACCTCTCTGTCTGCTCACATCTGCTCTGGGCTGCTCTGCTCACAGAGCAGCTGCCTGTGCCCTCAGCAGCACCACCAGGACCAGTTCCTCCACCACCCTCATCTCAGCGCAGCACTGCCTTGAGACCCAACTGAGACTGTAGTCTGCTCTCCAAAAAAATCTCAATGAGGTTGCATTAGTTTCTGTGCTTAGCTTTTTTACATATTTTCATCTTTTAAAGGTTGAAGTTCTGCTTATTCTTTCTTTTTCATTTATATGTATTTGAACTTGACTAAAGTCAAAACTTCTAAGGAGAGGCTACAAGCTGAAAAGAGGACAAAATATGATTTCAAGTTTGGGAACTTCCTAATACATCACCCTTTTAAAATTATACATAATTATCGTATTGCTAAATGTGTTTTTGTTTTCTCAGAAAGCCTTTCTAATTGTGGAAGAAATAAAATAAGTGAGAGAAGAGAAATTTTGGTGACTTCCTCTCCTCTCAGCACAGTAATAAAGACAACTGAAGCAAAACTCAGTGTTCTGCATCATCAGGAGCAAGGCAGGGTTTTTTTTCAGCTATAAATCTTGGTGTCAATGTCCCTGGAGGTTTCATCATTCTTCTCTTTATCCAGAAATATTTACCTTAGCTTTCAAAGTGTTTGAATTTGGGAAGAAAAGAGCTCATCATTTTGTGTGCAATTTCAGCTGAAACTAATTCCAAAAAGCTCTGGTGATACATGCTGAGCATTCAAGTTGTACGGTACAGCAAAGCCTCTTAAATTTCTGCTCAAGGTACTGAAATTGGTTGCTCTGTCGAAGTAGTTTGTCAACAGGAGTGAAGCAGACTCAGACCCACTGAGATGCTTTGGGGAATAAAAAAAGGGGAGCCTGGTAACCTGGAGCAGCTTGCTGTGGTGGTCTCATACAAGCTTTAGTATTTGTACCATATAAAATATTCCTTTATCCCTGAATAGGCAGCAAGAATGAAGTAGCTTTGCTAGATTTTACCAGGTAAGACTTCAAGGTATTAACTAAATTGTTACTTGCAAAAGACATGGAAATTCTATATAAGAGTATCTTTTAGCTTAAGTTAATTAAAGCAAATTGTCACTAATTTCCCCACCAGGGCAAAACATGGTCGCTGTGTTCCCAAATCCAGAGAAGATGGGCTATCCTGACTTAGTTTTGATTCTGCTTAGATTTTTTTTCCTGCCATTTAAACAGGAAGTTCAAATTAATAAAAGAAATTCAGCTTCAGAAAGCCATGTTGGCTTTCCCTTGCCTTTCTGCAGCCTGAAGCAGGCTCTGACTGCTCGGACGTCTCTCAAGCTGGTACAAGGCTGGCAAAACAGTAGTGACAGAGTAAAAGGAGCAGAAGTTAAAGGATTTTCCCTCCCAAAATAATGAAAGATAGCATTGTTAAATCAAAATATTGCTAGGGAAGGGAAGGAGCTGCAGATACACTTCTGCTTCAGCACTAATATCAGCAAGGAGACTTGCCCACGGAAAACTGAATGAATATAAAGCGGTGCCTGGCCAGTGGCCATCGACTGCTGCACAAAGGCAAAGACGTTCCCCTCGTGGTAGCCTGGCTGCTGGGGAACCTCTGACCAGACAGCCACTTGTCTGTCTGTGGAACAACTGAGGCAACGATTAACCCTGCAGGCAGCAGCCAGAGTTTGGGCCGGAAGGCACAGAGCAGCGAGGAGGGATTATTAGAGCAGCGGGCAGTGGGAAGGGCCTTGCTGATGCTGTGTTTGACTCGCACATGAAAGCTCTGTGCAGTTCCCTGAGACCGGGCACCCACCTCGCTTAGAGCACACAGCTCCTGAGGAGGAAGTGGAAGATGCTGAGAGAAAACCACCCCAAATATCAGGGTTTGTGAATATTTCCATTCTCGCCAAGAGAGGCAGCAGCACCGCCTGCATTTGTCAGCACCTCTGGACAGCCCACAGCAGCACACTCTTCCCTTGCCCCAGCCCGCCCCACCTGCCTGTGCTCCTGTGGCACTGAAACCCCTCCCTGAGGCAGCAGATGGGGTTAATGGGGTCGAGAACATTGCCTTTAAGATGGGCTGCGCTGTGCACATCATCCCTGTGCCGTGCACATCATCGCTGCGTGGGCTGCGCCCTGTGGGCTGCGGAGCCTGGCTCGGCACGGAGCTCATCCTGCTCAGCGAGCACTCGCGCTCACTCCTGCCTTTTGTTACTCCCCGTGAATGTTAATCACCAACACCTCCTTTTCAAGTAATGGTCTGCTGCATGAATCACCTGGAAGATGGTTGTGATTCAAGACACACCGCTGCAAACCAGCGCAACGTAACCTCAATTGTCTCGCTTTCATATATTTCTTTCGGGTTATAATACGTCTAATTTCACTTCCCCAAAGTTGCAGAGATGGAAGCAGCGTTCCTCCCTGCAGCAGCCAGTAACTATGGTGACCAACGCCAGTGCGATGAGCACACCTTCTGTTCCAACAGGAGCCCAGAAGCACTGGAGTTAAGAAATGATGTAAATAAAAACAGGACCGACAAGAAAACTAAAGCACTGGAAAAACTTTGTCTGGGTTTTAGATGCACCGCTATGGAATAGTTATTCATTAATGCCTGTATCGGTGTATCTCTCAGAGTCTTGAGACCCTTTACCTGATGGAAACACCAGACAAAACCAGCAAAGTATATTTTTTTATGTTTAGATGGGAAGAACAGAACAGATTTATCGCTGCCCCAATCACACAAATGAACACTCTTTGGAGCAGCTAGTGGCAGATCCCTCCCTTACAGGGTATTCTTATAAAAAGTTCTGGATGCAGCCGTGCCTGGTTCGTGGCACAAATGTGGTAACAGGCAGATGCAGGCCTGGAGGACTCAACAGATCTGCTGCAAAGTCAAGCAAGGAACGTCCTGATCTGCACTAGGCAGGTTCTGCCAGGGAAGGAAAAAGGAGGTCTGCAGAACGGGCAAAATGCTGCCCCAGCCTTACTCCTTAATTGTGCTTTCAGCTGCTCCTGCCTGTTGAGCACTTGGGAGCTTCTGCTGCCAGCAAAAGCAGCAACTTGGAGTCAAAGCATGAGGGGCCAGGCCAGAGCATCCCTCTGGTCCTTGGAGCTGACTTTGCTGCCTGGGAGAGAAATGAGTGTCGGGGGTGTTGCCTCATCTCCTCATCGAGTGGTTTGGGCTGGAAGGCAACTGAAAAATCAGCTTGTTCCAACCTCCCTGCCAAGGGCTGGGGCTTCATCTGAGTTCTGTCTCTTCTGCTCCCCGTTGACACTAAAGGGTAAACTGAAAGGGAGTGATTTACCAAAAGCCTGCATAATAAAGGCTTTGCCAGAATTAAAAGCCAAGGTTTTTTTTCTCCAGTTAAGCAATGAGCTATCATACATAATTCAAAAGCTTTTTTCAGAATATTTCACACATTAATTAGTAGTAGTACTATGAATATTCTTCTAATTTTATCACTGGTAGTTTTTTGCTGCTTCCTAACTGTAAAATAACTTCTTTAATCTCGGGAATTTATACAATACATTACATTACTTCTGCCTTTTCATTTATTCACTTTAAAAAAAAAATGTGTTTCTGTTTATATTAAGTCTGTAAGAAAGTAATTTGCTATGTAGCTGGCAGCTGGTTTGCTGTACCACAGAGTCTCACTGGTTGTATTCCAGCCAGAAACAGGGGCAGGGGACAAAGGAGGGCTGATTGCAGTGATATTTCAAAGAACTGAGTGCTGGTTTATTCCAAATTAAAGGGTGGAAAGGAAAAGCTATGGGTTTGAAGAGTTAAGCAGGGAAGAAATCTTAATTTACTTTAATGTCTCTGCTCACAGTCAGCAGGTTTCAGGGCACTTGTGTATCCAAACTAATCAAATGGTGGTTTCTGTGTGACAGTCTCTCCACCCCACTTGACACCCCTTGAGGCTGCTTTCAACTTGCTGAAAGTATTCAGACACAAAGTCTGGAGAACCTGAGCCAGGCACGAATTTTTGTCTGTGAAGAGGTAGAGCAAACCCTAGGGCACATTTCATGTTCCTTTTCATGTTCTACCTCAAGGTCTCCTCTTCTCCCTGCTCCCCCAGTGCTGTCCCTTCTGAGTAAACATACAAACAAAACAAAGAGCCCTTCTTTCCTCTCTGAAAAAAACCCCTGAAACCCACAACAACTTTGCCTGAACAGCCCCTGTACTTTTGAGTACTCAACTCTGCCAAAATCTGTTCCCCTGTCTGTAGTTAAAATGTAAATGCCATCTTCTTTTCTCTCCCTTCTCCTTCCCCTAGACAACTGTGGGACCTGCTACCCGTTTTTAGGCAAAGTAGAAGAGCTTTTCCGTGTTGGCTCTCTCCAAAAACAGCAGGGAACAAAGCATTTGTTATTTTTAGATCCCACGGTTCCACTCAGTGCAGGAGGCTCTCTGTCCTGGAAACATGAAGATTCTCATATGCAACTTGAAAAATATTTATTGCACTGCTGGTTTAACCACTTGTTTTCAGAGTGCTGCCTTGAAAACCTGCTCATGGAAGTAGCCAAAAGCTATTAGAAATTTCTGTTTATCCAAGCACTCAAAGCTGAAACGTATATCCAACCCTTCTCTGTTGCATCAGGCTCTTCTTGTCCTTGTAACCCCATTATTTCCAGCCTGACAGTTTTCCCATCTGTGCCCTGGAGCCTTCTCCCATCCCCTGAGCCACACTACGAAAGTTCCCTCAGGTTAAATCTTTTGTTTTCTTTTGTGTTATCTCTAAAGGACCCCAGTTCAGGACTAAGCAGCCCTCTGTGATTCTCACTGCCCCATATTCTCTGTGAGGGTGATTTCCATATCCTAGCCACCACATAAAAAGCAAGGGAGTGACACCTAATGTCACTCCCTAGTGAAGGTGAGCTGTAGGATGTCATCCAGCAACAGATGAAAGGTAGCTTGGAAAATACAAGGTCCCTGGCAAACTTAGTTCCTTAGAGAGGGCTGAGGAACCCAGAGAGGTGCAGACTGAGAGTCTGGAGAGAGGAATGGCAGAGTTTGTTACCTCTGAGGAGAAGGGGAGGCTGAGAAACACTGTGGTCACCTACGTGTGTGCCACACATGAGCACACAGTGGAGCACTAAGGACCTCCCAGGAGAGCCTGGGGGAAATGATGCTCACAAAACCCCACAACCCGTCAGTGGGGACCTTTTATCCCTGCCAATATCTTCAGATGTCTCGAAGAGAAGCAAACAACCAAAAATACTTGGTGAATTATTAACTGGGTTGAAGAGAGAGACCCAGCAGTTGCTGGAAGATATTTTTAGAATAGGGCCTAAACCAAGAAACTGGAGAAGTATTTGACATGCTTATGACTGGTTCACTTGTGGGCTGAAGGCATGAGCTCAAAAACTGTGTTGTTGGACCAGAACCATCATCTCTGCAATGTGGGGCCTCTTCCAAAAGAGCACTGAGCATGTTTAACTCCCTGTGTGGGCAGTTTGTAGTTGAAACCAATTATATTACATATGGGATCATGTATATGACATGAGGTTTGGCAAGCAGCTGGCACTATAGATCACAGGCACATGAAAATACATTATTCAAGTAATTAAGATCTATATTTTCGCAAATTTTCACCTTTTTTTCAGATATTGTGAAATGTGCTTACATATGCTTCCACCCCAGAAAGTGTCTTACTTTTAAAAGAATCTGACTTTATAGCCCAATATTTTTAATCACTAGTACTTATAACTATGAGCTATAAAGCAATTTATAAATATCAGAAAATGATACATAAAAGACAGAAAAGAAATTTTTCTCTAATGCTACTTCTCCCTCCTAAGAGCAGTAATCATCATTAGTAGAAAGTTGATTATTTAAGCAAGAAACCCTCAGCAGTCTCCCACAATAGCTACTAAACCACTCAGCGATCTCTCATTAATACATTGATATTTGAACAAACTACTTAATTTTGTAGAGGAAACCTGTATTATCTATATTCTGTTGGACTCCAAGCACAATTAAGTTACTCTTTTATGATATATTTCACCATTAGCATTTTCAAACACCAATAAAATGGAGACACATAACAAAGGAACTTTTTCTTAATTACTCTTTTAGATATCAAAACATATTTAGTTTGAGTTGCCAGTATATGCTAGAGGCAAGTGTGGCCTGTTCAGAACTGTTTCCTTGTTCCAAAAATAATTAGCTGTATTCTTTTGATACTAACACAGAAATAAGGACGAAAATCATCAAATTAATGAAGCCACACCAGTATGGCGTGAAGTAGAACTCAGCTGCATTTTTAAAGAGATTTTCTCTGAAGTCATTTTTGTCATTTGAAGGCGAAATAGGAAAAACCAACTGCAACAAAAAATATTAGTAATCTCAGTTCCTGCATGGCATTTCTGTCACATCTGAAACCCAGATTGATTTGACCAAGAAATGAACACCAGCATTTGGGGATGCTAAATAGCAGCTTTGTCAGGATGGCTAAGGGAGAGGCTTGGAACATCCTTACTTGACTCGATGCATTGTCACAGCAATTTGAACTGATGGCAGTTTTGAAATCTGAACAAAACTTTGTACCTTGACACTACCTGGAAAGTCAACATGCAGTCAGAACAGCTTCATCCAACGCTCACAACTGCTCAGATTAAATTAGTTCCCATCCATTACCTTCTATCCTCTAGGTTATCCTCAAACATTATGTTCAAAAAATAAGGTCAGTGGTGAGGTGGGGTATTTCTTAAAGGAAGCTGATGTCCCAGAGCAACTCTCAAATGGCACCACTGAGACAGTGTTAGTGATCTAGCACAGCTAGGCAGGATGCTGGTGCTCCCATTAACCTCATGGTCTGCATGCTTGTACACCTTAAGATCTGTCTCATCCATTTCCTTTCTTTCCCTCCTTCTCCTTTTTGTTTTTGTGTATCCCCAGGTACTGAAAATAAACATATGCTCAGCAAAAAAAAANAAAAAAAAAAGAAAAAATGAAACAAACAACAAAAAGCCCCAAGGAATACCCTGAAGGCTTTGCTTTTGAGAAAGGAGTGAAATATCTACTCAATGATCACTGCTTCCTAAAGATTCAGTTCTGTCCCTACATTTTAGATAGCATATTATTCCAAAATATGAGGCTATGGAAAAAAATATAACAAAGAATAATCTAACCTGATGGAGTTCACAAGCTGACAATTCAACCTCCACGACAGGCCTGAGAATCTCCTTTCCTTTTTGGGGGAGAATGGAGGAGCAGAAAAGGAAATGGTGCTATAGTTAAATATATCAGACTGCCCCCTGTATCCAAGAGAAAACATATTATGATTAAATTCAATGTTTGATTCTCCATTGCACAAAGCAGACTGCACAGAAAGAGGAGAAAATGCCATTTCCTATGAGCTGAAACAGCCATTACAATAAAGAACTCCTCTGAAGGTAAGGAACAGCATCACCCAGTAATGACAAGGTAGTTTCCAATGGCAGAGGGAGGATACACCTGAGGGGAGCTGGGCATGGCTCTCCTGGAACGACGTGGAGCTGTTTCCAGAGGAGTGCAGACCCAGGACCACACAGTCACCCCTTCCAGACTGGGGTTGCATTGACTCCCTGAGAAAAAAGCACAACTCCTTTTTTTGATCTTTTTTGATTGCGACTGCTTTTATTCTGTTCCAGACCCTGTTCATTGCAGTTCCCTGGAGTTTTTAGCTCTGTGGCACCAGTTCATTGTGTCTCCTGCCTGCTGGAGGAGGGTTCTCCCCAGCACACACCTGAGTGATGACAAGCACAGTTAGACAAGGCTACATGTTTTGACAACATGTAGCCACGGCTGCCCAGCACAGACGTGCACAGCTTCATTTTCGTGAGGCAGCTGCAGCTTCTGGGCCCTTAAATCACACTGAGTATTTTTGTTTTGTCTTATCTATCGCTCTGCACATCTACAAGTACCCACTGACTCTGACATACACTTCTAGCAGCCCAGACAACCCTGTTTCCAGTTTTCTATTGAACAAGATGTCAGCAGATGCCAACCCACGCTCCACTGATGTCATTCTGTAATTTAACAACATTAAATATGGGTCAGAGTCTGACCTCCATCGCCATTTTTGTAGATACTTTATTATTTTGTTTTCAATCAACAAGTTAGACTGAGGATAATGGGGGTATGCTGTGCCATAATTCATTGCAATGGCTTAAGCATATGCTCATGGAATGGCAGCTTGTTGTCTGACACAATTATGTCAGACTTACCACAGCTAGCAAAAGCAGATTTAGTACAAACTAACAGCTGCTGAACTCTACAATCTTCTGATACAACTATGCTAAGAGACATAGTCAAATACTAGCTGATGATAAATAAGCTGCTGGGATTTGCTCCCCCATATCTGTATGAATAAATCTGTATTTTGTCCAGTATACCAGAGTTTTCCTGTCTCTGACTTGGCAAATTCATCTCTTTTTTTTTTTTTTATACTGGGCTATATGTCAAAACTTAGTCTCTTTCTGAAGGTGACTCTTTAGGGGAGGCCAGCACAAAATTTATATGGTCCTTGCAATAGTTCCCAGTCATTTACTGACCTCCCTGCCCACTTTATAGAGGCACTTGCTTGTAGCACCTTTAGAACAACCACTCTTGTGCCAGCACAGAGCTTCCTGTAGAACAGGTTAAAGGGGCAATAAATGTTCCTTATAAGGGCCAGCTTCCCATAGCTGCTATCGATTCAATCTGCCAATTGACTATTACTACTAAAAAGCAGGGTTGCCTTCCTCTTATTTCATGGATTCTTGTGGGTCCCTTCCAACTCAGGATGTTCTGTGATTCTGTGACCCTGTGAAATTCCCTGATGTATCCTGGAAGACATTTCACCTTACAGATTGAAGCTGGGAAGGCCCAACGCCCACCTCTTACTGAGTTCAGGAGGAAAAGCAAGCACTTGCTGTGTGAATTCTTGGGACAGCACTGGGGGGCAGCCCCAGACTCTACACTGCAGCAACTGAAGTAAGCAGAGGAAAGATTGCTCTCTCAGAAAGACAGAAGCTCAAGAGAGATGTCGTGCTACGTCTATTCATTGGTAAATTGGAGTGGGACTCCTTCTAAATTATCTTATTTCTTCTGTGTGGAAAAAACCTGACATTTGCAGTCCCCTTGCCAACCCTGTGACCTACAGTAACCCCTGCTGTAGCTTAAACACAGCGCGGGTGGTACTGAAACCCAGCAACACCAATAATTATTTACCCACAATATGGAAATAACAAACACCTAGCTGACTTAGATTCTCCACACCACATTTTCAGAAGGCTGTGAAAAAAAAACCCCTTTAGTCTTGAAACATAAAGAACAGAGGGATGCAACAATTTGGGAAGCTGGCAGCAGCGTGTGGGAGCTGGTGCATCCACCCGCCGTGGCAGGGCTGTGTGATCGTGCTGGGTCTCACATGCCAGCAGCAGTGGCAGATACTGTTGCAGATGCTGCCATGCTGATGTTGTGCCCATAATCTGCTCTCATTTCATGTCTTATTTCCTTTGAATTAACAGTTGAGTGGTGTGTGAGATGCCATCCTTCAGGAGTCTTTCTGCAGTCTCCAAGGACTCCTCCTCAGCTGAGTACTTCAGAGGCTGTAAATACAGCTGTTAATTTCCCTGATAAATAACAGAAGGACAAGGAACAGAGAAGAATTTGCGCCGCTGTGCCAGCTTCATTACTTAGGAAAATTGTCCTTTTACTCTTCACAACACAGAACAGAGATTTGCATCCTAAATGCTGCAGGTTTAATTTGTAGTCTCCCTTCCTGCCTTGACTCCGACCTAGAGCTACCAAACCACTAACAAACAAAAGATTTGGAAATAGCAGGGCTGTTTTTTTTACCTGTCATTTTCTGACTGCTACTTTGAAGAAGTATGTTATGAGTTTACACTTTATTATCACCAGCCTTGTTTGGGATCCTGTTTTAAATTGTTCACACACAAAAGTAAAGACCTGTAGATGCATTTTTGTCCTTATGTCAGCCCTATATCTGCCAGAACATCCTCTGATATCCCTTTTTCCTTCAACTTATTTTGTGACTTCAGTTTCCTTCTCTCCACTACCACTCTTTGCTTTCAAAGCTGCAGAGCTGCAGAAGCATTTTTTCTTCTGATTGTATCCATTTGAAAAACATCAACTTATATTTTCAGAATCAGTTAATGCAAAGCCCTCTTTTCTGATCTGACAACTCCTTTATTACCAGTACTCTGTAGCTAAAAACCTGTTTATTTGTATAGCAAAAAGAAATTGTACTGGCACCAGAGCTGCAAGAATTTTTTTACTGTAGCAATTATGGAGCTCTTCGAAACAATAATTCTATGGTCTTTAACAATAGTGTTGCAAGTCTGTCTGTGTGTTTATTATTCCACTCTGAAAAAAATCAGTGAGAGATGGTTTCTTCTTTCCAACAAGATATTGGAAGAGAAAAAGAAAATAAGTAAATCTCTTTTTTTTTTGACAGTATTTTTAAAAAAAACTTGTTTTACCATTTCAGTTATAATTAAATTTTTCTTCTTTGAGGATAACATAACCTGTGATACACCATAAACCCAGAGCACCAAATTAAATTCTACCAGGGTTTCTTTAATATAAAATACCACACAAATCAAGTAACTGGCAGCACAATTTTTTCCTACCATACTTGGAAGGTTTTGTAGAACGGAATATATTTAAGTTTTACTTCTTAAATATAATTTGCACTAATGACTAGATCACCCACTGTGAATTACCAAAGGCTGCGAATTAACAAAGATGAGAAGATATCCAATTATTTTTAAAGGGCTATTGGATTCTAAAATGTACTGGTTCTGTACTTTAAAGATGATGTGTTGTTTTATCTGTCCATAATAACAATGTTATAAAGAATACAGCTCAGCATATCTGTACAGGCAATGATCACCCCCCACAACCATGGCTGTGCTGGTGACCCTGGCACAGGGAGGATGGGACAGGGAGGGGCATCTGGAGTGTCAATGGGGTTTCCATTTCATGACAAGGACAGTGACAAGGGACTCAAAGCCGCTGCTTAGGAAGTGTCTGGGCTGGAGACAAAGAAACCACAGTTTCCAGAGCTGTCATTCACTCCTTGTGCTGTTGCTGAGACTCCTGTTGTACCAGACACTCTCTGTGTAGGGAAAGTGTATTGATGCTCCACAAAGCAGCCTCAATATCTCCAAGATGCCACCTCATCTTCTCTGCAACAACTAAAGTGTGATTTTTCTGCCAGATATGACTCCAGTACTTCACAGATAAACATCAACCCAGTCCCAGCCCTTTGCTGCCATTGACTCACCAGGGTTGTCACAGGAGCACCACTGCAAACAGTATTTACTGAAACATGGAATGACAGAGCTGGATGGAAATGGCAAAGATACACATAGGAGTTGACATGCATGAATCTTTGGCGTCAAATTTATTAAAAATTAATGCTTAGAAAGGACAAATGCAACACTACCCTGAAGTGTCCTTGCTTAGACTCCAGCAACTGCTCAGACCCTGCTTGAGGTTTGCTGGTGTGCTGGAGCTCCTTTAGTGCAGCCCTTGCTTTCAACTCGGCTACTGCTACTGCTGGCCCTCCTCGTTTTCAACAAAGTCAAACGCCAACACCTTTAATGCATTTCCAGCCGTGTTGGAGTGTGCTCCTAAAAAGACTCCAGTTTCCCAAATTGCTCCTGTTAAGGTAAAAATTGCCATTTTTTATTCCTTTGGCAGGCACTGCATCTTACTGTGAGGATAACTGCTTTCACTAGCAAAGAGAAAAATCCTGATATTATCGGGCCCAAACCTCCTCAGCAGCTCTGGGTCCCTTTCAGACCACACATGACCATGAGCAGCAGCTGTCAAATGGCAACTGTCTCCTCACAGAACACAAGCCCCGAGCTGAAACCTCTCCAGGAAGATGTGTGCTGGCCCCACACTCTCAGCCGTGCAGGACAACACTGCTTGAGGCTTCCTAAGAACTTAGAGAACACTGTATAAACCATGGCTTTGGCACAAGCAAGGAACTGCAGTTTGTCCACAGATTTTAGAGATCATGCTGATCTCACTGGAAGCGCTGCAATCTATTCAGCCTAAGAGTTGGTTTGCATATTTGCATTTTTATTTAAACCACTTTTTGCTGGACAAGTCTGCACAACCACAAATAGGGGTTTATTGAAGATTTTCCCACAGTTCAATCGAACATATCTGGAAAACACATCATAGCTGATCTAGATATTGTTTTGATGAAATGAAAGACTAGCACAAGCTTCTCAACAAGTTATTCTTCTACTGTGAAGAAATTTACTGAATTATTTTTCTTGCATTTTTTTACAAATATGATTTATTATTTTCCCAATTCTTTTATATCCTGGCTTCCTAAAGAGACAATGCTTCTGCAAAACAGCTGGCAGACAGCCAGCCCCCAAACCTGGAAAACAATTTAGATCAGGTTTGAAAGAAAAGCAGAACCCTTGAACACTTCGCTGTTGTTGTGAACAATGGTGTTTGGCTGGAGGAGAGGGCCCAAGGCAGGGAGAACTTGGCTGCTGCACACAGGCTGCTCAGCAGTAACCTGTGAGCCACTCTGAGCCTCCAGGCCAGCAAGAGCACAGGATTGCTTTTTTCAGTGAGGATGTTTGAGTACATCAAGGGGAGAGAAGGAATCCTTCCTCAGTCTGATGGAAATCCTCATATCCTGTCACAACAAGCCTACAGGTTCTTCATCTCAGTCCTTCCCTGCTCTGGGCTGGCTGCTATTCCTGCACTGAGATCTACTCTGTGAGGATGCCAGTGCTCTACTCAGATTTTATGTTCTGGTAATTAATTCTGGGCCTCAGCTTTTCCAGCTTTCTTTCAGCATGTCCATGCCAATCATCCTTAACCTTGTGTTTTATTTATACTTGGTTCATTTTTCCCTTGTTTATTCTTTTGCTTCACTGTCCAGTCTTTTCCTGACGGAGCCATAGTACTTTTTGCTATTGTTCAGTTTCTCTTTCCCTTCCATCAGAGAAGTCACTGATTTTCTTCCAGCCCAATCCCTTAGAACAACTGCTGGGATTTTTTTTTTTTTTGTTTAGTTTAGCATTTTGTACACTTCAATCCCCAAAATGACCTCGGAAACCCAACTCGTTAACCGTTTCTTAAAAGTTTTTTTGTGAGGACTTTTACATCTAGTCCTGCTGTTCTCACTCCTTCCTTTCCTACTCATCTTGTAATCACTGTCACCCAAATGATTCCTCACCACTGAAACTAATCACACAGTTATTTCCTGCTGATGAGAGTGAAGCCTAAATGAGTTACTGGTCTGGATTTCCATCTCCTGACATGCAGAGTTGTCTCTGACACAATAGAAGAACGTGGTGAGCCATCAGTAACCTGTCATATTCTATTTCTGACTGCTACCCTGTTCATTAACCTCATTATCTGGGGTTAATTAACCCCGGAATCCCATTAGCATCTTATTCTGCCTCTGGGAAGCTTCTATCAGCAGCTCAGAACCCCCCAGCCTGGTCTGCTCCAAGGCAGTATCACCTCAGTAGCATCCCTCAGCCAGAGTGTTGGGTTAAACCCTGGCACATTATTCTGGCACATGTCACAAGCTTTGCATCACCTGCACAAAGTGGTTGTGACTCTGCTTGGGAAGGCCAGAGAAGAGCTGTGAAAGCTTTTCCTTAAGAGTAGGATGTAAGTGCCTGGCAACTGGGGGCTTAGGGGGATGGAGGGAGGATGACAGCAAAATAAGGAAGAGGAATTTAATAAGGGAGAGCAAGTTTATTCTTTCCGGTGATCTATTCCTGCTGGGGGGTGTTAGGGTGTATCCCTTCTTTACATCCACCTGCTTCCCACATACTTCTCCCCATCTCCATTTCAGTGCTCCTAACTCCTGCATTTCTGAAGACAAGGCCAGCCTGAAGAATTTCAGAGCTTAGCAAGAACACAAACCAAAACATACAGTAGGTACAGTTTTGTAGAAATTAAAATTGATGTGTCATATCAAGATCCCATTTCTGCAATCCTGTTCTTTAATGAGTACAAAAGGGTTCTATATTTTCATTTAACAGCAATTTTGTTGTCTTCCCTTTTATGATATGGACAACAACTTAATAACATAATTGTATATGAGAAGTACTTTTTGAAAATAATTGTAGGAAGCTTAAAATTTCATTGGAAATGTTATCTTAAATTGATCTCGGTAGTATTTTTAAAAAGCCCTGTAGAGAATACTGATTGAAATTTATACGTGCAAGTTGTCTGAAGAATCTTAGCAAGAAAGGCAGATTGAGTATTAAAACACTGCAATGCTGATACTTGAGAGTGAGCTGACGCTCAGGGGGATTTTGAACAAAGTGAACTGGAAACATTTCCATAAACCATATCCCCAGCCTAACACAATTTATGATACTGAGATTTTTTTAAATGTTTTTTTACATTTAAAATGCTAAGAAATTAAATATTTCCATATTTTTTAGCAATTTTTAGCAATTTCTTTTAAGTCAAATGTAATACTTTAAAATTTGAAGGGCAATCTGAAACAATGGCATTTTTTGGCAGGAAATCTAATTGCCCTCGCAACACTGATCCTCCCCTCCTGCTTCTGCCCTTTTTCTCCTGCTCTTTATGTGGTGTGTTCTTTGGGGCAGGGGCCTGGCAGACCACTCCCCTCTATCCCACTGAGCCAGAACACAAACCTTCCCAACCTTCCTACAACAGCAGCAGCTGCCTGGCACAGGTTTTGTGCAGTGACATTAATGGGAGCTGTGATTTGACTTCACCTGACACTGGGGCAGCCCCTACGTGAGGCCAGACCCCAGCAACAGCAGTTTAATGCAAGACATATAATCCTGTGCTGTTCCCCTGTAATTAATGAGCACAGCTCAGAGACAATGCAACAACAGAAGATTAACTAAATCTAGTATGGATCTATTATGCTATTAGAGAATCATGCCTGTTAGAACATTCATACAGAAATTTCTCCAGCCATAACAAAATTACAGCCTATTGTTGGGAGAAAAATTATTACCTGCAATAGATTCAGAAAGAAAGTAAAGAATAATGATGTTTCTAAGTTTACTTCTTATAACCTCTCTAAAAGACTGCAGAAAGGAGCGTCTGTGTTGCAAATATTATGACATGTTTAATGATAATTGTATTAGAGCTCTCTCTCAGCATGTGAAAAAGATGTTAGTGTCACTGCACAGGAGTTTTTCCTTCATTCAGAATTCTTAGCTCAGTTACACAGGGGTAAAGCTAAACTTTTGCACTGGACACTCTGCTACGTCATTGCTGTATGAAGAGCAACAAAATTGTCATTTACTTGAAGAATTTCCATTTTAGTGCAATCCGAATTTAGCAGTGACCAGCTGATAACCCTTTTTGGCTGAATTTATCTCTGTGTGTGCATCTTGTCCATGATTAGCCTGTGCTGTCAGTCCAAGAGCATATTCTAAGATGATACAAAAAAATAAAAGATAGCTGATCTAATGATGTTTTGAAAACATCCAGATGCAAGATTTCATCCATTTTACTCAAAAACCCCCCCTAAAAAACAGATTGTTAGTTGAATGATCAAAAGTGAATTATTCTCTATTGTATTTAAGAATGAATTACTGATTCTACAAATACCTTCACCTAATTCTCGTTAAAATGTTTTATGATGTCACCTCCTGCCTATAAAAACTTCTGTATGCTATTAGGAAAATGATTTTATCAGAGTTATACAGTAAAACAAAAACATACTCTTATAAATATTCTATCAGACTTTTTGCTGCCTTTGCAGATGGTGATGCTTTCTTCCCAGAAGAGTGACAAACCCAAAACTGAACCACTCTTGAGAGTTGCCCCCATAGTCAAAGATTAATTTATATTCAGAAATGCAACATGGGCAGTTTTCTGTTCACCAATAGTTTCTTCCCACTTTTCGTTCCAGTTTTTCTGCCCTGGAAGAGTCTGTGTGTCTGTCTTTACCAGAGAGACAGAAGGTTTTCACATACAGAGACCAAAGAGAAATAGTTAGCATTTTTTCCCTGATTTTATGAGTAGATAAAGTTTAATGTTTTGATTTTATTCTAGCAGCATAGGCCACTCCATTGCCTTTTGTGGAGCTACCAGGGTATGAAATTATATGTGATTTCAATGAAATACCTTACATATTTATTAAAGGGCTGTTTTCACTGATAGTTCAACACCAGCATCTGCACACACACACACACACACAAAGGCTCATTCTTAAACACTTACTTTGTTTCTTATCCATAAACAACATTTTCAGCACTCCATCCATACAGCATTACTTATTGAAGGAAGGTTGTACGTATTTCGTAAAGGTAAATACCTGTTAGGTACACATTCTATGAACACAAGAATGGCCCTCCCACGCAACATCTCCAGATTGTGCACTTAACCTTGAAATGACACCACTTTCTGGATCAGTGGGCTCAGTGTCTGGTACCAGGTTAGATCTGGGCTGCTGGGGTGCCCTTGCCAGCTGCTGCTGAGCAGCTCCCTTCTGCTCGTGCCAGCAGCTCAGCTGCTGTGGTGCCACAGAAACCTGTCTGGAATGCAGCAGGACAGAGCAGAGCCCACAGGTGTTGAGGTGGGAGGAGATGGTTCCTGTGGTTTTTGAAGTCTCCTGAGGGCTGGTTTGCTGAGGTCTCCCTAGGGAATTTTTCGGCCACGAAGAAAATGTGTCTGCTAACAAGTGCAGCCTGCACCTCATCATTGGCTGATCACCAGCCAGTACTGCCCAGCATTTTAAAGCCTGGCATTCCAGGGATTCCCTGCAGCTCTTCCTGTGCTAGATCCAAAGACCACTGAAGTTGATGTCAATCACCACTGTTCCCAGCAGCAGACCCACAGTTACAGGAACAACCTCAAGGAGGTGGATGTTTTTATTCCGAGTGGAACAGAGTCATATCAGAGATCCAGGAGGTGATCCATGAGGGGAGTAGTGCTGCCTAAATAAATAGATCAATAAATACCGAGGTAATTTACGTCCTTCAGCTACACATGCTGAATCCAAGTTTAAGCAGGAAGTGAAATATCTTATATTATATAATTACTGCCCAGGATTTTATATAGTTACTGCCCACAGTTTTGCAGTCTGGGTGACATCTCATTGGATCCTTGCCCTGATTTACACACTATCTTCTTCCCCAGTGGGTACCTGGGGATTGAAATTCATGGTGCAAAGGACAACTCTTTGCAATTTTCCATTTGGCTTCAGATACCAAACACTGTTCTTCAACAACTGCTCTTCAGAGAGACACACACCGTTCCCTTTAGCATACCAGAATATTTTTTAAAAAGGGAAAAAAAAGTGATTTGTCTTTGCGCTTGCAACAGACTGGGGGAATGTGATTATTTTTGTACCACGTGCCTTGGGGTAGCAGTACCAGTCTTCACACTACCATGAAAAAACAAGATAGAATGTCATCAAAAGTAAATTTCTCAATTTCTCAGCCATCTCCCAATAAAACCACACGTTGTGACGTGTACAACCAATGGCCTAGCTGTGATTTCATTCATTGTGTGGGCCTAGAAACGCTCAGCTTTGGCTCCTTGTTCTTTCACCCATGGTCCTCACAAGGCTACAAAGTTTTGTGCTGTCACAGAATTTACATCAGTTTGAGGCATGGCAGACAACACCAAAATGGAAAATTTTCCTGCTCACTATTGCAGCCAAGAGACCCAAATCCTGACTTCACAACTTCTAAGGGATCCAGCAAATTCTTCACTACTGCAGTTTGGGAGCAGACTAGATATTAATAAAGGAAACAATACCTAAAAGTTTATCCTCTGTGGCTTAGTCAATCACAAAAAACCCGATCAGACCTCAAGAGTCTGAGTTCATGTTCATTCATTAAGTGTAAATATCAGGCCAGAAATCTAGAGAGAAATATGCAGATACCAGCAAAGGCTAGGAACAGCGCATTCTTTGAAATGTCAAAGTTCTTACAGATTAATTATGCAACTGTGGAAAACAGGAAAGCTTTGTTTGCTTAAACCTAAGAATAGCTGCTTAAATGATTGAAATAATAAAGAAGTAGGCAGAAGTGGTTACAGGTTATTTTTCTGCACCCCAAAACCTTTAGCAAAAAAGGAATTTCAAAAATCTGATCTTCTCCAATATATTTCTCTGAAATGAGAAAAGTCATAAAGTGGGGGAACCTAAACCAAGATCTGAACCCAGACCAAGGAAATTTTTCTCTCTAAACATCTGTGAAAGCTGGGTGAGTAGGCAGACCCAGGAAGCCATGTGGTTTCATTAACTGAGTGCGTTCCATCATTACACAGATTCCATCAAGGTTTTTATTTTTATTTGCTTGGTTTGTCCCGGGATGTTTTTGCATACCTGCTAACGTGGTGAGAAAGGGAGAGTCATTTCCACTCACTGTAGGTAAGGCATTAGTAAACGAGAGCATGTGGAACAATATTGGGTGGCTCTCGTACACACGACGAGAGTAAGTACCTGCCCCGCACTGAGTTCTGCCAACCCTCCTGATTACCAGAGCAAGAACAGGCTGGTGCCACCCTGGCACTCTGCCATATACTCACAAGGCTTGTCATCACTTATATTCAGCATAAATACCATCTTTAACACGGAGATTATGTCTCATGCACAGCCAATTTTTGCTTTAAGAAAGTTCGAGCTGCTGCTTCAGGACCAGGGATTAGCTGGGGCTGATCTCGTCTCTCCTTGCAGCCAACCTACTTCTGGCACACATTCAGACATGCAACTGCTGCCTGTTTACAGCGCCAGACAGCCCCAGGGAGTGGAGCGTGGAATATTCCACATTCTGATGTGGAATGCACCCAGAGCACGTCTCACTCGGGACCCAAATCATATCTCACTTTCAGGAGCTCTGTATTCACTGTTTTCCATTTGGATTACTGCTAAGGAATACAGTGCACATGCCCAGGCCACCAGGCATCACGCTTTCCCAGTTCCAGCCTATCACATCGGTTTCTACCAGCTGACTCAAAAGGAAGCTGACATTTGATAGATTTTCAGGTTAATATGCAATTTGGACAAAAAGCTTTGAACTGTTGATCAGCAGTGGAAATACGGTACTGAATTAGCACTGAATACTGATGGTCTTAGAGGCAAAAGTGGTGGCAGACTGTTCTGGTCCAAGGGAAAATTCCAAGCTCAGGAGAAGGCCTTGAAAATGAGGTGAGAAGGATGAATAATGTGCAAGGGTTGGAGAGAAAAGCACATTGCCTAGAAAGCAAAAATGAAAGAAGGCAAGAGGCAAACAGGAAAAAAAGGTGTTCAGTCTGAGAGGAGTACCTCTCCCTGCTTGTGTTTTTTAAGCATCAGTCTTACAGGTATTTCACTTGCAGAAGGAGTATTTAAACAGCAGAATGTTGAAATAGCAACCCAGACAGCAGCGCAAGTGTTTAAAGATGTGTGATTACATCACTGAGGCAGCAAGTAAGGTGGATTATTTAATCTCTGTTGTACATTTCAGGGGATTCTGGTAAGCATCAAACAAGTCAGAAAGAGGGAAGATTATAGTTTTCCAGACACTGAAAGCACACAATTTTGGCTGAAAAGGAAAGGGACAAATTCTGCCCTCTATCACACTGATTTATACCTGGAGAAACTCAGCTGAAGACAGTTTTCTCAATGGAAACTGAACAAGGGATATGAGACCAAAAAACTGTGCAACTGGTATTTAATGGACAGCCGACTTTCTGGAAATTGGATCTCCAGCAATGGAAACACTTAAGGGCAAGTCCTTAACACGAATTCGTTACAGAGAACAGCAGCTGTGTGAAGATGATAGATCCCCAAACACACTCAAAACCTGTCTGAAACCTAGTGCTCAGCTCAGCGTCTCTGGGGACTGTGCTCTGAGCAGTGGTGAATGAGGCTCCAGTTACACACCGGCCCATAAGCACAATAACTCATTTTCAGTGCAAAGAAAAGAAAAACACAAATGTATTATGCAAGACAGCAGTATGTCAGAAATAACAGCATTGCATACTCAGCAGCTGAGTTGGAAACAACCAATGAATTCAACACTTCTGCTGTTTTTCTTGCTACTCTTGCACTTATTCACAGGCCAGGAATTTCTAAAAAGTCAACATTTCAGCACACTGACTCAGAGATAAGCAGGAGCTCCACCACACCGACATAAAGTGATGGCAGTGATCCCTGTCTCATGTGCAGGCTTCATAGGCTGGGCTGAAAAGAAGTGTGACAGATGCAGGATGTGGCACCACACAGCATCTAAAAGGAGCTTGGGAATGGTTCATAGTGGGCAAACTGCAATCTCTGCTCTGTCTGTCTGTCTGTCCTGAGGCAAATGACACCTCCTGCCTCCACAGCCAGATATTATTTATAACATTACACATCTGGCAGGACATTAATTCACAGGTTTATACAGCAATGACAAAGACCATCACTATGAAAGATGAATTCTATATGCCGTGTCATTATTTTCCTGTTTGAAGACTTGATATTGGGCAGAAGGAAAAAAAATGAAAAAAAAAACCAAAACCAAACCCAACAAGAAAACAGAAACCCCCAAAATTCCCTACATCTGTTGAACATTCTGAACATGCCACATTGAGTAGTAACTTGCAGTGAATTTAATGCCAAATGGAAAAAACAGACTCCCCAGCGACCACAGGGCAATAAGAATATACCTCCTTCAGTATTTGGTATCTCCTCATCACCTGTGCTGAATGAATTACATAGGCAAAAACACCAGGGAAATTGTCTTATTTCATGGTCTACTTAAATCTTCTAACAGCCACATTTTCTGAAATGCAGACAAAACGCTTAGATCTCCCAAACATCTGAGTGTGTTTTTGCTTTAAATGGCAGCTGTGGTGTTTTGCAAATGTAGCTCTACATGTAATTAATGCATATTGTGATAAAGCTGCCAGTTATTAATAAAGTCCTAAATAGAATCAGAAAATCATTTTTTTCAGTGTATTTTCTGTGATTTTCTATATATGATCAGGCCTGGCATGTATATTCTTAGCTGAAACTATAAATAGCCTTTAATAAATGGTACAGGAAGTATTGTCTTAGTCTGTGTTCCATTCTTTGGCTGTCATGTCCTTCCTCTTAATCTGTTTCCCCAACTTTGGGGTTTTCACATTAGCTCTAGAACAATCAGCTTTGGCACGTTGGAAATATTATCTCCCTCCTGCTTCATACTTAGGAAACAAATGAAGGTTGTTTTGCTGCAGGACTGAACCTTGGTGACTGACCCTCTTTATCACTTGTCTTGCACATTTTCCATTACGAGTGCTTCCTGTTTTCCCAAAGAATATTGCAGCAACAGAAGCATTTCCCCTGTGTGTATTGCTTTCAGTGAATCCAGATTAATGTTGAAGGGATTTCTGCTGCTGCACTGAGGGGACAGACCAAGCCAGGCACAGGATGCCTCTACTGTTCTCTACACTGCATGCAAATCCAGTCTCCTCCTCAAAACAGATGGCCTCAGACTGGCCTACTCCATTTCTGAGGATTTTCCCCTTCCTTTTATCTGGCTTTTCCTGTTTTACCCTTCCTTTCCCTCACTCTGTATTCTCCCTCTATTTTTTACCCTAGAACAACCAGACATTCCTCCCATAAACACCCTTCTATTAACTGCCTGTCATATAAACCCTTAATCTCCTAATGTTGGCCCTGGTTCTGCAGTAAGGAGAATCTCTCTAAAGTCCAGGGAAATGCACTGATGGCATCTAACACAAAATGTCACCTTCTCTGTATTTGTTTTCCATCAAAATCTTTCCTGGTTCTATCAGGAAGAAAACTCAGACTTCAAACCAACCATCCACTGTTATTACAGCAGATTTGTTTAAATCCCGCTTGTAAATGCCACTGATTCATTGATAATAGGCATCCCATTTTGTTGTTGTTGTTGTTTCAGACAGACACACTGTAAACTTTATGCTGAATGAAGGAAAGTGGAAGAATTAAGAAAGCCTGGGACAATAGTGAAAATAATATAAAGAGACGATTCTTTTTGGAACAGAATGTGTGTATTTGTTGTGACATGCCACATCAGAGATCATTTTGCAATTAGAGATTTCCATTTAAATCAAGAAGCACTTGTTAAATAAAAAGGTAGAACTACAGACAACTAAATGAACTCCCATGTATATTGAGCTCTACCACGGTGTCTCAGTTAATCACGGTGAAATGTGTAAGCTCCCTTACTTAGCATAGTGAAGAATGAACTGAATTTTATTTCAAATCAACTTTCTTTGGGCCTTACTTTTTATCAAAGCTCTGCAGCGTACCAGCAGTCAAGTCTGTTGCACAGAGAACACAACTTGATTATTCATTTGCAAGCTTATTCCAAAACAGATCATTCTAATGGATGAAATCTAACTATGCATCAGACCTGTTAACACCTGCATTTATCACTCTGGCTCTGCGGACGGCAGCAGCCTCCACTGGTCCGTGGCTAAACAGCACACTACATTGCCACACCATTTGTTTCTCCAGCTGTTCAGCGTGCCCATGCTAACCAAACTCAGCGCTGAAAGCCTGTGCTGTTACTAAATATTGCTATACCAGTGCAGACCCAAATCCTGAGCTCCTTCTCACAGCCCATCATACACCCGGTGCACACAGGCCAGGATACACGCATGGCACCTTTCCAACCTTCCTCACAGCTCCCAGAGCAGAAAATCACAGAAAACTGAAAGAATGCTTATTGGAAAAACAAAGCAGCTAATGCTTCATCAGTCTGTGCACCTTTCCATATAAAACCATGCTTTAACTAAAATGTACTTATGGTAGCAGGCCTCAGCCTCACTCAGCGTATCCCTGATATCCCAAACTCATCCAGAGCCTCCCGACAGACACAAACTCCAACAGAGTGAAGGAAACTGCTCTCCAGCTTCTGGAAGAGTAAACCATATTTTTGCCATCTGTTTTCAGAGACAACAAAAGGGAAACTGTTGGAGGTCAGGCTATTCCCAAGTCATGGAGGTGCCTAAGGAATAGGCAGGTAAGGAGAGCACAGAGGCACAGAGTCTGAGAGCCACTGCTGGTGTGTTTGCTCCCCAAAGCCCTGTGGGTTTGTTTCTCAGGATGGTGTTCATGGAGGGCAGAACACTTGCCAGCAAATATCCTGCTCCCAGGGAATGGCAGCCAGCACGGCACAAACGTGTCACAGTGGTGTGGTGACAGCCCTGTCACTGAACGTGTCAGTGTCATACATACAGTCTTAGGATGAAAATAAACTCATCAGGGCTTACATCTGCTGTTGCCACATTACAGTCACTCTATTATGGCATCACACAATGCATATTTATGTTTGTAGCAGGCTTCCTCTGAATAAATAGGAACATTTCCTATTATGCATCTTGTGGATCAGAGCGCTGAATCTGCTTTTTGCAGCACCTCACCTACTGGATTCCAAACACGCTTGGCCTCAGAGCCTGTGTTAAACTATGCTTGTTTGCCTCTAGGTTTCTTCACTTGGCTTGGGAACTATGTGCTGTCCTACAAAGCTCCCCTGGAAGCTGTGAGAGCACTCAGCCAAGTGCCAACAACTCCTCGCACAGGTTTTAGGTTTGAGAGGCTGGCTGGTGGAAGAATTCATGGTCCCTCAGGACTTTGCCCAGCAGCCCCACTGCAGTGCCTGGCATGCACAGTAATCTCCACATCCTTTGGTGTGCCCTTGCACCCAATGAATGCCAAAAATTATTCGGGTTTAGTCCCTCTCTACCCCATTCTCAGTCCTGTTTCTCGGGGGTTGAGGAGGAGAGAGGATCTGACACCTCCTGTGGCTTTTCACCTTTTGAGCAGTTCAGCCAGCCAGCAACCAGCAGTCTACAGATGAGACTGAGGCTATTGCAGAGCATCCAGCTGGCCCCTTATTTAAAAGTCCCTAAAATATGGACTGTATTTAAAATTGTTTATGATCTGTCATCAGCAAGATCTTCTTCTCCAAGCACCTCCAGCCCTTTCCCTCTCCCTAGGCAGCCTGTGTGGAAGCTCCCAACCCAAACAGGAGCCACAGTCCCTGCTGCAAGATCAAGCAAGCAATACAGCCCTGTGCAGAAAGCAGTTCCACTGCACAAATTCATATTTTACCTCACATCAGGAGAACAAAAAAGGAAAGAAAAAAGGAAAGGGAGAGGACTGCTGTTAGAGCCATTAATGTTTCATGAAACCTCTCACATCCTTGCTACAACTGACAGGATAAAAAAGATACAGTCATTAAAATTCAGATAACAGGATACTGCCTTGGTGTTCTTTATATTAAAATTCTGGGCTGAATTATTGCTTTGCAGAAATATGTGTCTCTCTATTCTCTCACATCAGTGTCTCAGGAAAGACCTAATACTTCAGCATCAGCAACAAGAGCCTGTATTGCTCATGTAGTGTGGTTTGCTGCCTTATGGGGAAAGGTTTTTGTTGTATTACAGGAAGGTGACTGTGGAGCGAGGTGTACGTGTTCATTTCAAGGTCATGTTTTCCCTTTCGTAAACAATAAATGTTAACAAATGTAAACACCAACGTTGGAGAAAAAGAATGAAATACTCATAGGTAAAGTTTTCCTCTACATCTGCAGGTTCTGGGAGGTGTTCTGCAAAGGAGAAATTTAAGAACCGCAATTGGGACCCACATTTCCACTGTGCTATTCTGCATGGAGTAGTGTTTCCAAGGTGACAAAGAGGCAATGTAAATAAAAATCAGAATTTCTGAGCAGAACTCTAAACTTTTGAAGCTTTAATTTAATCTAGCTTTTATGAAAATATAAAGGTTTGGTTTGGGTTTGTTTTTACACTATTCCCTTATGAAGTCTAGGAGAAAAAATAAATGCTTTTTCACCATATTAAAAAAGCTTTACATAGCTTTCATATTTAGAAGTGAAAAAGATCATGAACCAGGAAAGGATTTTACAAAACTTATCTGGTGAAATTAGTTCTCAGACTTCGTTGAAAGCAAAACAACATTGAGTTTTCCCATCCCTACTCTTTGGAGATTTTAGTAACCTCTCTCTTCCTTAAGCACAGGGTTTTGGTAGCATGCTGTAAAACAGAAGAGCAACACACTGTTTACATTCAGCTGGAGCCCATCATTTATCCCACAGATGTAAAGCCCGGGCTGATTCATTACCCTGGTGCTAATCATCACACAACCCAGGCTCACACACCTGCCAGTGATGGCTTTTCTAGTCAAGCACGAGCACTAATAAAGAAAGGCAAATTTGTTTCACGAGGAATCAAGTGCACTTTGCTAAAAGATATAGCAGGTAATAATGGGGGAAGAAAAAAATCCCAGATTTTTCAGAAATTTGCCTTCCTTTATAAAAATTATTTCTTAGCCTGTGCAGCCTGCTTTGTTGTAGATATGGGATAGGTACAATTTTTCTTGGCACCAATGGAAATCCTGAACAGATATCAAAAGGAAAAGATCTTCAGTTAGGTTTCCTTACACAACTCTTTAATTGCATGTTGTCAACACTGAAGAAGGGTACGTGCAACTTTTATGGTCACTAGCTCCAAGAAAAAGCATTTGGAACTAAGTGTGCACCTTGGAGTTGTCTGCATGCCCTACACTGGTAGCTCAAACAATACAGCTTGTTTGTGCAGCAGGCAACAAACTCTATAAATAAACTCCAAAATAACAACAAAAGCAAACCCTTTGTGTGACTTATGGCTGTTTTCTGATGATGAACACGGCACATGTCACTGGTTCAGAAAGCTTATAAAAACTAATGCCAACCTCTCAGCGCGTTAAGCTCAGGTAGGAGTGATGAGAAAGGTCTCTCTGCCAAAGAAATTTCCCACCCTCAGAAAACACCAAATCTTCCTTCCAGCTCCGAGCTGGGACCCAGCCCTCATTTACGTGGGCAGGCAACTGTTGTGCTCTCAATGCTTATTCAGAGGCTGCTTATTAGAAATGTATTTCCTTCTTTTAAGTATGGTGCAGTCTAGCATTAGGGCCATCCTAAAAAAAGTTGGGAGTGATAAATGTGGCCTCAGATTCGTGAAAGCCAATATGAACACAAACACTTGAAGTCTGATTTAAGGTTCAGTCCAAAGTGCAACGTTTTCTCTATATACCTTCCCCTCCCTTTAAGTGTTCAGATGAGTCCTGAGTTGTAATCAGGGAAATTTATACTCTGTGCAATTCATATTTCCCTGAAAAGTGTACTTGAAAACATTTTAAAGCGTGTCTCTGAATATATGAGAGTAAAAAATATTTTCCCTTATACTATGCATGTTACGTAGTTTATGCTATTAAAAAGGAAAGTAAAGTTTGATAGGACATTAAATGTTTGAATTACTGAGAATGAAAAGCCTATTATTAAAATTAAAAAGTTACTGCTTTTTTAAAGAAGTATGGCATAAATACACATTGAAAATAAACTTTAACTTCTTTTTTACAGTAGCCTGACATTTCTAGGTGACTGTCCTCACTCTATAGCCAGGCTCATGCACCGATGCACACTTGGAAGAGGTTGGCATTAGCTTGAAAAAAACTTTCAGAGACTTCACAAAGAAACTTTCAGAGTCTTCCCTTATCTTTGGGAAGCACTTGTGTTAGGTGGGTGACAATGGGAGTACCTTTCTATTAACTTCTGTGAGACGTGTGAAGAGACACAAAAACACACTCGTAGACTCTTCCACGCTCTGTCTCTCAAGATTGCACTCATCTTCTGGATTTTTCTTCAAATCTCAGCTCACCCTCTATTTTTGCCAATGCAATTTTCCAAGAATAAATAATAAAGTTTACTGCTGTGAGCCTTTAAAAAACAGAACCTAAAAATGTTATATTTGAGGATTCCAGCTACTTGAACATTGACCTATATTAAAATCACAAATTTAAGTCTACACATAGGGACCAAAGAGAGTTTGAATTATCATCATTTCCCTTGAAGTTGTATAGAAATAATAGATTAATTTTTTGTGCCAAAACCAAAGATCTGGCAAGGTCTTCAGGAGTCCCAGGGCTCCTCACCTGCCCCTTGGGCACAGGGACAGCATTGGTATTGTCAGCAGGACGTGACAAACCAATGACCAGCACAGGGCTGAGACAAGTGAACTGCTATTCACAAGAGCAGGTTTTACCAGTGAAATGAAGTCAATAAATCCATAGGTACTAATTTCTCTTTTGGATGTTTGACAGGCACGAGTCTTTGCTATCCTTTTATCCTTAGAAGGATAACCCTAACTCTTAGGGGTAGCACAGGGATTTTGAAGGGATAATCCTTTAAAATTCATCTACTTTTAGAACATGAACATTTTTTTAACAAGCTATGCATACTCAGGTGATACTGAAGTAATGCTAACTAATAATCATAAAGAAACTTCTCTCCAATCATGGGCTACAGACCCCTGGCAGAACTCATTGTGTTCTGTGTTTCAGAAACAAAAAATGCTACTTAGTAAATAAGTTTATATGGATCTCAGCCTGCACAGAGGGACACATCTACCAGGAGATGGCCGGGAGACCATTTGATGTCTGTCCCAGATGTCTTCCCATGTCCAAACTTCCTGGGCATTTCTCCTGCTTGGGCCAAAGTCTGACCAAACTCCAAAGCAGAAAAAATATGAAGAAAATATTTTAGCCTTACATGTCGATCTCTTTCTTTCGGTTCAATTTCTACTGATTTTTCCTTTTTATCAATTTAAGGATTTCATTACGTGGCAGGGGAAAATATTTAATAAGTCCAACTCCCGCCTCTTATTGTGGAACACAAAGGACCAACACTCATGGTGACGTTCAGAAATAGGAGTCACTTCACCGAGTTAATTTTTTCCCTTTGCTTTTCTGTGCCCTAAAACAGTCACTAAGAACTGCCTCAGGATTTGACACAGCTTAAGAAATACAAGGTGCCTCTTTTTTATAGGCATGTGTCTGGTCAGTGCCGATGCAGGCAAGGAAAAGGTGGAAAAGTCCAACCCTAGTGTATGGCCATGGATCATGCTGCTGTTGTGGGAAACAGAGAATGTTAAAGCAAGGAAATTGGAGCTGAACAGGAAGGGAGGGAAATGCAGTTCAGTCCACAAAATATGTTCAGAGTGGAAGACTTGAGACTATACAAATTATATTTTAAAAGGTCAGGAAAAAAAAAAATCTTCCTGCTTTGCGTTTTTTTTTTCAAATTGAAATATCACAAGAGACCACCATGTGGGAAAAAAGCCTGGATTAGCACAATGATGCACATACTAATTCAGTATTTTCTGACCTCCCTCATTTCATAACAATGCTGTAGAAGAGACACAGCTCTGTTAAAAGCATTCCCACCCCCTCTCCTTATATTGCCATGACTTATTCATGGAAAGAAAAACTAAATATCTGTACAAGTGATTCCCACTCTTCTGTCTTCCTAAAAGAAGGTTATAAAACTGCTTGATTACAACAACTACCAAGGAACATATATGATGTTCCTGAAAGTGGCAGTTTGTAAAGGACATATAAAACACTGTTAAAGAACAGAGACATATCCTCGTGTGCTCTGAAAATACGAAGTTTTGCATGTTGGCTGACTTCTACAAAGCTTGAGGGTAAATAATTTAATTTCTTTTTCAGATGCCGACTCTTGCCTGTTCAATAATATGCACAAAATCCTCAGCTTTGGTAAAAATAACATTTCCTGAGCCCTGCCACTAGGCATTGGTGGGAAGCAGAATTAAAAGAACCAGAGCAGTAAATTGGTCTCCTGCTTATCTGCAGGCTTTCCTGGGAGGCCAGTGTCACCAAGGACCACGTCTGCAGGTGTTTCAGTGTGTTTGTGGAACAGACACACCTCAGCCCGAGCCACAGCTCTCCCTGGGCTGTACTGCTGACACTGAGGAGGAAGGGAAAGGCAAAGGACTCCCACCTCTATCCCCGGCATAACTAATCTTTTTTCTCATTTTCCTTTCAAGTCAAAAGGACAGCAAGTGGTGACATTTAAATGCCATTCTGCCAGTTCATAGGGTATTTTCCTTCCACACAAGAAGGAAGAAAACACATATGTGAACAGGCAGGCATTGACAGAGCGTGTTTGAAAGCAGGATGTCTCTGTCTCCCAAGTCCTTGAGTCCCTGACTCTGTTCCCTGGTGCCAGGGCTTGCTTCTGCAGGGGTGTGACCGCAGCAGCTTTGCTCCCGTGGGCCACCCTGCTCTGTGCCATCCCACACAGCCCACTGGCCCACAGCAGTGCCTCGGGCAGCTGAGCACACCTCCCAATCCAACCAAACGTAGCATTTGGTCTCTCTGCTCCTCAGACACGTAGCTGTGTGTGTTTACTTCAGAGACCCCCTAATCAACTCTCCCCAGTAACCCAGCAGTCTGAAAGAGATTTATCTTCCTGTCTCAAGTCCCCGTCTTCCAACTCTAAAGTGCAGCCTGTCCATCTGTGACTCTCTCTATTAGCTCATTCAGACAGCCACTTATTTGGAAAAATACATCAAGACACTAGAGACAGGGAAAGAGAAATGTATCTTAAAAGAAACAAAATAACCAAGCAATGCGTAAATATGACTGAGGTCAACAGCAGAGTAAGTGAAAATGCAAGCCTCACATTCGTTTCCCCAGAGAAAAATGGAAGAAGGAAAAAGAAGTGTAATCTATTACAGCAAATATCTAATATCCTCACCTCCTTCAGTGGTAGGAATGTTACAGCATTATCTTTCATGAGGAAAAAAATGAAATAACACCAGCTATTCATTCTTTCTCTAGAGTTTGAAATATCAGCTCTCTTTCACCAGCTAAGCACTCACCACTGCTGGTTTTCTGCCACTGAAGCTGCACTTCTAATGAAGCATTAAGGGTAACACAGTCACCAGAACCAACTACTACAATATTCAGCTGTGCTACTGCCTAGCTAGAGAACTATCAGAAACTTTGATGGAAAGGGTGCTGCACCAAGTCTCTCTGGGGTCTGGCCAAGTTCCTTCAATCTAGTTTGGCCAGCCCCTTATTAACAGTCCTTTTATAGCTGTAGTTATTAGAGCTGAGTGGATTAGGGAGGTGATGGTGGATGTTCATGGAACATAACTGCTGGTCTCTAGCCTCCCTGATAAATTTTAACCACTCAGTCCCAGTACACTTCCTCTCCAGTCTTTCAGTTCTGGATTTATCCCCTAAAATTGCTTTCCTCAAGAATTTTACAGCTGGCTAATTGACTTTCTGTTCTTTCTCTTGCACTGTGCATGAATAAGGTCTCTTCAGAGTCCTTCTTGCAGCTCTTTCCTTTAATAAAAGCACTGTATTGTATTCATAAACCACCTGGATGGAAGGGTCACAGAAACCACAACAGTATTTAAAAGAGGAATAATCATTGAACAAATACTGAGCATCTTTATAAGAGCTCAACTTCATATGAAAATACCTGACACTTATGGCTAAGGAGGACTGGACTCTGTCATATGCTGAAAGGAAAAATTGCAAGAAATACATTCTTTTCTCTTTCTTCTTTTCTGTATTTTTAAAATCTTTTCTGCTATGTTTTAGTATTTGATTATTTGTGGCACCTATTTCCATAAAAATTTGGGGGTTTTTCCCCCGTCAATTTATTTTACACATAAATTTCCATTTTGCAAATGTTATAGAAGTTAACATTGATTATTAGAAGAATTTTGATGACAGGTAGATTTGTTATTTTGTGGTTATTGATAAAGAGGTGGGTGTCCAAGGTTCCAGGAAGCATCCTAAGACTTTCCTGCTATGGATAACAGTCTTCTTATGGAGTGGACTTCTATGGGGAGAAAGGGAGCAGTAAAAGCAAGCCATGCTGGAAGGCCAGCTTGTTTCTGCATATGCATCCAGCAGTGAAAAGCTATAAAAATACAGATTATTCCTCAACAATTACGGAGTCATCATTATGTTTCAGAGCCAGAGATGAAGTGAGGCCGTTCTTTCTGCCCTTCCAAGACTTATTTCACTGAAAGTCATTTTACATTTTGGACACCACCTCTGCATCCATAAAAGCGGGGCACCACTACCATACTTGGCATCAGACACAGTCTCTGTGTGTCCATACATGTTTTTATGCAAAGTATAAAAATATTTTAAATCTGGAATATTGTTCAAGATCTGTATTTTAATTCTGTGACTACAAAATAGATTTTCCTCATGGATTTTCTCTTGGCTTTTTTTTTTTCTTCCACTAATCTCAGAATTACATAAACCTAGTATTTTGTGTGGCATTTGGGCCTTTTTACATCTTAGCATCATTCAAAAGAAGAAATTTAAGCTGCATGTGATGGGAAGGTGAACAGCTCAGAAAATGCTCTGCTGCTGCCCCACAGAGGTTCCCACACTGCTGCTCCAACTGTCTTTTTACTCTGAAGGAATGGCTGAGCTGGATCTTACCGACATTTTCTTCTCATACTGCCATTCAAGATGAGATCTGACACCGATTTTAATTTGGGAGAAAATTGTACCTCCGGCACCACGTTCTCAGTTCAGAACATCTGTGCAAAGGCTGACGAGCTCTGCAGGGGCGTCTGAGTTATTTCTAATGGCCATTTAAGTGTCCAACAGTTTTCCATTACAGCTGCTTTCTCTAAACACCTGAACTGACCATGAGCTTTCCAGGGAACTAAATACTGACAGATCACTTTTTTCTACCAGTAATAGTTTGCAATTCCTCTGAAGTTAGGAAACTTGTCTGCTTACACACTCACACATTTTTCAAAGAAAGTGATCACTGTGAGGCTCGATAAAAAAAAAATAATCTCAAAAATCTCTTCAATATGCAGATAGAGCAGAGCTCAGTGACAGAGAACAGCTTTGCTTTCTGCCAAATGGGAGAATGGGCACTTCCTTGGAAGCAAGGCTCTGCTCAGTGCCAGATGGGAGACAGCCAATTGACCAGGAGGTGGGGAAAAAAAGGGAACGGACTGATGGAGGTACGGACAGGTGTGTCCCTGTTCTCCTGCTTCCCAGTCCCCCATGCATCAGGCAGATAAAGAGGAGGGAGCTGTAAATAGGCCAGATAATCTCAAAATGCCTTTGTGCCAGCAAAAAGGGTTCAAGTACGTATTTACTTTAAAAAGACAGATCCCCCTTGCTCCACACTGCTTCCCCCCACAATATCAGAATGACTTCTAAGCCTTTTTTTCACTGATGTGCTGCTATTTTAGTAATTAATGTATCTACCATAGCAACACATTTCAAGCTTGAATACATATAGTACATTTATTGTTCTTGGAAACACTCTCAAATACACAGTTCAACTACTTATCTTTCCTATATCGTATTCACAACAGATGTTTTTCCCCTTGTACAATAATTACTTGTGCTCTGTTCCCATTAGGTATGCACCGAGAGAAAGATGATATGATTACTATTTAGTCGTTTTTAGCATGAGTAGCCTGGAGGGTTATATTTTGTGATACATTTCTAATCACTGTACCATGATAAAATGATCCAGAACAAGTCCAGGGTTGCACCTAACCATCTACCTATGGACAGAATTTGTCAGAGATGACCCTGGTGTTCAATTACTGCTCTGGAAGTCAGCTTTGATATCCTGATCCCTTGCTTGCTACAGGGATAAGTAAAATCATAACTGAGATATTTTAGGCTATTAAAAGAGTCTCAGGAGGAATTAAAACTATAAAATGGTCTGTCAAAAGCAAATTTTGTCAAATTGGTGTTAGTCAACTTTTTCTGAGCTCGTCATTCCCTCGTCAGCAGTCTGAAGGGGCTGCACAGAGTCTCCTAAGTTCTGCAGTGCTCCCAGATGTCAAATCCCTCCCTTTCCAGCTCTCTCCAGCTCCTCTAGCTGGGCACATTCATGCCACATCTTTGCTCCCTGTCTCACTGTAAGACCCTACATGCCAGACGCAGCTGTTTAGGACAGGATCTTCTATCACACATCCGTGGTGTGGATCCTGGAGTGGCCCTGCACTGCAATCAGTGCCAGAGCTTCCCTAGAAATCATCTTCAGCTAAAGCCCTGTACGAGACCCACTCACACCTTGGCCAGTTTTTCAATCAGGACACACACTGCACCCCACATCATACAAAAGCAGCTTCCAGTGAGTGCTTTTACCTCACCCTGTCTGTGTAGAGATGTTTCTGCAGTAACCTATGTACGAGTCATAGCTTACTTTATCATGAGGGACCTACATCAGCATAAGAAGGGAAGACCTTACTTGACATTGCTGATTTCTCTAAGAGAAAAGAATGAAAGCTAAAAGGTTTCTTTCCTCGCAGAAAAAAAATAATAAACACAAGCACATTTTTGACATATGTCAGAAAGAGCAAATAAAATGAAAACATATTCTTTTTCCCTAGAATATCTAAGAGAAGGGTGATTAATGTGTTGGAACTTACAGCACAGAGGAGAGAAATTTGAAGAGTTGCTAATGTTAGAACAAGTTATGGCAATTCAGAGTCCCTGAACACATGGAAGAAAATAGCAGTGACATCATTCAAATGTGTGGCAAGTTCTTCAGGAAATTTAACTTAGCCTTTCACCCTGGGATGAAAATCCACAGTTTCAGCTAAAACCTTGGCTATGGACTGCGTGGGGCATACATCCTGTGCACGTGCGCAGCCCTGGGTAACACACCCTTCTCTCGGGGGATGGAATCACTGAGACACACCTACCATCACTTCAGAGACTGAAAATGGATGAGAAAGATGTTCCAGCTCATGAAATACTGCAGACTCCAAAGGAATACCTGTGGATGTCAGAAAGTTCTGAGAAAGGAGGCGTAATCAGACTCTGAAATCTGAAAGTCATTTTGGCAGTTTGAGAATGCTTAACTTCTACAAACTGTTCCTGAATGCCTGTTCTCCTCATGCAAAACAGGGTAGGTCGTGTAATGGAAACCACCTGACACTTCTCCAAGCACTTTGGCAATGAGCATATCTTTTGATACCACTCAAACAAACCACAAGGTATTTAGCAAGGACCTAGTTACTAGAAAGTATGGTCAGAGGAACAGAAAACACCTTGAAAACTGGGTGTTGGTTCAGAAAATACAGACTGGTAGGGATAAATAAAGATGGAAAATTTCCTTAGATCTGCATGTCTCACTCTTTGCAAGTAGGAAGAACACCCCACAGATTCATCTATTCTGGGGCTACAGTCAATGGCTATTTTTTGAACACATATGAATACTATATGTTCCTTTTCCAAGTTAAGTAAAGGTGGGTCATCCACCTTGGACAAATCAAGTTAATGGTCCAAATCAGGTGTTAATTGACATGTTATGAAATATAAAGTCCTCTCCCTACTTACTATCCCCTACCTTCTGGCTTGTGGCTGCCCTGCTTCCCTAGCCCCCGCTGAAACTTTATTGAAAATTAGTGTAAAAAAAGTTACAAAGGAAGTTACAAACATTAAAACTGATTACAAAACGTTACAATTCCTAGATCTACTAGCAAACATATGTACAATGTCAACAGATGACATGAGCACGATGGAGGATATAGTCCGGGCAGCCTTCTCTTGCCTTGTTTTAGAAAAGGTTGCCATTAAGTTCCAGAAATATTATTTATACACCTGGCTCCTGTGACACAGCCTCCTCCATAGCATAAATAATGGTGTTTGTGCCCTGGAGCTAAGAACCCGACTGATAAAGGGTGTTACATGGCCACCACAGGGATGCGTTGGGTTCAGACGCATTGGGTTCAGACCTGACGGTCTGCAGGCCAGCAAAGTGTAATTCAGGGCTCCTCTCTCTCCTCTTTCCTCTTGTTCAGCGAAGGAGAGCAGACAGTGACAAAGAAGACAGGGGAAGAGCTGCTTGTGTCACTGTATGGAGACACAGGTGGCTTTAGCCACCCTGTGCTGCTTGCCACAGCTCAGCTACCGTGTCCTTTTCAAAGAGCAGAGGTGTTTCCAAGGCTGCCAAGGCCACCAAGGTCGGGTGACAGGCTGACCTCTGTGCTGCCACCCCGAGAAGAGCTCAGGTGGTGACCCGGGCATCAGCTTCTGCAGCTGTACACTGAATATATCCCCTGAGCCTGAACCCTTTTAGTGACAGTAATTCCAAAAGGGAAGTGTGTTAATGGATACCTAAAATACTGCCAAGTCCTTCAAGTATATACTTGGAATACTGGCCAAGATGGGTGGAAAATGCTTCTTTTCCTTCATTTCAGGAGTGTTGCTTTCATTTTGAGCTTCTAGTTTGAGCAGTCTTACCCTCTCTGACCTCTATTTTCTCCAAAATTTCAAAATCATAGATTCAAACCAATCCAGCTCTGAAAAAACCAGGGCTGTTCATGCAAGGGCTTCCCAGATGAAGCCCCTGCTACCTTCACCAAGTGCATGAGAAGCAGACAGGCACTCACTGGGAGAGACTGGCCTCCCAGTCTTCCCTGTCACTTCACATCCTAACAAACTGCCCTGATGTGACACAGAGAACTTAAAATAACAGCTAATTCCAATTAGAGAGAACTCCATTATTCATCACACATTTTCTGTGGCTTGTCCTTTTGTTTTTAAGACTGAGGATGGTTGCATAAATATTGCAATGCTTGTTTCTCAATTAATATTTTTCTTGGCAGTTTATCCCTAATATATATTGATGTAACTAAAGCTGTCAATTAATTTATTAGATTTGTTTACATTTTTTTCTTGAAAAAAAATTAATGTTGGGGGTTATGCTTGTTATTCAGGAAGATTTGCTAATATTTTCTGCTTGCAATTTTCTGCACACAGCTTTAATAAGTTTTTAGGTTTAAAATAGAAGCAATACTAACGTATTTTATCTCAAAGTATAGGGTAACCAGATAATCTTTTCTTTCAATCCAATGTGATGGAAGCAATTCAGTTCTCAAATTGTTGCTTTTTAAGAGGAGAACTAAGGAATGAGAACAAAAGAACTTTAAAAAACAAACAAACAAAGTCCTACCCTACCTACAAAGGAGGGAGAAAAATGAGAGGAATAGCACTATGAGCAAGAAAACCTCTAGAAACAAACTTTTCCTTCACATTTCTTTGATGCCCTAGTCTTGGCTCCCACTGATTTTAGTCAGCAGGCTTTGAGTCACTCTAAAGAAGTTTCTGAAATAGCTGCACTTGTCATCCTTCCTATTTACCCTGTAAAGTTTATTTTGACCTTTGTATTATAGATCATCTTGGTGTTGGCTTAGCACATTCAGCGTCCTTGTCACAAGTCTGCTGCCAGGGCCTGGTGCAGGGGAGTTTACTTTCTCAGACTGGAGCAGATGACATTTTCGGGCAAACAAACTAAAAAAAAACCCAAAAGTAAATAGAAATATTCTCTCCAAGTTTTGATCCATCCTATTAAGGTTTGTTTTCATTTCCAGACCCAAAACCACCATGCTTGGGCAGCAAGGGGAAGGAAGAAACACAGTACTAATGAAAACATCTTATTACAGCATTGTCACAACAAATTTGTCACCAAAGTCTCCCCCAGCCCCCTTGATCTTTCACTGAGTGCTACTTCTGCTAAAACTGATTTACTTTTTCATGATATCTATTATTTCTCAAATACAACACTTTCATATCAGGAACTCCATTAGTCTTAGAAAAGTAGATTTTTTTTTTTTATAACCGTGCTGTAATAATAGATTTTATTTTATCTGGTCTAGAGAGCGGGATTTTACTTTGTTGCAAAGACAATACACTTTTACAGAGTTAATGCTTGTGAAGAATTCCACATTCTCTCAAAGACTTACTCTAGGAAGTAGCTATAGACCCTTGTATTTTCACTGTTAGCAATGAAGCACAAAATATGGTAATGAAAGAACAACAGTTTATTTCTATGTCTATCATTAAAAAAATAAATCTCTAATGAAGTCAACAAAAACATTTGATCTGATTCAATAAGGTCCAAGTCCAGCTCTAATCAACTGGCCACCTCTGATGCTCAATACTGCATTTAGTACATTTTACTGTAACAGATCCCTGTTGTATACACAAAAGTTGCAACATCATGGGTTTTTAAAAAGCACGTGCAACACAAAATAAATCTGACCTAATTTACTGCTGTAAAGACCATCCATTTATAGCGATCCATAATTTGATTGTGGATTTGTTTTTTCATTAATTCATGTGGTGATTTAAAAAATAAGAAGTAGAAATTATATCCCATTTGCAGACGAGTAGCCCATGACTTTCCCTTAAAAATTAAAGCTCCTCCCATTCTCCATCTACTAAATCCATAATATTAAGCAAGAAGAACAAAGAAGCAAAAAGTTAACTGCTCTGGTTTTATTTCTGTAAGGAACTCGAGATCCCTAGTCATACTGCCAGTTACACCAACCCAACTAATGACAGTTCTACATAAAACCTGATGCCCTTTTCTTGTCTTTCTCTCTGACCCTCCCTCCCATTCTAAATTTTCTCTTTTTTTTTTTTTTTAAATTGAAAGCTGTTCTGGACTTGACACCAAACGTTTCATGCGTCAGGAAAACATGAATAATGCAGTGGAGTACTATGGTAGCATGAACTGTTAGAGAAATCACAGCTGCTGGTCTTCACTGCTTGTCTACAAAAAAATAAGGTCTTAGCACATTCTTGATGGCAACCAGAGGCTTCAGGACAGGTACCGAAATGTGGGTTTCACATGCCATGTTAGTTCTGTCAGCACATGTTAAACAACCCTGTGTCCCCCATTCCTGTCCCTCCCTCTATGCATCTTTCATGTGTTGAAACTTCTACTACCTTGGCCTTTTCTCCCTAGAACTTTTGCTCCAGAGAGCTGAAACTAAAACATGGAGCAACAGTGGCTGTTGTAGATACCAAGCTATTTTGACAACAAAACCAGAATCCCATGCATCATATACTTGCCAATCAACATTCACTGCTTTTTGTTTTGTTTGCTTCACCTTGCAGTACTGCTGCTCAGGGATAGGGCCCTTAGCCCTGAGTCATCTTTTCTGCTTTTCAAACAAATCTTACAGCCTAGGTGTGTATAAGACTCAATTTTATTTTTTCTCCCCCCTCACTTACTGTCTTTGCCTTTTGAAGTGATGCCTAGCTGATATTCCAGCGACAGCATCCCCCAGCTCCCAAGCACAGCACCACACAAAGCACACCAGCACTCACTCTGTGAGGCCACAGCCTGCTCCTGCACCCTAATTTCTGCTACCTGAAACAGGCATGCCCATCAGCCTGCTAAAGAAGGGAAGTTAAAGAATATGAGGTTCAGAATATGTGTCAGAAAGGTCGTAAAAGTTAAAGAGTGAAGTATCAGGTGAAGTGCCAGGTGAATTCCCATAATTCAGTTTCCCCCCTGCATTCTGGACTGTTTCAGTGGTTCAGTTCTCACCCCAACAGAGGCGGAATACATCCTGCAGTTCTTAGCTACACTCAAATCTGCATTTAGGAATAGGGAGAAAAGAAAACTGTGCTAAAGAAAAGTGGCTGAGGTGTAGAGAGCAGCGAGGAGGGTACGAAGATGCTCTCGTGTCTATGCTGTCATTTCTGCCTCAATTACAGGAGGTACATCCCAAATAAAATCACGCACAGTCAGCTCAGACTTCACTTAGGGAATAAGTGTCACCACCAGATGGGACTGGCAATTCTCCATCAACCCTGAGTCATTTTCCATTGGGTTTGGAGTGACATTGACTTTACATCACATTCATCTGAATGAGGAGCCTCTGCCCTCCCAACTAATCCTCATCATCACACAGAAGAAAGCTCACAGGAAAAAAAGAGGAAGGTGAAAATACTATGGCCAAAATTCGTCTTGTAATAGAATAATATTAAGCTTCTGATGGGGCACATTCTCTTACTTTATGGAGTTTAATGATGTCTTTTAAGAGCAATAAATAAATGGGCTGCTTGAAAGCATTCTCAAGTTAATATTGCTTTTCTCCTGCTAAGTCTACTAATTATGGCATTTTTCCACTAACTGAGAACGTAAAGTCCTCAAAACCAACTTTGAGTCAGTTCTCTGAACTGCAGTAGCTCCTCAGAAGTGCAGCACTATCAGAGTGCTCTCACTTTGCAGTGAATACACTGGCAAAGGGCAGGATTTCTGTGTCTGACTCTGAATTCCTTCCCTGACAAAATGTTTCCAGGAGCGACCAAGCCTCTGCCACCCATTTTCTGCTAAAAAGGATTGAGCTGGGCATTTCAATTTCCACAAGAGCACTGCAATGTAAAGATATAACAATGGATCATTAGTCAGGTTTCCAGCTACGAGAGGTTATGGCTTATTCTAGGTTTCATCTTCTGAGTGTTTGAAGCACTAAAATTCTGAAGTAACTTCTCTAAAGAAGCGACAGAGGCAAAGTAAACTACGTTATCTGTGTTACTCCCTAATGCTGCCCCATGCAATCACATTAAATATTTAAAGCCACCTCCCCAGGATAAATTTGCATCAGGTGCAATGTATTACACGTCACTCCCGAGAGTTTGTCAGCAAAACCCAGCAAAGGGGTTTGCACCTTCTGGTCTATTCTTAGCCCTCTTGTTTATTTATTCTTACATGTACAAAGATGTCTACAAATCTGAACCCGCTCTGTCAACCAGGCTTGTATCTACAGGATACATGCAAAGCTAACTTCAGAATGAATTTATAATCATTTCTTTTTAAGGCTGAGAACAGAATGGATCAAACATTGAATATGTTGTAATTTTCCAAGCTCTTCTGGTAGGTTTTTCGACTCTGAAGTGGAGAAATAAGACATTTCTCAGCCCTTAGTTTTTCATCTTCAAAAATATGAAATTCTCCTAGAGAGAAGAGTTGTTTTTCTACTGGGTTAAAAAAAAATGTATCCAGCAAAAAAACCAACCCAACTGCAGTTATTTTCTCTTTTCAGAAATACAAAATATGATACACTATAATCATTACTTTTAGCTGACCTTAAAGCAGCAAGCGGGCTGCCACTTTCATTTCATTCAGGCATGGGGTGAAGAGACAGGCCAGTTTTTCCTGATTTGGTTTATGTATTTCCTTTAGAAAACACGGGGAGCACCAGAAGACTTATTTGAGACTCCTGATGACTTCTCGAAACCTTGACATTCCAGGTGTGAGAAAACGGTCACCTTGCCTTTCATCAGGTTAGGAACACACAATATAGAACAAGCAAATATCTCCTGACAATTCTGTTCCTGGCATAGTGTGCAAGGCAGACTTTGTGTTGCCAAAACTTCCTGTTCTGGGGTGATATTTAGATTATAAGAATATGCACTAATAATAAATTATTTTTCATCTCCTTAGAGATACAACATAGCTCTGAAAGTCCACACAGACACACAGAGTCAGCCATTTATGAATATTTAAATAAGACACTACCTTGCTTGTTTATTTTATATTTTAATGTTAAATGATGTGCAAAGAAAACCCTAATATAGCATAACTTAAAAACATTTATCTTCTAAAGTAAACCAAAACAATGCCAAAATTGCACTTGTGATAAGATTATTTCAGGTTACTCTCCCTTCAGGCTACTCAGCCTGCCTTGTTTATATAAATCTAATTTTTATTTTCAATGTATTTAAATTATTTGCAATAGGATATCCTATCAAATAAATTGTATTGAGTTTGAGGGGAGAAGAAGCTCTGTTCTGGTATTTTATTTCTAAACAAATGAACAAAAGAGTAAGAGAAATACAGGGCTTTTTCAGCCTTAGAGATTTCTGATAGATTATTTAATGTGTGGTTTTGGGTTTTTGTTCTTCTTTTTTTGTTTTCCTCACTAGCAAATACAGAGAAACACAGAAAAATATCCTACAGGGAACAGTTGATTGAACTGGCCAGACACTGATGATAAAAATGAGTCTACCAACAGGAAATTGGTGAATTTGAAAATGAGGGAATATCAATGTAGTTATGATGATTTCAGGCAAAAGAAACAAAGAACAATTTTCTGGGTCTTGTAACCCAGAAGTAAAATATTTAGATAATATAAATTCAAATAAATGTTTCCAGTTTTACTGTCACTGTAAAATTTCTGCTTTTTTAGTCTGAAAATACTTCAGTGGAACTTGAATACAATAAGAAATGAGAAAATGAGGATTTTCTTAAGTTTCTCAAGGGGGAAACCATGATTTTGCATCTCCGAGATGAGACTGAAAAGACAAAAAAACACTTTGAAATAACCTCTGGAATGCCATCAGTTCTGAAAGACACTGACTCGGGATTGGAGTTAGGAAAGGACAGAGAATGAGACTGATAGCTCTGTCTATGCAAATTCAGATATACAAGTTCTTTAATGTTAGAATTCCTTTTTCCAGCTCCCCATGATGGATATCTAATGTTAATACCGGGATTTAATGAAAGAAACCGAAGTCCAGAGAGGAACTTTACAGAGCTGCTGCTGTTTATATGCCCTAGACTCCCAGCCAGAGGTCGCCCACTGTTTTCCAAAAGGCAGGAGAAAAGCAGAGCACAAGCTCCACAGCCCTGCTCCCTACCTGTTACAGGCACTGTCTAAACAACATTTGCCATTAGCAGGGTGCTATGCAGCGATGCTTTTCCCAAACTGAGATTTGACAGCTGTGGTAGAGGATGCCAAACAATTCCAGTGACACGGAGCCACTGAGGACAATGCCCAGTGGTGGCTCCAGTTGTGTTGCTCTCTCTTCAGAAAGACTTCACCATCTCCATGGGGCCACTCATAGCAAGGCCCTCAAATCAGCAGCAACCTTTCCCTTTCTAAACAGGGCTGAAGCATTCAAGCAAATACCTGTGGCTGGCATCCTCACAGCTATCCCAGACTGGGATTTATGACCTTTACAGGATTTCTAATCTACAAGGATTTGTGGGAACTTTGCTGAGCTCCCACACCCAGTGGTGCCTGTGGCAATGCTCTGCTGCTGAGGGACCTCTGAGATGGGGTTTGCCACGCTGAACTGAGCTCTCACCATTCCTGCAGGAAATAATTTCATTCCCATTCCTGACACTGCCAGCACAGCTCTAGGAAATGATCCCTTTTGGGATTACAGCTGTGGGAGAGAAGAACTCTAAGTCCCCATCTCCGAAGGAAGCAGGGGATTGGTGTGCTCCTCACACTCCCTGCCAGCAGCCAGCCTCCCTCCCAGTGCCTGGTCTCCATCAGGGAAACCCGAGGGCTGAATTCACTGAACCCTTGCCATGCAGAGCTGCTTTCACTCCTGCTGGGGTGTCCCTCATCACACAGATGTACAGGAGTGAAAACTACAGAAATTCCTAGTACTAGAACCAGAGGAAAACACTCAATCAGAGCCACACTTCAGTCACTGTCTGGTGGTAAAGCCCCTTCCCTTCTGGCCAAGACTTTCCATGGCATGTGGCAGTAAACAAGTCTGAGTGTGGAGATGCTGATTCATGTGTTCCCCACATATGTCTTCTTCCATCAAGCTGGGCTCTGAACAAAACATCTGTGAGAGAATTTTTGTCTCAAGAAGTGTGAAAGAACAAAAAAAAAGCAGTGATTTTTTTATTGCCAATGTGTGAAGGAAACAGACTTCAAGCTCCTCTCCTTTTCTGATAATATACTGCTAGTCAGTGGTCTGAAATAATATGTGTATATTACCCAAGCCAGAACTTAAGTTTTGAGAGAGCTGATGACTCTGTTGATAAGTCAAGACTCATGTTCTCCCATATCTGGCTGACAGGTTCATCCAAAAAGCCTCTCCCCCTCCAGTGTTTGGTACTGTCTGAGGAAATAAAAGGACTTGAAAAAAAATTATGGCAATCTTGTCTGAAATGTCTTTATAATGAGGCAGCAGAGGATGGGAGAAAATTTAAGATTTTTGCTAGTCTAGTCATTTATTTAAAATCAGTGGTGACAGGCCCACTATGGTATAGAAAAAGACACCAATTAAATATTACTCATTTTTACTTGAGTTTTAAATGCTAAAGTTTCTTAAAGTTTGCACAGCCACTCAGACAAATAAGTAATAAAATCCTAGAGATGCTGATCTATGGAGAAAGCCCTGCTAAAGTAACATTCTTGTCTTATTTGTCCTTATCCTTCTTGCAGAACTGAGTATCTTTGTGGGTGGGACGCTGCAAGTCTGATGCCCTGGGTCTGTAATGAATCCTGAAAGGTGTAACGATTCCTGTGGAATCATTGATTTTTGTTGATGTTGTTGGTTTTTTACCCCAAACCGAAAAGATTTTAACAGGTGGAGTGTCAGATACAATTGTTTCACAAGAAGGGGCCGCAATTAGGCTGTATCTTCAAATGGAAAAATTGTTTATAAAGGATCACACTCTGAGTTCTCTTAATGAACTGTTTGTCTCAAAAAAGATCCTTACTACTGAACTTTCATAAAGTTGAAACCAAGGGGATAAAAATGATTTCTTCTGTCTAATTCGAAATAAAACCTCTAAATGGGATGCTGGTCAAAGAACTGGTATCTTGTTTCAGGAAGAACATTCAGGCTAACAACTGGCAGAGGGGCAGTGGTGTGTTCTGGTGTCTCAGGCTTTCCAGGAGCCCAGAGAAGAGCAGATTGAATGGTTTCCTATGTGGATTCTGGTGAGCACATGGAAAAACAGATTCCACTCTTCCCAGAGCTCTCTGTGAAGCCAGGCAGTAAAAGGTTCATCCTCCAAGCTACTAGGAAATTACAATCTTTCAATGAGAAATCATAAAAAAAAAAAAAAAAAACCAAAAAAAACCCCCAAAACCACCAAGGAAATTTGATTCAAACAAATAATACCATATTTTTACTTAATCAATATATACTAGAAGTGAAGCAAACTTTTCTGGTACACCTTCATCAACTGTGGATTACTCATAAGGTCAAACATTTGCAAAGGAGGTTATTTTGAAACCTTGGATTACTGCAGAAGCATAGCCTTATCTAAATTAGTTCTGCCTACACTCTCAGCCAATAAATTTCTCCACCTCTTTACATATTGATTTTTTCCCATCTTTTATTTATTTCAGCTTTGAAAAATAAAAAAGTCTGTTAAGCAGCTAACAGGAAGTATATGTTTGGAAAGGTTTGGGGTTTTTTTGCTGTGAAATGTCTCTTGAGCTGAATCACCTTACAAATGTAAATTAAAAGGTTTAAAATGTTGTCACCCAATGTAGAATTCTAATTTGACTTATACAACACATCTTCTCATTCAAAACACAACGTATTATTTCGGTGTTGTAACACCCTGCTGATCTGGATCAGAACCCATCAGCATAGAAAAAGAATTGCCTAAAGGATCTTTATTCTATTTTTGTAGTCCATCCACTTTGCTTCCCTTTTTCTGAAACAAATAAAGCAGTGCAACATACACTTAGCAGCCCCACGGACATCCACAGGTAATGTGAGAGTTAATAATCGACAGCAGCTTGTGAGATTTCACAGATGGATAATTAACCAGTCTATGTTCAATACTTCGTGTTCTCTCTGGTTTGAGATGAGGACAGATTTGCATTCCTGTGACACTCACGGCCAGGGCACTTAACCTCTGATACCACCATGGAACAGTTCTGCTTCTTGATGCTTCTCAGATGCTCACGAATTACCTCTGCTAATTTCACCTTGGGCATTTGATTTCATCCAAAGGTGTGGCTTTTCTGAGAGATCAACAGTGTTATACAATCAAATGAATGCTTAAATAATTCTCAGCTGGTCATTTATCAGCTTGTTTGCAGCACTTTGTGATTAGTTTTTATTCCTGGTGAAGCTGTTGTCTCAGAGAAGTTTTCAGAACAATAAGTATTAGAGCATTTACTGTTCCTTGGAGACTCAGTTCTCCTGAACCAGCTCTGGAGAACAAGTTGGGAGATTCAGATCTGCCTAAAAGGGGCAGGCAGGCAATTCTTAGTGTGGAATCAATGAATGCTGGGCAAATTCCTGCTTAGAAGCAAGTGCTGAGAGAGCTGTGCAGCAACAGGAGTGCAGCCAGCACCTCTGGTTCTGTGGAAAAGGTAAAACGCTTCAAAACAGCCACCTACACAATCCCATTGTGGCCTCACTCCTGAGTGCATGAATTCAGGCAGAAGTACTGAATGCCAGCACAGCGTGGCTGAGGCACAGCAACTTTGGTACATGAGTGCACAAAATAATCAATTCCAAAAATAAGTGAGTGAATACATAAATAAAGGACAAAGCTTACCCAGGAACAGAACCTTCCAGAGGTAAGAAAAGACGCAGATACTATTAAAAACCAACTATCCCTCCCCAAATCTCTCATAACAGCTGCTCTACAGCATGTGTGCTGGTTTTGATTGACCCACTCAACACCAGTATTTTGTCCAAATAGCCTGTCTTTGAGGATTCCCTCCCAGATTCAGAGAAACAGGTTAGCACAGAGACCTATATTCAATTTAACCCACTGCTCCACTGATGTTGATGGCTCCGAGGCAAATTATATGCTTTTGTTTTCTCATATTCAATAAACATTTTCAACAACCTGTGCAGTTTTATGATTTTACCAACAGCTGCAAATGCATTAATCATAAGAGGGATGTATGAGAAACCCTTCCAGTTGTCTTCCACTACCTACAAAAATTAGGGGAAACTAGAATAACTTTATAGCCTGCAAGTGTCTTTTGGAAACACAGAAAGTTTTCTAAAATGGACTTGACATTGTATCCCTGATTGCAAGGCTCTGGCTAACAAGTTCTGCTACAGCTTTAATTCATTGCCCTGATAAGGCTCATTGGTTGTCACAGAGCTCTGAAGTGCTGCTTCAAGGTGTTTTCTGGGTAGAGATTTCATTTTAGACAGGACAGGATCATGGATCAAGAATCTTAGGTCAAAGCGTTTAAGCCACTGAATAACGAAATCAGAGCAGCAACATCTTAGACCTGCAATGAATATTATTATTGGCTACAATAGAAAAATATTCAGCAAGGAGCTCTCTGAGCTGAGTTCCCTGTTGTGTTAGGCCACCGGGTCAGGCAGTGGTATCATACCTGCCTTTTAGGATGACTGAACTCTCCAGCAGCAAGCGTATTGGTTTTGGTCTAGCGCCCAGTGCTCCAGCAGGACACATCACCCTTCTGCTCTGAGGGCTGAGCGTTCGCTGTGCTCTGAGACAGCAGCTTTTATCTCAAACCAGAGCAGGCTGCAGGTGCACAGCCGGCCTCCCGGGGTACCCCAGCTGACATCCTGGAACTCCCTGGCAAGTCGGAGCTCAGTGCCCTCCTTCAGAGCTGGTTTCTAACACATGACCAAGTCACGGCAGTCATTTCCTGCCTTCTTTGTTGGGGTTTGTTCTGGGTTTTCTTCTACCTTGAATGCATTTCCACCTCATCAGCTGTTTTGTTCTCGGGTTCAGTCATCTCTCCCTTGCTGAAAGCCAGCATTTTATTTTGGGGCCATGAGTAACACCTGCAGCCCCCTCCTCTTTTCCATATATATCGCTGATAAGGTTTTTGCTCCTCTTTAGCCACACTGGTGTCCAGATCAATGTGATGAAGTAATTTTCACCTTGTCCTGACTTTCTGTGCTGCAGCCTTATTTCCTGGTTAGATTCTCCTCCATTACTTTAACTCATAACTCCTGATTTCTATTTCAGTGATTTCATAACCCTTTTGAACACACAGCTCTTGGCCTTGAAGGCTTTTTCTGTTGTTCCTAAAATAAACTCCAGATGACTTTTCTACCTGTAACTTGAGGACACTGCTAGTATTTAAATACTTTAGAGTAGCTGACATCTTTTCAAAGCTTTTTTGACTTCAAGAGCCTTAATACAATGGGCACTTCCCTAGGTTTTTTAATCATTCCTCTGTTCCCCAATAGTGGTGCCACAAAGCCTCAGCTACTTAGCCCTATAATAACAGAGCAATCCCAAAGAATCCTCACACATCCTTCTCAATCCTCTTAATTTGTTGTTCTTAACCATGACTAAGGGAGGCACTTGACTGTGTCCAGGCACATCCAACACTGCACAAGCTGAGAGGTTTCTGCACCATGAAATTCCCTCCTCAGCTCCTTGAAAGTTTCTCTGCCATTTCCACACTGCCCTCCCAGCTCTGCTACCATTAGCCAGCCCATTTTCTCTTCAGTCAACTCTTACAATGGCCCTAAAATATTTTTCTCTTGTCCTAAAATACTTTGCTCCTGCCTCTGAGCTGCCAGCTCACCAAATCCCCGTCTCCCACAGAGGCTGACCCTGCTCCCAGTCATCCCTGTTTATGTGCTGCCTTGGTGGGGAAGAGCAGGGCAGCCCCATTTAAGGGTCCTTTTCTCAGCTCTCTAATGCAGGGTTTCCAATTCAATCATACAGATTTACAGACCTGTTTTTATCCTTCTGTTGTAATTCTCCTTAACTTGTATAGTTGATAACAATTTTAGTGTAGTTTGTACCCGAAAACTCCTTTACCACCCTCTCCCTAAGCAGTTTGAGTCCAGAAGTGTCTATTTCAGTTGTGCTTTGCCATTATGCTCCCATCCCATTACAAGCATTTTCTGTTTCTCCTGACTTGCACAGGTCTTTCAATTTCGAAATTGCAATTAAAACCTTTATTCCACCATGGGTTTTGCTGTCCTAGATATCCACCCAGGTTCTGCCCCAGAAGCTCCCATTTCTCCACTTTTCCCCACGTTCCTTTCACTAACACGATTGGCACTGCAGTGCTGGCTCATTAATCACACCCATTCTCTTTTCAGTCTTTAGGACCACGCTTTCACCAGCTGCATCCCTTATCTCACCACAGTTCTCACTAGTTTTGTCACCTCATTCCATTTGTCACCATACTATCCCCTTATTTCTGATTTTTTTTCTTTTCATTTCCTTGTGTATTAAAAAAAACCCAACTGGAAGGCATTCATGTTTCAGGCACAACTAACATAGAAATCCCCTCTCACATCCTCTATCCTGCTTGCTGTACTCAGGAGGTTAAATATGGGCTTCAGGTGGTAATCAAAGTAATACATGATTCAAAAATTCAGTGATGCTTTGCTTCTATTTTACGTGTTCCTCTCCAAAACAGGTGTCCTAATTAGGATAAATTAAGTCTACTCACTTTTTTTAATAATAAAGTGTATTTTTGACAGTAATAGTAAAAATACTTGTTACTTTTTTTTTTTGTGACTCATTTTAAACACACATTTTACAGCCACTTCCAGGGCCAATGCTAATTGTGCCTTGCACTATATCTTGAACTCTCCTTGAAGCAGTGCAAGTGTTTAAGGAGGCTAGATTTTCTTTTTAACTTGCCTTCTAGCTTCAAAAAAATTTAATAAGGTCACCTAAAAGAGACAAAGACGTGTGTGGAGCTTTTCTCTCTCATGCTTTTTGAAAGAGATTATTACATTTTCTTTCATTCCTACTATTTCTTCTGCCACAAAACACATGCAAGTGTTGTATCTCTTTTCTGCCTCGTCTCAGAGATAGAAGCTGTTACACATCTGCAGTAGAGCACAAGTTATGTGAGATGGACACAGAGGCCAAGATCCAAGAGGCCACATAGGCTGGGTAACAGGAGTGGAGAGTCTGATGATTTGCTGTTCAAATCACAATCAAATCAATTGTTTAAAAAAGAAAAAAAAGATAATTTTGTAGGAAATTGGGTATCTGTAGATTGAGGAGAGCTGTAAAACAGCATTTCAGAAATTACATAGTGCTAAACCAAAAACTGCTGAGGAAATTCCTCGTGATTTTTGAAGCTCTTGGTGAGACTTCTGTGCTCACGTGAACATTGAAAGAAAAACAGGAACATTAAATATTTTTTCTGGAACGTCTTCAGAGACTACAGCTGAAAAAGGTTTGTCTGTGCCTATTACTACTGTATTTAGAGATAAGCAGTAGACACAAAAATATGCCAATAAACCTTACCTTGCGCTGATTTTGAGATTTCTGGGAACGTATGTAGTGATGACATTTCCTTCCTTTGAGGAAGAACTAAAAAAAGGAAAAGAGAAAAGAAGTCAACTTTCTCAAACCAGTTTTCCTTTATAAATTCCCCCCCTTTTCCAGGTGTGTTTCCTTTTAGCTGAGGCAGGTGACCTGCTGACACCCCTCGCTCTTCATGTCACTGGAAATTGCCAGTTGATACAATCACCAAGTCAAGAAGACGGAGTAGGGACCCCTTTTGCATAAGCACAGAGTGTTTTACCTTCCAAAGCCAATCATATCATTATTTTCTCACAGATTTTGTTGTTAATCTGAGTTATTTCCAGAAATGTAGAGATCAGTGGAAAAGCAAGTCACAGGGTTTTTGGATAAGGACTTAAAAGAAATGTTCCAAAGGTGTCAGATCCATTACTTGGAAAACACCTAGGCCAGACTAGAAGTTTTTCACCTAAATTATTTTTCAAAGGTATGCTGAGTTTTGACTGAACTCATTGAGCAGAACTACAGAAATATTTGGTACCAGTTCGAAATTCATCAGTGGTTTAATTACTTGGTAAAAATATGGAAGGACTTCCGGGTTTATTCAAGAAATACTGCCTGCAGGGATGAAGAAAAAAGAATTGTCTTTTTCCATTCTAACAACTGGAAAAGCCTGGGAAAGTTTAGAGATGTTTCATCTTCATTTTGTATATATCCAAGCAAGCTGAATGAAATTAATTTACATAGGAGAGAAACTGTTTTGGTCCTAGGATGGCATCCCAAAAGACATTTTAATATAAAAAGGAATATATTTAGCATATCAACTGATTTTATTTATTTTTTAAAAGATGATGTGGGTATTGCCGGGAGTCTATACCCCATTAAAAAATAGCAGCAAAAGCATTAGTGATTGTCTGCATATAACAACATTTCACCATATCAGCCCTTTGCAGAGATTCAAACAAGTATTCATGTAATTGTCTTTTTGCCCTCGTGTCAGAAATAGTCAAAATTTTGCTCAGCCTTTCCCAGCTCTTATTTTAACGCGTTACGCGGCTTCTCCGGGAGCAGAACCATAGTTCAGCTCTGACAGTGTGAGTTCACGCTGCAGGAAGGCTTCTGTGCAGGGCTGCTCCAGCCACAATGCAGCCTTTTGCTCCCTGAAGACCCCATATCTGTGAGCACAAATTGGATAGATAAACTCCTTGCCATGGCCACGGCAGAACTTATCAATCCTGACAAGGACGGATTCCCTGCCACAGCACACACAGACCCCAGCCTGCCACAGCTGTTTGGTTACTGGGGAAACATTTGGCACGGGGAGCAGTCTGCACCTGACACTTCCCCAGGAAAGACAGACCTGGTTCAGCTCCAGCCAGGTTTTATATGTGAAGCAGGAATGTTTGGTTTATACCACAAAATGTCCTGTGAGTGACAACAGACTGAGAGTGAAGCAGCTTTCGTTGGCACAGTGCTGAGACAGAGTGGGAGCCAGCCACAGGCTGCTTCCTACCAGCAAGAGGAGATTTCTGGAAGGAAATGCAAGGGAACATGGATGCTTTATTAGGAAATATAATTTCATTCAGGATCTATGGGTTATCTATTTACACGAGAGCATGTATTTCATAAACCAGCTTGTTGCTTTGTGACCAATTACTCTGGGATTTTTATTAGTGCTGTTTTATAAGTACTGCAAAAGGAAAATATTTCAGAATTGAATTATACTCATCTCTTCCAGGAAATGTTTTTATTTAGAAATATATCTTAGCCTTTTCTACAGGGATTAGTTATAAAACAAAAAATATTTTATGTACCTATTTAGGTGTGGATCAATAAAACTTATTTTCATGGCCACTGTATTGATGCAGTAGTGACTGCTGAATTTGCCTCACTCTCTCTGAAATCCTTAACACTTAATCCAGAAAACTCCATCCTGCTGCAAACTGTAATGTTACAAGTTTGGGATTTAAGTGGACACAGACAACACAATGAACCCAACACACATGAAGCTATACCCTGAATGCTGGATTTGTTTGATTTAAAATCAAATCACCAAATGAAAAAATGAAAGCACAATACTACAGCAGCTTCTCTTAAATGGTCTATTTAGAAAAGGTACACCATTTCCCAAGTTGCTCTGCATCATGTTGGCCTCATCGTCAGTAACCATTCCGAATCATTCCGGAAAACAGAACAAAAAATAAATTTGGTGTGGACAATGGGAATTTTTGATTCATTCAACTCCACTTTACAAATTCACTCATCAGTTCGGCGTCACAGCCTTCAAACTAGCAGCAGAATGGGTACTGATATCAGACCTGCCCCGTGGCAGGCTCCTGAAGCTGCTGGGAAAGGTGTGAGCTGTGGGGAGATCTGTCAAGCCCCATGGAAGTGCTCACTGCTGTTTCCCATTGTGAGAGAGCAACTTGAGGACCAAAATCTGCGAAGTTTAGAACTTTGATGAATGAATGTCCAGTTAGGCACAAATGGAGCTCCCAGAGCTGAGAAACATCAGAGTTAAGTTTGCACAAAATTAACGCTGCTCTCCGGGGAGGTCCATGATAATTCGGCCTTTAATTAGTCCCAATAATCACTTTTTGGGACTTCCATGGGATTCCACAACTGATTTAGCAGCCTCCAATGGAGGAATGAGCTGTTCAGTAGACTGCTAGCATCATTTTTTGGCTGTATTCAGCCCCATCTCCTCCTCACTCCTGCCATGCCATTCCTGTGCCTCCCACTGACACAGGCTGGGACAAGGGAGTGTCCCTGCAGTCACAGTCACCACCCCCAGGCTGAATGGGACACCTATGCACCTTCACAGAAAACACCTGTGTTTCCTTTCTGAGGATTGTACTGTAGTGCTGCTCCTTTAACCAAGAGATACAAAAAACAACTGGAAAAACTGGGAAAACGCTGCCTTTTTTGACTGCCGTGGTTTTGGTTTGTGACTGATGATGTTTTGCAAGAGCTTCCTTTTCTCATTTCTCCTAAAAGCAGCAAACAAATAAATACTACAAATGAACTTTGACCAAAAAAAAAAATCAAAAAACCTGCTCAGGTGGAACTATTTGCTTAACACCACACAGAAATCTACCTCCCTTCAGCCCTACTCCTTCCTCCTCAAAGAGCTACACCTGTGTTCTACTCCCAGGGAAAGACAGCAATGTCACTAGAAACCAGCACCCCACACTACCTAAAAAAAGTAATTTAAAAAATCATCTTTATGATGGACACTCCCTAGCTTACTTTACCTGTGGCTCTCACCATGTACATCAACACAGCTCTGTTTAAAGAGGAGAAAAGCAAACTCCTGGAAAAATTCATACGTTGCAGCAGTGATAAAGCAGATGTCAGAGCCAGGGTACTGTAAATTTGAGTTAAGTAATAAAGGTGAGTGATACTGAAAGAAAAAAGACACCAATAATAGCATCAGCAAAGGCAAAACCCACAGAAAAAGCCCTGCAGCATCTCCACTTTCCTGTAAATGACTGTGCCAAGAAAGGATGCTGAGAGAATAAAATAAGAGGAAATAGAACACTCAAGTTAGAAACATTTATAAATATTCACTAATATGCTTGAAAAGTTTCCAGAAGATGCCAGTGGCTGCTGGAGCAGGGCAGATCTATTTGCATGTTTCTAGTGCAGAGGCAGTCATGTTCATGGCAGATGTTTGTCAGTCACACTTTACATGCCCCAAAAGAGATATATTACCCAATTAAACAAAAAATTGCCCTTAGGGCAACTCTTGGTCACATCTGGCTAAGAGCAGCTGTGTTGGAACAAAGGTAGACAAGTTCCCATGTTATGTAAGAGGCATCAGCCTCCCCTGAAACATTAAGATGGAAAATTTATTAAATTAATTGTGGCTTGGTTTCCTCTCTCTTCTCCTTGGAAAGATATTAATTCCCATACCAAGCAAGAATTGTCTTCAGGTTGGTTTAGGGATTTTTTCCTTCCTGATTTAGCCTAATGTGAGAGGTAAGGTCTGGATTATTAAAGGGAAATGAACATTTCAGCTGCCTAAAAAGTTGACAAAGGAAAGAAAAAAGCAACAAAGGTATGAAGCTAAAACTAGGGCAGAGAAAGCAGCCAGGTTAAAAATGAATTTGATCATTACATTTCCTAAAAAATTCAGAAAATAAGTTTTACTTAGCTGCTACCCTTATATTGAGAATGACAAGCAAGTGGTAGAGTTAAAAATGAGAGTCATAGCCCAATATTTATTTAAAACAGAGACTCCTGAGCATTGCATGCACCAAGCCTCCATTTCTGCAGGGCGTGAACAGAGCAGGGCTCTGGAGTCAGGAATCCCCGGGCAAGCAAGGGATGCTTGAGGTGTTGTGGACTTCTCCATTTACTGAAGAATTCATTACAGATGGGCTGCAACAGTCAGAAGTTTTATTACAAAGTATGAAGCCCTGGCAGCGCTGGCTGTCTGGGCTAAACCAACCTCTCCACCTCTGGCAGCCAAAGGATGAGAAATAATTCAAAGCTTCCACCCCAACTCCTCTCTTGGGCTTGTATATGAAAAATCCAGGACTGGAAGAAGAGTAGGGGCAATTTTTTCCCATCTCCCAACTGCCTGGTATAACCGAATTCCTTCTATCCCATTTAGGAGAGCATTGGGATAGTTGTCTTCATGTAACTGGTCCAGTTGCTGGAGGTGCCCATCTCAAACGTACAGCGGCTGTAAGATGGGTCATACCTTTGCATATTCTGAAGATTTAGATTGGAAAAAAGTCAAAAAAATCAATTTCTCTAACTAGAAGTCTGACAGCAGATGAGGGGGTCAAAAGATTGGTCAGAGAGGGTTCAGGGAGCGCCTCAAGGATTGCTTTAATTGACAGATGTGTTTGGTTATGAAAATGCACGGTTTGCTTTCACCGACACACAGTTGTCTTTTCTGGCCATAAACAGCTACTTAAAAAGAGGCTGAACACGGCAGATGAACTCGTTAGTATCTGTTAATTAAATGCCTGCAGTCACTTCATTTGCTGCATTCAAAAGTTTAGAAACACAAAGGCAAAACATAAAACTGATGGACAAAGCTATGTCAGAGAACTGAAACCATAAAATACAACAGAAACCAAGACTTCAACTGCTCAAGAGCTGCTTCGGGTTGTGGCCAGAAACCAGAGTGCCCTCTAACAGAGGGATATGAGTCAGGGATTTCAAAAAGTCTCCACAAAATGCCTCCTTTCTTCCTTAAACTTGCCATCAGCTGCTTCCTTCCTCCTACATCCATCTGCAAATCTCATCCCCTTAGTACAAAGAAGAGAACAGAAATCTGTGATTGTATTTTGCCTTTGGCTGGAATGAGAAAAACTCTTGATAGAAGAAACCCCCTAATTTTTAATCATTATAATTTGTAATTATTATGGCCACATACTAATGTATCCCTAAACATCCAAATGAAAGAGAAATGATTTGAAAAAGACTGGAAGGCAGATGCCACCAGCCTAGCAGGTCAATGAAATCAGCTAGTAATTAAAGTTTTCTAAAGAACTCATTCTTTCTGATTTCTTTTCAGCAACTTGAAAAGACAACACAGAGGGGGTCCTTCCTTTAAATGCGATGATATTCGTCAAATCCATTTGTAAATATTAGTTCAGTTAAAACAACACATAAGATATAAAATGTAATTAAGTTCTGTATAGATTTCACTTTCATGGAAGACTAAGAACAGCAAGGAAGAAATGATGTTGTTCTGTTTCTGGAGCTCATAGGAACCACTAATGATTTCAAAAGCCCACGACTCATCAGCTGCAATTAAAACAATTGCAACGACAGTGACCCCAGCAGAAGGCAAAATATAATTGCATAGGCAGCAAACAACACAGAGAGATGAAGCTGGAATACAGATCTTGCTGATTTATGGGATGCCTGGAAGAATAATTCTCCTGCTAGTGTATTTGTGAGTACCTCCTAACACGGAGGCACGGCAAGGATGGCTGGAGAGAAAACAGCAATTCCAATGCACTGCACATCTCTGATGGAGGATTTGACTTCTGCTTTGGAAAAAGACATCAGTGTAGACTTACTGGAGGCAAAGTAAACACAGCCCAGAAGCACAGGCCCTGCCAGCAGGTGAGCCATGTGCTGCAGCCAGCCAGCCCTGGGGTTTGGAACATCTCTCACTTATTTGTTTATGTGTTTATTATTTTTAGTACTAATGGGCAAGGAAATGCTAGCTTCAACAGAACACCTTCCACTGGAAAAAACAGCTTTGTACAATTATCTTAATTGTAGCCCTGATGTGCAGCTACTTTGATTAACTGGGGAGATAAGCTCAATTTTCAATATTAAAGGAAAGAACAGTTGTATAAAAAAAAAATTATATGTCGCCATCTGGCCATTATTCTCAGCAAAACCTCCTTTCCCATTTTCTCCCTCAAAATCTTTGCTTTCAGGATCATCATCTTGTGAAGGTCCAATGCCCTCTCTTCACTTGCGGACTAATCACAGCACAGACGTTGATACTTTTAAGCATTATCTTTTCCATATGCTGGACAAGTAATCTGCACCTGCATGGTTCTCCTTTCCTCCTCCAGTCTCACGTTTGTAGCTTCTTTTCTCAGAGACCTGAGGGCGTCATTGCTTTCTTCCCCAACGGGATGTTTAGACCACATGAGCATTTTCTCTTTTCCAGCTGGGCCTCCAGTGAAAATAATTGCTCTCTTTAACACACAGAAAGAGCCAGAAAAGCCATACAAAATGGACACATCCCATTTAGGGTGTTACTTATGAACAACAAAAAAATAATCACCCAGTTAAACAGCTTTGTGCCCAAAGGAGCTTGAAAAAATGCCTTCTAAAAGTCACTGTCCCTTGTATCTGGCTGCTAAGCTGCCAGCATAATCATCATCTCAGCAATTCCATTTAAAATGAGCCATGTTTACAAAACCCTACTGTTTCAGCAAACTTGACTTATCCAACCGGAGCAGGTCAGCTGGCAGGGCTAGTCCTCCTTTGGGATGCAATACTGGGCAGCTCACAACTCAGAGAGGACCTGTGATCCAAAACCTGATCCTTTGCTTTGTCCTGCAGCAGTGAGAGTTGAGCCCAGATGTGCCCACCTGTTTGCAGATAAGCCTGTCTTGGTTAAAACATTCTCTTCATTCCATGTCTCCCCTCCTATTTACTTGCCATGTCTTCCTAAGTGCCAGAGTGCACTGGCTTGTTCTGGAAGTGAAACTAGTAGGCACATTTAAAGCATAAAATATGTGAGAATAGCTAATGTTCAAATTTTTTTTGTTTGTTTTGTTCTCCTTCTCTGTTAAATTTAATACTTGTCTTTCTAGTTTGGCCTTGATAATCTTTACTGCTGGTGGTAACCAAGGGAAGGAAAAAAAAAAGCCTAAGCTTTCTTTAAGGATTCTAGACTGAAAATTAGGAAATAAATAAAATCCAATAGTCATACATTATGGACATCTGATATGAAAAATAACAAGAGACAAGCCATTTTCTGAGCACAGAACTAGACAATAAATCACAAGTCATACGAAGACTTCACCAAAAGAAATTCTGGGAAAGAAACAATGCATTTCTCCCTGTTGACATTTCTTGTGGTTTGGACCTTTGCTTGAATGTCCATCTTGCCATGTCAGACACTGTTAACACTGCAGTGAAAGCTGCTCAGGAAACAAATCTGGTTGCTAGCTCATGAAAGGTTTCTTCCCTGATACCTTTCTAAATAATCTAATAGTTGGATGTGTAAGTGGATATTTTTTAAAAGATGCTTCTAAATTCCTTACTCTCTAAAAGTTTTTAAATCTCAAACTAGACCAGAGAAACTGAAAGCTTTTCCTGGCACCTATAAACAATATTTTTCAACCAGGCCAAACTTTCTGTGAGCAGAAAAAGCGCTGACGAGTCAAACACCCGTGAGATCCTCAATCGTCTTTGTTCTCCTAGTCTGTTTCATACAGCAGATGTACAGATACTGGAGGGATGAGCGGCAAAAAAAACTCTAAAAGAGGTAATCCCACAGTTCCTCGATACCTCAAGGCAGCTATGAAAAGCCACAAGTGACACCTACTTCCACAAATACTTTTTTGTTTACACCTAAGTCCTGCAGTCTGTCAGCAGGGAGACAATCCCACTTTCAAGCCTGTGTTCTATTCAGCAGCAGCAAAGGAAAAGGAAAAAAAAAAACATCTTAGAGTTAGGTTTGTCTTAGACGCATTCCAGTTCCTAACCAGATGGCTGGTGCTCTGATGAAAGCTGAGAGGGGAACTGAGGGAATGAAAAAAGGGATTGCACAAGAAGAGGAGGGATGTAATTGTGTCCATCCCCTGCCAGATGCTGTGCCAGAATTTGGCACTCTGCTGCTCAAGTTTAAAATCCTCCCTGCTTGGTGCTTAATGATAGATCCTGGATATCCAGCATACAAAAGCATGAAAAAATTCTGTTAGGTTGTAATGGTTACAAGGGAAAAATAAGAAAGCTTGTGGCACACACACAGAGCAGAAAGGCCACTGATGCTTTACTGGGTTTTGATCAGAAAGAAAAAACCAAAGCAGAAAGACTTGGCTCTTTTGAAGCTGGCCATTTTGTTAGCTTTTGCCTGTAGCTGTATTTCCTAGTCAGGAATGACAACAGAAATTTTAGATGGTATTTATGTACTTACTTGCAGGAAAAGCTTCCACAGTTATTTGTACAATGAAAGACGCGTTGCTTTTAGATCCAGTTAGATAAATTAATCCTATGAGTGAATGGACCTTCTAAATGCACAATAAAAACAAAAAGGCTGATTACGATGGTAGTATTTTAATCCGTGAAAGGAAAAACTGGACAAGGTTCCTAACTGGAAAGAAATTATATATTNCTATGGAATCATCCTCCAGCTTTAAGAATTTATTGTGAAGGGAATTTTGGAGCAACTTGAGAAGCAAATGCGGTAAAGATTTCATTCAATTATAGTTCTATCTAAAATGTTCCTATTTATTTGAGTTGGCTTCAGATCAGGGTCTTACACTGGGAAATACAATGCTATGCACTGTGGAGTGGAGGAGAACTGCCCAGGGTACATAAAGAAAGATGGTACAGGACTACTGAAATCTGCTGGCTTCTTCTTCACTAAAGTGGATTATCCAGCTTCTTCCAGAGTCAGGGCAGGGTGTGTGTGTGCAGGCCCTTGCTGTCACACAGCCAGCACGTGTGCCAGTGCCAACGCTCCCACAAGCAGCCACTTTACTGCACAGGGGGACAGCCTCCTTTACAGCCTGCGCTGTGCGTGGCGGCCGTATATTCCCCATGTGGCTCTTACCCTGCTGGCCCCAGGGGTTCTGAACAAGTCCCTGTCCTTTGGCCCAGAGGACCAGCACTCCTGGAATAGCTGAAGTGTTTCTAAAATGGTGCAAAAATCCCCTGCTTCATTGTGAGCCCAGCGCAGGACCCAGGTGGAAATCATTTGATACGACCAAGAAACAGCCAGGCTCTCCTTAGTCACGTCCTGCTTGCCTGTATTGACCAAAGTTTCTTCCTAGATCCCGATTAATCTCATTTCATGGCTGACACTGAAGTAGGCCAAATGAGTGGTCTCTGAAGGGGAATTTGGGCTAACTGCATGGGAGCAGATAAGCAGTTTTCCAGCACCAGGTGAGGTGATTCCTACCCCAGCCCACAGCTCAACATCAGATCCCTCATTCTTGCTGTGGCTATCATGCTCTGTAACACTGTCATCTATTTTTGCTACTGATGCCTCGTCCCTTCCTTCCTCCTTCTCCTCTTTTTGTGAGAAGCTGCAGTGGTGCCCTGGAGTTCAAAAGACCTGCAGTGCCCTGGGCACATCTTTCCAAAGCAGCATTTACAATTCATCAGTTTGCCCTGCCCTAGCAGTACACCCAAGTTGAACCAAAGCTGCCCTGTTCAAAACATCTATCAGCTCAGCACTGTATAAAAGAGGAGGGAAAAAAGAAAACCTTCCTCCTGATACACCGGGTAGAAAGTAGGTAAAGAATGAGAGCACTGAGCACAGCACTGGCATATTAAAACTCACAAAAGAGCAGACCTGGATGGCCCTGCTGTAGAGGCAATGTTGGCACAGGAACCTTTTGGTTTTCCCAAGGCAGGCACATTAAATATGATAAGGAATATCGGCTTTTCTATTTGACTTCAGAACAGCAAGAAACATCCTGGGTGTGAGCCAGCTGCCTGGCACAACAGAACAGCTGGGTAAATTCTTTTGGCCTACAAAGCTTTTACATTAAAAATTCTACTTAAATTGAGGAAAATTTCATATCAGCAAAGAAAATTTTGTATACCACTAACATTTCCAGGGCTCATTTCACTTCTGTGCCGTGGTTAATGTTACGCTGACACTGGCATTAGCCAGAAAGGGAACACATCAGGCTGGCCAGTGCCCTGCTGGTGCTCCTTCAAGCATTTTGGCACAGAAAGGATGCTGCCACGCTCCAGCATCTCTGGCTGTGGATCAGCAGTGGGGCAGAGCACGACACAGATTCATTCTAAAAGCTCACATCCAGCAGAATACTTGACATAGCTCTCATTTAAAGCATGGGAGGATCTTTGCCCAGCAGAGCTCGGCACCAGAGGAGAGCCTGCCCAGGCCAGGGTAACCACGGGGGAATATCTCATTCCCTTCGATGTCCAGGGCAGGGTGGGTCTGCACCCCTGGTTTAGAAGATAGAAAACCCAATCTACAGTCAGTGATGATGTAAGATTTTCCTTCTTTTTCTTCTGCAGCATCTCCAGGTGGTCACCCAGTGTGACAAAGGCTACGCATCCTGCACTTCTTGTCACTAACTTGGCCCTTCAAATCCTCCTTTCTGTGACTATTCTGAGTTTTACAGCACATTCTGTAGTTAAAAACCTCACAAACACGGCCTCATTAAGCTGCATGGCTCCCATTTCAAGGTAAATAATTACTATTATCGTCATTTTAGAGCCCAAGGACATAAAATTCACAGGGATAGTGAGACAGGCCGTAGAGCAAGTCACTGTCAGAGGCAAGGCCACCACAGTGGTACTGCTCCCCCAGTCCCCATGCTCACAGGGACAGACGTGACACACAACAGCCTGAGCACACGTGTGGCTCTGCACGGGGACCCCGCTCTGGAGGCACTGGGGGGACATAAAATGTATGTTTATATACATCACTTCTCCCACTGAACTCTGCAGCATTGCAAGTTCAAGCAGAAAAATACATTTTAAGGAATGAGCACATGGGGCATTTTCACCGACTCAGAGAGCCAAAATTGCTCCATCAATTCATTTCATGTTTGGCAAGTGAGATAAAGGTTTTCATTCCCCTAAACAGCCTCCCCAACACCCCCACTGCCTCCCAACACCCCTGTAGTTAATTCATCCTAAGAGCTTGGCTACTATCAGAGCTAAAAACTTCCTTTGGAAACCTACAACATTCTTAGCACACTTCAAATCCCACCCACTCAGCCGTAGCCTTGGCTGTGGACACAGCCCTGCATTCATATCACACACATACACATTCCCTGTCAGCATTTCCAACCAAAAAGGAACCCACAATGCAACAAGCAATAAAAATACCCTCTGAGTGCTTTTCAGGTTTTCTGTTTGCTTACATAATCACAGTTATTGTTTCTATAGCTTTTCCCCAAAATATTTCATGTAATGTTAAATAATTATGAGAAAATCTTATTTTATTAGTACAAATTCATAGCGAATTTATGACTAACTGGAAAGATTTACCAAAACAGTTGCCTGAACAAAAAGAAAGTAAAACAATGAGTTACAATTACAGCATTTCAAAATGTTTGTTTTCTTAGCATTTTATTATGAAAGCCAGATAAAGTAATTAATTTAATATCTTTTTTTTAATTAAGCTTTTTTAGAGTGATTTTTCCACAAATTTATCATGCTAAGAAAAGTTGCAAATATTTAAATTTAATAGAAAATGCATGTCTTAGCCAATGAAACATTTTCAGTCTATTGTTTCATATTTGGACAATTCAAGAAAATAATTAATACAGATGCGCCTGTAGAACTCAGCACATGAAATGTAAACGAAAAGTGGGTTTAAGAAAAAGGGAAATATTCCCTAGAATGGATGAAATGACATAAAGAAAGTCAGAAAATGAGCCATTAAGCTCCTAGCCTTTCCCTCTGTATCTTTTTAGATTTGAGAAAATGTGCAGAACTTCCCTGACGGGCAGTAAAACCTTCCCAGGATCTTTATTGCTCTGGCTGACGCCTGATGAATTCTCACTGCAATTCCCTGCTCAGTGTATCCCCTGCCTTCTTTCCCATTCCGAGACCACTGGCTCCCCATGCTCCATACATCACACGGAGATGCCTTGCCCGGGCTCGAGGCTGCTAAGTCAGATGTCAAATTACTGTGTGCCACAATAAATAACCCCGTGGGCCTGGCCTCAAGGTGCCAGTTCCACCCTTAGCGGGAAGCTGAGGGATAAGGCAGGCAAACCAAAATATAATCTGAGCTCAGGTTCAATCCCCAGGCTCAGGCTTGATGGAATGTTTATTCAAGCAGCTGGAATAGCAAGCACGTGCATAAAAGGCAGTTTTTGCCATTTATTGTGGCCGTCATTTCACACTAGCACAGTCCTGAACACGGATTACTGTGCAAGCCTTTCAAGCCAAAGTCGGCCTCGCATCCCAGTTTCCACGTACGATGCAAGAGGTGTGCACTGCCTCAAACATCTGACACATTTGCTTACAAGGGTTGACCCAGACCAAGAAATGCATTCAGTGGAAATTGTTTCTTGGTTTGCCCTGGGCTTGATCCCTCCTCTGTTTGTGTTCTCCATCTGTTTGTCTGCTACAGATGTAGCAGCCTTCGAGTCTTCTTTTTCAACCTGCTCCATTTTTCATGCTTTTGAGATACAAACACAGTGATAAAAGGTTTTCCTTTTCCCTTCTGCCAAGGCTTTAAGAGAATCTAAACACGCTGTCCTTTGGTGCAGTTATGGGAGCAGGTCTGACTTCTGCAGTGAGCATTAACCAAGAGCTGCAGCGTTGCTCTCATCTCCCATTCATGAGTTTGGGTAACTGATTAAATAGTGCCAGTTTCCCTTTCTATAAAGCACATAAAATCCACATGGGCCATTGCTACGGGCGTAGTCTCAGACTCTCCTTCTCCACAGGCTTTTCCCTGGCACAGCTGCCAGCTGAGCATTGCTTGGGCAGCCAGGTAAGCACAGGGGCAGCTCAGCTGAAGAGGAAAGGAGATGAAAGTGCAGAAGATTTAGAAAGAAGCAATGAAAGAAAACAAAGGGAAGAAGAGTCCCTCTTCCCCTCTGTGCCTCAGAGCACACCCTGCCAACACAGAGCTGGGATCATCTTCTGGCCCCAGTGCTACCACTGGGGCTGGAGGGACCCTCACTCCCCTACAAAATGTTCTGGAGTGGAGTTCAGCTTGGAAATGTGCTACACCTTATCATCTCTCAGCAGACACCTCTTTCAGAAAAATTAGGTGTTTCTTTAACACCCACAAGTGAGCTGTCAATTTACTTTCCACATGATTACACACACTTTCCACTCCAAATACAAATTAAGTAATAAATAAATAAATAAGAAACAACCCAGAACTGACAAACCCCTTCATTTCTCCTACTTCTCCGTTTATTTTTCTGCTGGCTTTTTGCGCTATTGCCTTTAAATAGTTTGTCCATGGTGTGTTTTCAAATGCTACAAGCAAGAGCGGGTTTGAAAAGCAAGAAAGTTGTACAGTTGGAAAGCTGAAGTGCAATTGGCATACCAATAAATGCCTTGATAGCAACTTCAATACAACTGCACTGATGTGTCTTGTCTGCAGAGCTTCCCCCTCTCGTGCTCTAATTTTTCGAAAATCCTTGGGCCCTGCACAGAGGATGAACCAGGAGTGGCCCCCAGTGTTACAAAGGAGGTGGTTAAAAGGGCAAAGACTGTGCAAAGCAATCGCTGATGTTGGAGATAGCTTGGCTGATATTCTGGACTATGACTGTGTCTAATCCTCTTAAAACAGTGTAAATATCACCTGCCAAATGAGTGTTAAATACTGTGCTCCCAAGGGATTATCCCAACTGACTCCTTTCCCTTTTTGTTGGATCAGAGAAATGGCATCAGAAAGGAAAAATAAAAAGTTGTCTCATCACTCTATGATGAACGCAGGGGGGAAGAGTTACATCTGCATTTCCAAAAGTTGTGTTTTATCATACAAGGACAGAAATCTCAGTGAAATATCTTAATTGCACAGACATTTGAGCCTGCGCCTCTGCCAGCTCACATCCCGGTTTTGCTGCTCTTGGCCAAGCCAGGAGAGGAGCTGTTCTTGCCATCCACAGTTCATCCCAGGGGTAAGAGTTCCCCCACCGCTCTGCTTCGGGCGGCTGCAGGCAGCACAGAAACTGCAGCCACTTTCCTGCACATCTTCTGAAGCACAGCCTGTACCAGATGTTCACACTACCCCAGCAGCTTGTTCCCTGTCACACAGCTCAGCCTCTCAGAAAAATCACATCTGCTCTGGGTCAAGCAACGCTGAGGTTACCAGGGGATGCTCTAGCACGATGTCCCCTCTCCACAGCCGGGTAACTGCCAGAAAGGAATAAACCAGCTCTTTTTATTCCTTCATAATTCTGCCTGCTACGATGCAGCTTTGGTGGCAGTGACAAATACATGAACTCCAACCAGGCATTCTTAGAGACAGAAAACTAAAGGGAAAGCAATGGCATTCTTTTTTCACTTGGAAGGAGAGAACCAAGTCTAAAACTTTGGACACGGACGCCCATCACTTGCTATAGTCCAAGCCATAAATCCCTCATCACCTATTCCTGTTTTCCAAACATTACCAGGTCAGCAAATGGAGCAGGCACGAGGAGATGGAACATTCCCCAGGATGGTGTTTGGTATAGAGGAGTGTTGCATGGAGTTGAAAATTTAGCACTGGCGTTTTTGAGTAATGTTATTTTCTTAAACGAAGGAGAATGAGTGAAGAGGACTTATTTTATTAAAGGAAGGAAAGAACAAAAAAGAAAAAAGTCACTGAAAAGTACTGTATTCTCAGGAGGACAAAAAAATATAGGTTTTTGCTCTATATGAGGTTGAGGAAGAGAAGGATTTAAACTGACCTGCAAATTTCCTGTTGAGTGACTGTGTTTTTTAATTCTGACTTTTAATGTTCCAACTTTTCCTTAAAAAGTAGCCTTTCAGAAAAAAAAAATCTTCAAGAAAGACCTTGAAACCATAGGCAATTTGATCAAGCCCACAAGGACAAAGCCTAGGTCTTGACTCCTGAGCCCTGGGGAAACTAGCTGAAGTGTTTAAAGCTGCTCCCACACCCTGCTGACCTCCCTGCTCCTTGGCTGACCTCCCACACGCCTGAAGAGAGAATGTGTGCAAACATCTCAGCCATTCCCACTCACAGGCTCTTTCACCAGTGTGATCTCACCTCTCTGGCCTAATTAGCCTGAAGAGTCAATGACAACACGCCTGCAATTCCGCAGGAGCTGCTGCAGTCACCGCTGAGGTGCTGCATGTGCTCCTCTCTACTGGCCCTGCTACAGACCTGGCAACTGCTTGCCACAGGGCAGGGAGAGCACAGGGCTTGGTGGCAGACTGAGCTGCTTCAGCCAGATTCAGCAGAGCACTCAGGTCCTTGGTCCTTGTCTGAACCACAGATTATAACATCGAGGGAAAGAGAAAAGACATGGGTTTCATCTGGAGGAGTAGGGTGAAATTTTGCAGAATGAAATTGTCTTTTGCCTTTTCATAGATTTGCTGGGCTTGGCAATCGTTCAACTTTCTGAAGTGCACTGACCACTAATTGTTATTTTCTGGGAAGAGATGGAATCCTAGAGTACGACTAGAGTCTCTGAGCTCCTTCTCTCCAAACACTGCCCTTGCCGTGGTTTATTGCACTGACAGGACAAAGAAAGTGCATACTGAGGCCCAGTGTCTTCCTGCCCTATAAGCACCTTTACATAAAGGCAACTTCTACATGTAGGCAAATCCTCACCAAGAATGGCAAATTCCACCCTGACCCAGTGCACAGTCCCCTGCTCTCCCTGCTGGAGCAGGTTCTGCTCACGCATGCACCGAGGCAGAAGGCAAATGAGAGCATCTCCTCATGCTGTGGGGGCTCAGCTGGGAGAGCTCAGCAGCAGGGAAAAAGGGGATTCCCTGTAGGGCAGAAAGCCAGTCTGACTCTGTGACATCGGGCAGGGAAAGCTGAGGCACTGCCCTGGGTGGTTCTACTGGCTTTTCTAGAAGGAAATTTATGTAACCTGTACAGCTGTCTCAAGGATCAGAAATGCTGCTTAAATGACTTAGTGATTGCTTGGCTGAGGGCTAAAACTCCAAGCTTTTCTCTGGAGCACTGGCTCCTGCCTGGGTGCAGCATTGAAGTGTACACCTCGATACTGGGCAACTGCTGGCCAGATGCAGTAAACAGAACTCTTCTTTCCAGTTTATTGGCACAGAAAGTGTTTCCTCTATTTTAAATCCACAGGTGTCTTTCAGTTCCTTGGGGTTTAATGCCTCTGTTAGCATCAGATCAATCTTTTTCTTTACAATGGACTTTTCAACAATAACTCTCTCTTCCTTCAGTTAAGGCTCAGAAAAATTGACAGATCAAGAGGTACTGTGCTGGGTGAATGCTGAAACCAAAAGAAAAGGGCAGAAAATCTGTACCTGTATCCAGAACTAATTAGATCGGGGGGAATAATGGATTTTTTTTTTTTTACTTTGGTGGATGAATATAAATTTTAAAAAAGGTTAGATCAAATGCAAATCACTTTATTTATTTTAACTGTTTGGAGTTTTAATTAAGAAAGACAGAAGCCTCTCACTATGCTATGATTTTGATGCTATTCAATTTTCTGAAAGGTTTTGAGTTTTTTTCTTATTATACCAGCTTTTAAGTGAAATTGGAATGCCTTATTGTAATTGGGAGACAATAAGTTCTGTGCAAAAATGGGGAAATGAGAAGTACCTGCATTTCTGGAATACAATGCAACTTTGAAAATAGCAAAGTAAACTTTAAAGATATTTTTGCTTTTCCCTGCTCAGTTTGGCCTAAATTCCTGAAGTTGTCACACAGCAGTTTTCCTTGGGTGAGCCATAGCAGTAGGTTAGTTTCTCTCACTTTGCAGAGCTTTGAGTATGCCTTAAAGTAGTTCAGGGCCCACATTCTAACCTTGTCACAATCCTGACAAATCCTCCTCTGTCCAAAATCAGTGGCTTTGATCCACTTCAAAATGAACTGCTCATTCCATGCTTTTTCAGCCCCATTACCCATAATCCCCATCCTGTGGAGGAGACACGATGAAAACCTAACCTCTTCTTTTTCCAAGCTTTTTATTTTCTTGCTGGTTTCTCATTTTTTTATGTTCCTTCTGCTTCTGAGGGATCATTTCCAGAAGTTTTCTGGGTCCCTGCTGATGACCAGGATTTGTACATCTCCCAGTTCCTGGCCCTGTTTTGCTCTGTTCTGGTGGAACTCACGTTTCCAGTCTTTGATTCAGTCTATGGTCTGGCCCCCACCTTCCACAGCTCACGTTTCCAGTCTCGTGTGTGCTCTGCTGCACTCCTACTCTTCATTCCCTCAAATTATAAGCAATACTTTAAAGTTTCAAAGGGGAAAACAGCATGCGTTATTCTGTAGACAAACAAGGCAGGGGTTCCACATGGCATAAATCGAAGTGCAGGACTTGTAAAATCTCTTACCACACTCCCAACAAACAGTGTTGCTGTCTAGGAAGTATTATCCAAAGAGAATTTGAGGAGAAGCTGGCAAAAAATTCCCCAGAATTAAAATCCCCAGGGAAGCTGCATCTCTCCAGTGAGGTTCTGGCCTCTTTACAGGGTGCTGAGAGAGTTTCTCTAAATAATCCCACATCACTGGATTCATATGGAAGGGAATCACCCCAGTAAACCTTTCTTTCTCATAGGCTGGTGAGGGGATTATCAAATGCTTTTGTTTTTCCACAAAGAACTAGTCCTGGTTTCCATCATGAAAACTATTTTACGTATAATCTGTTGTATTAATCGAGTCCCAGGTAAGTCAAAGCCCTAAGTCAGCCTAACAATCTGATTTCCCTAAAACAAGTGTCCATCATCATCCTTTATACAAGATAAGCCCTCTGTGCCTCTTCTTGCCATTTCAGAGTTTTAGCTTTCAGCAACACAGCCATTTATCAGGCACATAAGTATTCTGTGCTCCTTGCTCTGCTTCCTTCAGGGCTCCAAGGGAACAGCACTTCGTTCCCTTTTTTTTCCTCTTTTTTTAAAAAAATTTATTCCTTTTTCTGGAGAAGTGTTAAGGGGCCTGAAATCCCTCAGAAAAGGAAAAAAGAGAAGAGGGGAGAAAAAGACTTTTTCTGGAATTTTTCTTCAAAGCTTTTAGTGATCACAAAACTGTCTGGTTTTTTCAAAAGTAACACAGCCTGAGAATGCTGGGGTGAAGGCCCAGAAGTCCCTGTGGAGGTCTGCTTATCAAAAGGTACAAATATTAGCCCGACACCAAAAGAGGAAAGAGGAAAGAGAAAGAACGTCAGGATTTGGGAAAATCAAATTGTGACGCTCCATCAAGAGACCGCAGGTGTTCAAACCTCTTCCTCCAGGCTGTGATTCAAAAAAACCCCCAAACTCAAAAAACTCCTAATTCAGAGACCTAATTGGCTTTATTCAAGAAGACATGAAGAAAAGAAAGTAAAAAAGCAGAGAACAGAGTTTTTGGTATTGCTGATACTTTGAAAAGAATCTCCAAGAAAGGGCCAGAAAGACAGAAAGCTCTCCATGGTAAAAACGCAGTTTATAAGATTATTTCTGCAACACTCTGCATTCACTGAAATTCACTGAAAGGGATGGCTGTGGCTGCTGATTTTGAAATTGAAGATACATCTGGTCATGATTCATGAGTACCTACACGCACATCACAGCATGGTTTTGCTTTGCGCACAGCCTGTCTTCTGGGGTAAATCACAAGGCAGACTGCCTTCCTCCTGATTCCCAAGAAAGATGAGGAATGATGTAGCCATGTTATTAGTGGTGAAATAAAACCTAACTGATCTCCAGGAAATCTCCCAACAAGCAAAGATGTTACTGCAGTAATTTTTGTTCTAGCTATTAGGAATCTTTATGCTCATAGGAAAAACTCAGATCCAATAAATCTTGACTGTATCTTGCATGTATCACTCAAACATGCTGAGATGGCCTGTCATGCTCAAGTGCTATTTTTCAGGATGATTTTATTCACTTCATAGCATTTGGTGTGAAACTTCATGCCACAGAGAATTTTTCCAAACAGTATTATTGCCACTTTGGGTTGGAGACTTTGAAGCTTTCCTTTAAAGAGGAGGAAAGCATTTCATGTAATGATAAAGGAAATAAAGCACTTCCATTTGAAGCTAAGTGCAAATCAGTGGCTATGTGGGTTACTAAAAAACATGCTGTCAATTTCCTGCAAACTTCTCGGAGGAACAAGTCTCACATCAGCTTACTTTAAGTTTACTACTCAGCCTTTCTCCTAAATTAAACTGCAGCTATACTTGAACACACTTCTGCTCAGAACACCAGTCATAAGCAGCATTCAGGACTACAGATATTCATGCAGGTCAGTGGAATTCTACACAAGAATTCCCAGTTCTTTCTCTGGGTTTTGACAAGTTTCAGATCCACCCAAACCTGAATCCTCACTGAAATTTAGCTCAGCCATTGCAGTCACTTCTTCATGCTATTGACCTGAACATTGACCTCAACTGATTTGCACAAGATTGTCTTTATCCTTGGGCAAATTTGCATGTTTTGAAATTTGCAACAGACCCTGACAAGACAGTATGGTTTTGGCCCAGCATTAGTAAAATAAGAAATAAAAATTGCAAATACACTGTCATCAGTAATTCACATGGCAGAAATACTTTTATCCACCCAATTTTACTCACAAACTGTACCTGAAGTCGGGTTTACAACGGCTGTGTTTAGTCAGCTGTCCCATAGGCATTGCTGGTGAGGTGGCTCTCAGATTAACAGAGTTTTAATGACATTTAGAAGTTTCCTAGGATCTCTGTAGGGCAGCAGAGCTGACAGCCTTAGGCTGAGCACTCCCAGCAGTGCTGTTGGTGGCAGTGGGACAATGCAGTGAAGTAGGTGTTCACTGGCATGAGCAGTGTTGATATTGGTGATTTCATCTGGCCCTGGGTTCTCTGGGCAGTTACACCGGAGAGCTCTTCAACCCAGCACTTCCATTTTTCCATAAGCTCTCTTTGGGCATTATTAACTTTTTGCATTTTTTCACAGTAATTAGTTTTCAGTGTCCCATTTCAAACAGAGTATTTATAAATACACCAACACTGCAAAACTCTGCTGCCAAAGAAGTGGACATTCTCCTCATCTGCATGGCATTCAGCCTGGGTTATGTGCCACGTTAGAGCACTGCAAACCTGAAATACATCTGCACTGGAAACAAACACGACGCACGCACGCAAATCAGCAAGGAGGCACAACGTGGACAATTTGTCATCCCCTGCCAAGGGAAACACAACCTGCTGATAGCATCGTGTAGCTATGGCTCTGTTCCCACACTCATTAATACTGATCTCTGAGCTGCTGCATCACCTGGCAGGACAGGCAGTGCCAGGCAGGCAGGAGCCCACAGCTACATTTCTTTAGAACCAGGTTGAGATAGGGAAGGACAAGCAGCTGCTGACATCATACACAGTCCAAAGCTAGCCCTGAAAGCAGCATGTGTGTATTTTTAATAACCAGGTTCTACTGAGCAAAGGGAGATTGCTCAAATTCAGGACCAAAACTTTTTTTTTAGAGCCTTTAACTCCTGGAGTTGCAGCTTGGCAGAGGTGGGGTGGGTGGGTATTTGGTCAAAGAAGATTTGAGGGGTTTTTTCTTGTTTATGGAGTGGCTGGGAAAATGGGTTTGAAGAGGAGCAGGGAACTGAAGGGATAAAGCAGCAATGCAAACCTAAATAACAAATATTTCCTCTGAATCCCAGCCTTCTTGCAAAGGACACCTTCCCAAAACCGCAAAGGAGGACTGCAGATTTTGTGCTAGGTATGAAGTATATGAGAGCAACATGAAGGACAATGGGGTTTTTAAGTCTGTGGTCAAATATACAATGATCATCTGTCACTCAACAACAACACAACCTGATGGCAATTAGGACATCAATGAAGTAATTACCTCCATTCACACCAAAGGGTGACTGGATAGTGTGGTGAACCAAAGTACTTTAACACAAAAGGAGGAGAAACAGAGATCCATTCATGTCTCTGCCAGATAAATGCCCTGCATAAAGCCCTCTCTGTATCATTTGGATGTGTTCTTGTAGGTGCACCAGCACTCCCAGTTCTTCATGCCTGGATTTATCGATAGGTACTAATCACAGGACGCATATTTCAGTTTAGCATTCTTGAATGAGGCCTTCAAAGTAACTCACATTTTTCTTATCTACCATATGATTGGAATATTCCTTTCATTTTACTTTGGGGTGATAGCAATATGTAATTGCTGCACTTAAGGGAAATCAAAGAGCAGCTTTTAAAGTGAGTGTAGTGTACACATCTGACAAAACTGAAAAGAACATAACCTCAAGCCAAGCTGTTTGATTTTCCTTTCTCCTAGCTCACTTTGCTTAAGATGCTTCACCAACACCAGATTGTCCTTAACCAGTACATAAAGAGAAACAACCTTAAAATATCGTCAAGAATATTTGCCAGCTCAAAATCTACTCATCCATCTCCACTACCATAATGAAGATAACAAAGCAGGCTAATTATACTTAATTCCTCTACCTAAGGCATAATACTTTGGCTGAGCAGACTGGTAATAATTTAACAAGCTGTAAAAAAACCAGAGTGTCTATCCATATGCATCTGTTATAGGGGCCCCTACATTAATGAAGACTTAGCACTTTGTATTCTCACCACAATAAAGTCCGAATATATGTGTGTTCTAAAAGCCCCAATCTAAAGAGGAACATTTTATGTTCATAAAATCAGAGAATGAGAAGAGGAGAATTGATGAGTGCCATAGTTCATTTAAAGTATTATCTTTGTGAGTTTTCATGTATTGATTTTGGCAGAAATAGGATCAAATGTTGCTGTCACTTACGATGCTAAGAAAGGGTTTAGGTAATGCCTGATTAGGTTTTAGTGTGCAAAACAATATTGCCTGGTTATTCTGATAGTTATATCCTACCACAGCACAGATCTAATAAAAAAGGCAATGAATAATATAGCAATAAAACTAGTTTTATCAGGTCATTGTTTTGCCACTGAACCAGTGGTTTTCACAAAAACATTGAAGCCAAGAGCTCAGCACTTACCCTGCAACATGCAGTAGCTGCTAGCATGGTCACAGAGACAAAAAGTGCTTGAGTAAGTCTGGTCTTAGAGTCACTATTATCTGTTTTGACCTTTTTTACAGTTTTGGTCAATGAAACTAAACTATACTTTTGTGAGATACACCGAAATCACATCTCAGTGATGTTCAGAAATCATTTCTGTCATTTAGATTGCTTGAGTTGAGTTTGCTTTGGATGAGACTGGGTAGCTCTGCATGAAGTACTGCTTCAAACTTTGCTTAAAGACACAGAAACGCCGTGGCTTCTATTACCTTCAGTTCAGATTTCCCAAGCAGTTTCAAAAACCACAAGAATGAGAGATTTGTTTAAACAGCGCAGAATTTTTGTGAGAAAATACGAGTTAGAGAAATGCATGTCACTATGTCCAGCCATTACAGATGAGCTCTGTCTCTGCCCTGGAGAGACAGAGGTGGGTTAGCAGTTCCCACTGAGGTCTGCATCTCCCAGCCACGGCTCCCATTTCCCAGCTCTCAGTGATATCCATAACCTGTCTGCATGGGCAAACAGCCTGGAAAATAGTAATTCAAAAACCACAGATTTTAAAGAGGCCCAAACTGAAAATGGTGGCCAAGCACTGGATTTTAAGTTCTCAGCTCTTCATATCTGTGGCACTGGCTTTAGCTTCAGTCCATAAGAGAGACAGGGAGTATTTTGGAAGCCCCTGTGCCAAACAGATCCCAAACACAGATGTCTGAGTCTCAGAGTGGCGCTCAGTCACAACTTTAGCTCCAGGCCACAACTGTGCTAACAGCTCTGTATTAATGAAGGGAAACTTTCCCAAAGATTAGCACCACACTTCATCTTCTTTAATAAAATATGTTCTGGAATTATTCATCTGGCACATCATAAAATAGCTGGTTTCCTTTAATTATTTTTTAAGATCCGATAGCGGACAATGAGTCCACGATTTGCAATTTCTCTCTCATTTCTGTGATCACCCATACTGTGACTGAACAAATCTGAACTGGAAGAGGAAACCGTGTAAGGAAAACTAAGCAAATCCAAAGGAGACACCACCTCTGAGGCAAGAGCAAAGGGAAGAGAACAAATAAATGAGTGAGGGAATGGACTAGTCTGTACAGCTGGTTTAACTTACAGAATCAGGCCCAGACATCTCTGCACTGTTTTCAGTGCCATTTTCTCTGGGTTCCTCTGTTGTCACACTTGGGGGTACAGATACATACAGGCAAACAGCAAGTGTTCCTTTTCCATCCAGAAACAGTCACTCCTGGAAAAGCACGGTTCCGGTGTGCTGTCTTTTCCAAACAGCTTGGTTGTTCAGTACTGGACTCATACTATACTTTTCATACCATAGTTTCTCCAAGAAATAGAAAACTGGGGGGAAAAATTTACAACAAACTCAAGCTTTTGGAGATGTCTCTTTAGCTATTACCAGTCTCAGAACTTAGGAACCAGATTTTCTTTAGCAGTCACCCAGAGGACAATGCAGGGAACTGTTCTTCTATCACTTGCTTTTCTCACTACTGTGCAATAACATTCCCCCACAGTACCAAGGATTACTACTTTATACGTAGCAACAGAGTAGGACCTGTGAAATAAAACACACTTCTCCTGACTGCCAGCAGCCAGCAGGCTGAGTGGGACCAATGGAGCTGGGCAAGCCCAGAGGGTTGTGCTTTACAGGCAAATGGGAGCTGCACTGCCCCGTCCCTGCAGGCACACGCAGCCTTTAACCTCCACACACAGCCCTACTAAGTGCCTGCTCTGCCTGCCTTCCCGGCTGCTTCTCCTTGCTCCAGGCTCAGAAGTGGCTCCTCTCCACGTGGGCCATTTCCTGACCACTGTGCCTCTCCTTGTAGTTGGAGTCAACAGGCTTTTACCAGCAGGACAACTTAAGGGCTGCGTAAAATCCGCTTGCCATTCCTTCATGTTTGGTGCTACACTGACATCTTGTGGCCCTTAACCCTGGTGAGACTGTAAACAAGGCCGGCAGATTTCCAGAGGTTTCAGCAAAGATGCAGTAACATCAAGTTGGGGAAACCAGCGCTGATTTCCCTCCCAGTTCCAAACTCTTTGAATTCATATTCCAATGTTTTACAACATTTGGTAACAAATGTTTATGCGGAGTATCTCCAATTAAACAATAATCAAGTCAAAAGTAGTAACGAACAGACTGTGAAGCTAAACGGGAATCGCAGCAGGAGAACCTCTTGTGCAGATGGAAGCGACCTCTCAGTCTGAGGAGAAAGCAGAGCCTACACGCCCTGTCCTTGGTTTTACAAAGCTGAGGTTTTAAATTGCTGTCACAGCTGTTATTCAAGAAAATTTCCAAGAAAAAACCGTATGGGTGAAATGGTGCTATTTACCTGCAATAATTAATGATCAATAGTAAGAATAGAAGCAAGAAATCCTATTTGGAAGCAATGCCAGTAGTCGTATCCACGTATTAAAGCTACCTGAGATTAAATCATATGCCTGTTAAGAGACAGGGCTGTCATAATGTCATAATATATCCAAATGAAGGAGACTTTCCCTTTCTTTGCCTGTATCCTTATGGGGAGTGGAGAAATAAAACCATAAACCACAGAGCTGGGCATAACTCCTTAACCCTAAATGGGTTTTCATACAGCTACAAACAGAATATGAAAAGGCCTGGAGCTGAAGTGCAGTGTGGATGATACAGCAAGTAAAAGGGATTTTAGTAATGTGGAACATGAGAGACCACACTTCAATCCAGATTCATTCCTCTAAGCACTCATCCACCTCAGCTAAAACAGGACCTCTGGTGCTGCTGGGTAGGTCAATGCAGAAACATATGCTTCTGTAGGATGACTGAAGCTTTTCCTGGATGCACTGAGCTTTGGAGGTATTGATCTTTGCTGTCAGTAATTACTCTGTTCTTTAGCTAGATTAAAAGCTACAAGCTGAAGTGTTTCGGGGAAGCATCTAGAACTAAGGTCCCATGCCTTATTTATAAGCAAAGTACTGCAGCTAAAATAAATGGGATACAATATCACAGCTGAAATAAATGGGATACTGAATTTTAGGGTAAGGGAGAGGATCTTTACGTGGATAGTCAAATAGCTAAATCCAAGTCAATCAATTTAATTTCATACTCCTATTACTATGCCAGGTAACATTCATTTCCTTATCTAGTAAATTATCAGTGTATAACATGAGACAGCTCATCACAGAAGCAATGCGGGAGACACACAAAGAGTCACAGGTGCTAAAAGAGCCTCCCTGTACAGAAAATAAAGGAAGACCTCATGAAAAAATCCAGCCTCAGGGATTCAACTTCTTCTCTTAGAAAAATACTGAAAGAAAACAAAATATTTTGCAGATTCATCATTGGGTCTGATGAAATCACTGGCAAAAAGGGACATGGCAAGGGGATATCTTCCCCTCCTGCAGATGTCACTGGCTGTAGGAGGGTACACATCTCTGCACAGGAGACTCCTGGGAGTGGGAGCAGAGGAAGGAGGTAAAGAGAGAGGGGGCTGACTTGGCTGGTGGGCTCCAACTCAGAGCACGTCCAGGACAGTGACAGAAGATTAGATTAGATTAGATTGCTGAGCCTGGCCTCCTTGCTATTGTAGACAACCTATGATATGAACTCTCCCCTAAACCAGTCACACTCCTCCCCAAAAGCTACAGTTTGTCTCCACCTGCACAGACTTCCATCCTTTATGGATCTGAACTCGCTTGTCTGCTACAGCCTGTGTTTATTCATAGGCACCATACCTGCTCTAGGCTTCTCTGCCAGCACAGCCCTCTCACCCACACAGCTCTCCTCTTTCCTGATGTGTTTATAGACAGTTTCCATGTTGTCTCTCAGCCTTCATTAGGCTCAAGTGAACAGACGAAGCCTTTCTAATCTCCTCACACACGGGGCTGTCAACGCAGCAGACTGTGCCTGTGGTGCTTCAGAGTCCTCTGGTTTGCACTGTGGGTGATCAGAGTTGCAGCCAGGATCCCAGATGATCTCTCCAGTCGTTCCAACACCTCCCTCTCTGTACAGGTAACACTTGTCCCTACACAGCCTGAGGCATCACTCATCCTTCCTAAGGGCTGGACAGGACAGGCAAGCCCAGAGGGCCTCCTTTTCTTTGAGCTGTTTGTTTTCACTCTCTGTTTCATCCTGATCCTGTTATTCCAGACCTCAAGATAACTCTGCAAGCAGAAATGCCTTCTAAATAATTGGTTTTGGTGTGTTTGCTACTTGTCCTGGGCAGACCTTTTCCTCTTGCAGGTACAGCAGCCTGTCACATCAGATCCCCCTTTGTCCCAGGGAGCAGTGCAAGCCTCTCTCACCAGAGCAGTCAGGAAAGGCTTCCTGCTCCTGAGGCACTGCACACCTAAGGCACGACTTCTTCCTGATGAGCAACGCTACCACCAGCAAAAGCAACTCAGGCAAAAAAAAGCACAGTGTCCCAAGTGATTGGGATATTGCAATGACAAAATCAGTGAGAACATGCTGGATGCAAGTGCTTAGGTTTGAGTCAAATATCCCATACCCCAAGTTTCTGTATCAAACAGAAAAACATGCTGTACTAATACTATGTTCTGGATTGAAAGCCGTTGAAGCAATCAGAAATATGAGTAGTGATAAATTGTCATACATCATATTAAAAGAAAAAGTGCCAAGGACTTCCCACACAAAGTTATTTATCATTGTGTTTTAGTTTTGTAGCAGAAATTTCATTTGAATTTGTTTTAAAAACAACCAAGTCAAAGATTAATTGTAATTAAAGATATTTTCTGGGAGAAATCTTTCATTGGCAGACATATGAAATCAGAATTTGATCTAGTATAGCTTTTTTACCAATGATGCCTATGATAGCCAGAAAAAAGGGAAAGAAAATAAAATGTCAGTAGATTGGAGCATTTTCAAGGGTGGAGTTGGAACCACTTCAACACTTCCAGAACTGGAAAGATGACTTCTTTTCCTTCATTTGTTCCATGAGGTCAGCAGACTTTTGTGGAGCTAAAATACAAATGAATTTGCTGAGCAGCTGAGCATGGGATAAAGCTGGCAACTAGAACAAGACTCCAGATACACCAAAAAATTCACTGTCATGCTGTCACACTCTGCTCCTTTTAAACCACTCAGGAAACTCTGGCAAACTACTCTGCTAGATTTAGTCTTAACACAGAGAGAAGTTTCCAGCAGGCTCACGGCAGCCTGGAGCTGCCCTCTCCAATGACACTCAGCCACAGGGAAGGCACTGGGAGGCTGTAAGCCCACTTCCTTATCCCAGGCTGGAAGCCCTTGAAATCTGCCATCAGCAGGCACGAGTTAGAACAAGCTCTCTTCTTGTTAGATAGGAGCTATAAAGAAAACAGACTCTGAGAAGCAGATCTCACTCTGTTGGAGATATTCACTTTTCTTCTACACTCCAGGAAAAAAGCAGACCAGTGAAACTGGCAGGGTGCATAAAACGGCCCCAGTACTACACTAATTAAACAGGATGTAGCAGGTGACAAACGGATTGGTGGCAAAAGTTACAGAAAGAAAATAATTTGGCTTGATCTTCAAGTCTTACGCTGTCTGCAACAGGGATTTAACAGCAATTCTGCTCTTTAAGAAGCTGCTGGACTGACACATGTTGAGATGCTGTTATCTGACACCCATCAAGTCAACACAGCACAATCAGAGGCAAAGCCCACTCCGTTACTCCCCCTTGCCCTCCCACCAGGGCCTGACCCAGGGGAGGTGAGCAGTGCAGACAGCAGACAGCTCTGCCTCCCACACAGCCAGCCCTTGGCCTGCCTCTGACACGTCCATGGTGATGGGAGTCTGCCTGAAAATGTGAATTCTTGTCCCTGGGCCCGGACACTTGCAAAGAGAAAACATCATCCCATCGTGTGAATGGAAGATGTAAAAAGAAAGGCACAAAAAAAAGAGGCCAAATAGTGAATTCCAGGCTCCCAAGGAAAATCGTGGTGGAGTTCAGGCTTTAGAACTGCCCAGGTGAAGACAAGCACTTCCTTAGGAGGGACAGACTCCCGGCATGGGCCACAGCCAGAGGCAGGCGAAGTGAAGTCCGATTCTGGGACTTCAAAGCTTTTCAGTTCTGTGACTGTCAGAAAAAGCCAGACTAGAAGAAGAGCCACAGCATGAGAACATTTCGAGTCGCAGGGCTGTCAGCGCTGTCTGAAGTGCTACTGCTTGCAAACCTATCCTCAGTGGCCTGTTATGAATAATGAACAGAAACAGCACTCAATGAACTCGTTTGTCACATACGTTTAAATACATCTCTCTATTATTTCAGAGGGAATTAAAAATATTTTGATGAGCACTGTGCCTGTTCAGAACCAGTTCAACACAGGGAGAAACAAACTACTGCAAATAGCTCTTGTGACTGGAGTAGGATGCTTTGGAGAAGCCATTTGCATGGCTTCACTCCTCAAAAAAAAAAATCCCTAGTATTTCCCAGGAAAAAAAATATATAGCTGTGATCCTTTCACCCTGCTCAGTGTGATGTTCTGTAGCACAGCCCCTGGATCAGGCATGTGAACTCTCATGCTATGTCTTAACAACACAACTGATGCCTAAAATATCTTTTCTTCAGTGATCTATTTTAAAAACAATTTCTATTGAAATTTTCCTTATAAACTTTTCTCCTGCAGAGATTTTCTTATATTTGCATTAGTTTTTCAGCTTTATGGAAGTAAACGTCCATGAACATTTTTTGGTAATGCATCCAGATCATTCCTACTGGATATTGTTTAGTGATGTCAAACTGTATCCTTACAGAACATGAACCATTTCCTAGTCTAACCTTATTTATGCTATTATAGCAAAACAGATATTTTAAATATAAGAAATCTCAACTGTGAGATAAAACAGAGCCTCAGACTGAAAGGGAATATCAGTCTTTTTACTTTGAATCGTCAGGATATTGGAAAGCTGCTCCTAGACAGGCGACTAGTAGCGTTTTCCAACTTTCAAAACCTGAAAGTGATATTTAGGCTGGTACAGTGGCCTCCCTGCAGTTGTAAGATGATGCAATGAAGATGAATGTTCTCTGCCAGCACTGTGTCCTGGGCAGCTCTCAGCTAGGGCTACAACATGCACCGTGCTCTGGGAAATGCACTGAGAAGCAGCAGGATCAATGGAGATTAGGAGACCACGGCTATTTTCCTTCAGAGAAAAAACCTGTTTCTTCTGAAACGCTCTGCTCCAGCCACAAGAGCTGCTTGGAGCAACCCACTCCACTTGTGTCATGCACACCACTACACAATAGCATCCCCCCCTGTCCTGCTGAGCAGCACAGAGTAACCTCTCAGTACCTGAGTGGGATGCCCATGCCATTTCTTCTTTCATTTATTTATAATACATGCTGGAACAAGGCTAACTCCGTGCCTTTTGGCTGATGCTCTTTTATTCTCTTGAAGTCAAAATGGGCACATGCTGGGTGCACTCGTTGTCACAAAGCCATAAAACCTCCTTTTATCTTCCTTTAATACAGATTAATTTGTTTTTCCTAGTAATATTCCTCCTGCTTTGATTTGATACTATATTGATTCTAATTGTCCCCCAGCTCCTATAAAGATCCAAAGACTGACTGAGCTGGAAGAGAAAACCTTTCTCGCCTTCTTGCTACAGCTGGATCTGCCTCTGGGAGGGTGGCACAAGTGAGACAGGCTCTACACTGTGCCTGCTGTCTCTGCCATGGATATTCAGCTACCACCCCTCTAGCTGGCAGCTTCTGGCACTCCTGAATAAACCAGGGCGAGCTAAGATAAGACAATACAATTTTTCCCTCAGTCCATCAGTCACCTGGTTCCTGGCTGAGTTAGTATTTAATGTTTATTCTAGGAGAAGTTTAACCAGGATAAAGTTAGGTAGAGGTAGCAAAGGATTTATCAGATCAAGTAATATTAACTTCCTCCACAGTCATTTTTTGACCAGAAAATTAGCTGGGAGATACCCTGAGCACCCTACATGGCTCCCTCACATTTTTGGCTTGGTTTGGTTTTTCTGTTTGGTTTTGGGGGGTTTTTTTGTGAGGATATTCTTTAACCTATAAAAAGGGCTGTTAATTTTGGTTTTTTGAAAAAGAGTGACCAGCACCTTGATCCATAGACTCTCATATTTCAAAGACCAGATTCAGCATAAATATCCTCAGCATTACAACCAGACAAAACCACCAAGCATTTTGTTTATGGAGGAAATTCTAACCAAAGTAGAAAACTTTACAATTTTTTTCATCAAAGCACAAATGTTTCTATTTCATTCTTTAGATGCATTCCACTTATTTCTTTTTCATACAGTCAGCCTAAGGAACCTCCTGAAGGCCATGGTGGACATTGTCTCGGACACAGTGACAAGGAGCTCGGGGGGTTCAGGTGGCTGCTGTTCAGACACCTAAACCTGTGCTGACGACCAGGAACTCCCTGGGAGTCAGCAGAAGGAGAGAGATGTTTTAGAATGGAATTGACTTTCCTAAAGATGCTTTAGGAGAGAGGACACAGGCCCTGGAAGTGCTTATTTCTTTCTGGTGGCTCTCAAGTGAGACTTTGAGGAGTCTGCGTTTGGTCACCTAAATCCAGCCCCTACAGCACTAATCAAACCCACAGACTGCGGGGAAGGGAGAGAAGTTGGGGAGTGCCAGAGGGGTTCTAAAGACTAAAAGACTACTCCTAGTTCCAAATGAGTGCAGTGGATGAGAAAATAATATTTACCTTCAAAAGAAAAGTTTTCTGCTGCCTGAATCTCATGTAGTACTTTTCCCTGTTTCTCAGTCCAGAGGAAGTATAGATTTTCAAAGCTAAAATTATTTTCCCTGGCACTAGCTGTTCAGTGACTTACTCTAGAGTATTTTAGGATTAATCACCACTGTTTTCACATGATGTCAATATTCTGCAATGGAATATGTATGAGGGCAGCTTGACTCTTCTAGAAGTAGCTACTTTGACTCAGAAAGTCTTAACCAGAGAACTAAATTGTTTAAAAAAGGAGGAGGGGGGAAGAAATCTTCTTTTAAAAGTTGCATAAGATCACTAAAAAACTATAGAGATTTTAACTTAGACCTGTTCCTAAAAGCTCCATAAAGAAAATCAACCCATAACAATTAGTTTAATCTTTTTCTTCTCATCTTATTAATTTAATGACAATTATGTCACAAAAAATAAATGCTTCAAATCAGAATTGTACCTCAGCTGACCGTATCCCTACCAATTAAACACGTGATGAATTTATTACTCTCTTGACTTCTGTCTCTTCTCCTTCACCTTTAAGCCCATAAACCACCAAGCATCAAATTTAGGGCTGTGGCTTTCCACCCCTTGAGCATATGAGCTGCACTTTATTTTCTAGAACCCTTGCAGCCTGGGGCACACCCTGTTACGCTGTCTTAGGAAAACAAAACCAAAAAAGAAATAAAAACACCAATCAAACAAACAAGAGTCCCAAAACACTACCAACAACTTGCTTTTGAGTGACCAGTTTGAGAGCCAGGACAAATATTAAGAATGTGCATAAACGTTTGAATGAATCAATGCACTCATTGCTGTTTTTCTCAGAGCTGGAGTGCAGCCATCACCTTCTGTGGCTAAAAATAGTGACGGTAGGCAGCTCAGAACGATGCAAATCACCTTCTTCGGTTTTATTTAATATCTCCTGAGTGAGGAACAATTCATTCTTTTGAGATGTTACAGAAAATTAGTGGAATTATACCAGCAGAGAGCAGATAAGAATCCAAGAAAATTACAGAGGATTAAGTATTGTTAGTTTGAAAGAAAGCCACTTAAATGACTTTTTCCTCCAGCCTTTCTTACCCCCACAACTTTAAAGACATGAAAAAAGTTCTCCTGGTCATTGACCATGAAACCCTAAGCCCCCTATTTCAGGATAATTTCTATTTCCTTTTTAAAGCAGTGATTTCTCTAAAAATTCTGTGTGTTTGATTATACCCAAGGTCAGCCACAAAGTCTAAAAAAGCTGTCAACATACTAATAAAATCCCCAAACTTTGCTTTCTCCTTTGTAATCACTAAGGGCTCATCTCCACATCCAGTCAGCAAGATAATTGAATAACATGGGTGAAAGAACATAGCCCTGCCAAGCTCCTGGACTGACCTTGAACTCTTCGGTCAGCTCACCACGTACAACGCCTCTTTGTGTAAGTCCCTGAAGAATAAACTCTGAGCAAGCAGATCAATTTCCAGCCATCTCTCTCAAGCATTGCATAGAAAGATTCAACAATCCGAGTTACATATTGCAGTAAAACTGGCCCAAAACAGTAAGAGTTTGACGTCAATACTGATGCTGAGTTTGTTGAATCTGAAGTGCATCATCACCTAATGCCTGGAGCTGTGTTGTGCTAAGTGTATATGATTTTATATATATAAATATATATACAAATATATTTTTATATATTTTATATATATAAATATATATTTTTATGTTTATATATTTTATATATATAAATATATTTTTTTCTTTCTTTTAAGATAATACAATAGATGCATACCTCAGGCAATATGTTTTTCTGTGATCCAGTTCTCAGATTTGCTTTATATTTCTCTAAAAGTGTTATGGGCCTACAGAGTAACCATCATTATACTTTCACCCACTTTACTCTGCCAAAATGGTGACTAATACAACTGTTATGTACTCATTTATTAAGCACAATTACGCACAAGGTAGTTCATCACCCAGGAAGAAATTAGTAGCAGGTTGTTTTCACATTACTGTGCACAGTGATGAGTCTATAGCTGTGGGTCATGCCAGCTGAGGAATGTGGTGCTCTCTATTTCACACCGAGTGCCTCTCAGACACCCTCTGCAGTGGTTAACGTCAAGAACCAAAGGGTCAGTTTTCTTTGGAGAAAACATTGCAAGCAACTTATTCCCAGTGCTCTTTTATTTCTTTTTACTGGGAAATTGCAATATTTCCTACCATCAGCCATCTCGAGATGCACAAGATTGTCTGTTGCCATTTGCTTCTGTTTGGGTTCCTCCCAGGACAGGGTGACAGCAAGGACCAGTAATCCTGAGAGCAGAAGCCTTATTATTTTTCAAACCATCGCAACCAGAGTTCAAAAGGCAAGAGGCACTTTTAAGATACCCGGGCATAATCCGCGTGCTCCCCTTGAAAGCAAAATTTGTAATTAAAGCTGGCATTTCTGAGCAGCCTGCTAGTGCTGGTCATCTTGCTAACAAACAAAGGGGACATGCTTTGTGACACTGGCACACGATCCGTGGGGAAGGGCCGGCGCCGCTCCTGCAGGAAGCACACACAAGGGATGCTGGCTCTGAGATGGCCTAGAGGGAACCCAGCTGAGAGAGGTCTGGGAAACAAAATGGGCATGCAGTCACAGCAGAGAAACAGGAGGTGAAGCAAGGGGCGTAAGATCACTGCTTTGCTTTCCCACAAGGTTTTCCTGTCATTTTGCTCTCCTTCCATTTCCTTCTATATAATTCAGAGCAGCAAATTTTATTTTTTTTTTTTTAATATTCTGAAAGTGAGAACTTGGAAAGCAAGATAACTAAAGAGGGACAGACTTGAATATTCAGAGCCAAACCTCTGGATGGGAGATAGAAAATAATTTGGTTCTCCAAAACCCTGTAATAAAGAATTAAGTAGTAAAATGCATCTGATTGTTATGCAGGTCACTTTCTCAGCTAGAAGGATGGAGCAAAACCAACTCACTTTTCCTTTTTTTTTTTCTTTTTTCTTTTTAATTTAAATAAGTTTTAAGTAGCATGGATATTATGGCTTTGCAAATCACAGATATATTTCAGGTCTCACATTTTTATTACTCACACTGGGCTTCATGAAAAAGGATCTTGGGTAATCCAGTCACGTAAATTATTTCATGTTTTATTGAAAACTTCACCATCACCAGGAAAAGATCTTAAAACAAGTCAAAAGGCACGCACCATACAGAATCAAATTTATATACAGTTAATTGCTTTGAAGAAGGAAGAACAAGTCGAACCCATTGAGATTCAGAAGTGTGTTACCACTAAGTGTGTTAATCCGTTCTGCTTGGCTTCCCAGCTTGGGAAAGCCAATCAGCATCCACAGTTCCAGTCCTCTTGGAGAGGTTTTTTAGAAGAGATTATAGCACTACACCTTGTTTCAAGCATTTGTCTGCAAACAAGCAAGAGGAAAACACCACTGCAATTAACAGGGGTCAGATAGACTGAGAGGTGGGAATACCCCTGGTGCAGGAAATGCTTGCTAGAGCATTGTGGTGGCAGTATGTAACAAACTATGACTCACATCCATCTATCCCTCCTCATCTTCAAAGGGGAATAGAACAAAGGCAGGGTAGATGATGAGAAAATCCTTCTGTATTTGAATAGAGATTTCTGCTAAAGCATCTCTTACCAAGGCCACGTAACTAATTTATGCTAAATTAAAAATAGATAAAGGCAAAACAGAGAGAAGACACCTCATAGTATGGAATATTTGCTTGGAAAGAGATGATATGGTAAAGACAAGCATGAGGTTCTTCTGTCTTCAGCAAGATCTCTGAATTGTTACTATGACTCAGGAATGGTGGATACGGTGGCAAACAAAAGCTGTGATGATGAGTGTGGACTTCATTGAAGGTAATCAGATCCCCCTTAACAGCTTTCCCCTTAAAATCACTTTTGCACCACCAGGTTTTGGGAGGCAAATCAAATCCCTAAACAGAGTTTCAACAGAAGAAAAGGGAAGATACAGCATTTTGAAAGGGATGACATACAGCATACCCATGGAAGGTAAACAGCAGAAAAACACAGGAATGCGGATGGAAGAAAAAAATACCAGTGTTCGGATCTCAATAGAGATAATACTGTGACAAGTAAAGTACTTCTGAAAAAGAAGCAGTTTAGATCCAGCCAGGAGGGATGCTCAGACACATGTTCATCTGCTGTTCCACCTGGTGAGCAGAAACAGGGAGCCAGCTCCCCCAGCAGCCAGGAGCACTGCCAGGCAGAGAAGCCAGAAATCACAGGGCTCCAGAGAGCAAACTCCTGCCTCTGTGCTTGCTCATAACCTATTAATCTGACAGAGATTCTGATTTAAACCCAACTCTGCTGAGAGCAATCCTCCACGGGTCCACTGGCATAAGGAGCCAGAGACAACTATAGTTGTAGCATGGCATGGTATAAACTGTTAGAAGCTGTAATAAATAACAAAATTGGGAGGTACAGATAAATGCAGTGGTGGGGAATTAACACAGCTTTTCTGAAGACAAGCAGCATCACAAAGATGTGCTGCACTTTGATTTTAAAGAGTCAGGGTACATCAAGTAATTCCAGTGATTTTACACATCTATGATTTGAAAGAAGTCCTCAGCATGAAGCATTCCTGCTGTAAATAAGAGACAAAGCCCCTACACAGACAACTGCAAGTTGTTATTCTGGGTTTCTGAACAAGGCTGAGCATGAGTATACATTCAATTCTCATCCTGTCAAAGGCTTGATGCTTTTTGTCCAACTTGCTTTTCTTAGTTATCACGATTTCCCCAGAACACCACATCCCTGAGGTACAAACCCATGTGAAGCAGTGATGTACAGGAGAATCAAAACCCAGAAGATGCCTACATTAGCACACCACACCTTCATTCTTTCACCCAAAGCAGGACTGCTTTCTGTGGCTGATTTCCAATTTCATTTAAAAAAATCTCACCCAAGCTCCTCTTGCCCCTGAAAGGCTCATTTCACTTTTTATTAATGTCTTTCAAAAAGTTTTTCTGGCAAATCATCTCCCTGCTGTCTATGATAAAACTTGTTGTACTAACTTCTCTTCCCCAGTGATGTTTATTCCCTCAAATATTTGCAGAACACTTCCAAGTCACCTTGCAAGCAGTGCTTGGAGCTTTCCTATCTCATCTGCAGCCCTTCTGCACACAGCCAGCCAGTTCTTCCAGCCTCCTTTATCATTTGTCTTATTCATTCTGTCAGTTAGTTTCTCTGACCTCTCCTTCCACTTTGTTTTATCAATTTTTCAGCACACCCCTGTGAGGTAAGTGGAGATTAGCAGCCTCCCTCCATCCCTCCCCACAGTGCAATCATTGTGGGACCAGGGAGGAGTTGATTCCCTCGGTCCCACACGAGGGGCAGGACTGTGCCTGTGCAAGGCACCTCCTCCCAAGGGAATTAAATGGTGCATTACAGCACTCAGCAGCACCTGTGCTCACATCCAGGCAGCTCTCCGTGTCACTTCAGAGCCTGAGTGACCACTGTGGCCATGGAAGGTTAGAATTCCTCCCAAAACACTTCTCCCAGTGTGGGTTCAGGGCAAGCCCTGTCCCAGCTGCCCCCCTGGGGTGTGGACAGTGGCCCAGGATGGGACACTAAACTCATTCCCTTCATTGCTTTGCTTTCTTTCCTGTGCTCCTGGTGCTAGGTTGGGAGAGGTTATTGCACTTCCCCACGCACACTTTTCCCTGAACAAAGGTATTATTTATGGTTGAGTGGAAGATAATGGAGTTTTCTGTCTGTGTGGGTATGGCATAGCCGCTGCAGTGATTTTCCATTTCATTCATATGCTCTGTAGCTTCCCTCCTAGTCCTGCAAGAAAATAAACCACGTCTGTATTGATAGATACAGATATATCTGGGTTTTTGACAGACCTGGATGATGCTGGCCTATATAAGATTACATTCATCCCAATTTATCAGAGTGGTGGTTACACATGCGTAGTGAGGAACTCTATTATCCTGTCTTTAATTTACTCTCAAGGAGTTCATATCTCACAAAATCCATATCAGAGCCCCCTTTCTCAATTATTTTAGCCAGGGAGGGGAGAGGTCTTTATCTGATCTGATAATGGAGCTATTTGGCTCAGCCCAGCCATTAATCCATCTGACAGCTTTCCTATGAAAAAGCAGAATTTTCATCCTCCACTCCAATTTCTTTCATCATCTGCACTTTCCTTCTCCCAACCCTGGTTGGTGGTAATAACGAGAACTGTCTAGAAAAATATATAAATATGGCACATGTGTATAAATACAGATAAAGCAGGTGGCACAGGTGTGAGAAGAAGGGAATTCTGCCTTTACAAGAATTTTTAACTCAAGCAGTGACTTGCCTTATGGAAACTTAAACCAGTCACCACAACTGAAAATATCTCAACACAAATTCCCATTGTTATCAATAAACAAGCTCCTTATTTTGTTGTGCGTGGAGGGACTGTTTCCTTGGGGGAGTTGATTTTGTGTTATTCTGGTTTTGTGTAGGTCCCTATCACAGCAGTTCTCTGATCTTAAAGAAAAATGCTGTATTGTAATTCCAAAGCGAGATTTACTCACTGTGATGATACTCCAGGTATCACGGAGCAAATCTTGAAAAGAGACAAGCCTGCAATGTGGATGTTGAGCTCTCCTTGTCTGACCTGCTGCTCTGCAATTATCCTTCACTGACAGCATCTGACAAGGCTTGGAGTTGGACAAGCAGAAATCTCCGTGCAGAAGGGGTTTTCTTGGTTGCTTTTCTTTTTAAGTAAGAAAAACTGATACATAAGGCAGCTGCCACAATACTTTATATTTTACCCAGTATTAATAATATTCATGGAGTACTTTTATCTAAAAAATGCCAAACGTGTTACACATTTAGCCAAAACGTATTTCAAATAGAAATAATGTTTTGAAATTAACTCCAAATTCTCTGTTTCTTTTCAAAACTTTGGAAGCAGAAGATAATGTTTTTCAGGTCCAAAATAGCATCTGATTTCCAAAGTTAGAGTAATTCTACCAATAAACATAAGCAACACTCAGTCAAGTACTCAGGCACTCTCACCTACTGCAACTTAGCTCCCTGTTTTTACAGGTGGCAGTTCAGAAACATTTCAAACGAGGTCAGGAGAGGAAAAGAAAAAAGGATTTTTCCCCTAATAACATGCTGAGCAAAAGACAAATCAGGGTTTGTATTTTTCCTGCTTCTATATCTACATTTTAGCTCCAAAGACACTTCAAGATAATTTCCATGCATGCAATTGAACACTTGCATTTTCATCAAGCTACTTCAATTTCTTAGTTGAAAGTGAAAATATGAAAATGGAAAACATCTCAGCCATGCTGGAGCATCTCCTCTAGGTTTTTGGGAGCCCTCCATTTTCTGGTTAGTTTTTTGGTCCTGCTGTACCTCCAGGTGATGAGACCCTGGTGTGCAGTAGATGAGTAAATGGCATAAACCAACCCTACTTTGAGACACCTCAGTGGCCATGCCTGAATATTTAAATAAACCACTCCTTTCTACCTCCTGCCAAATCATCACTGCTGCCCCTGGCACGCTCCCACCTCTACTGTCAACACAGTTCCCTGGAGGAGAAGTGGCTCATGATACAAGCTCAGAAACAGAAACGCAACTATAAACTGCAAAACTTCCCCAATAGCCTGAACATTCTGTCCCTGACCACCACGGTTTAGTCATTTTACATTTTCCAAGCCTTTTTATTTTTGAGGCACCCTTTTCTGCTTTGTGCCAGTTTTATAACAACGACAACTACAAGCTCCCATGGATTGCTTTCTTTTTAAAGATCATCAACAACGATGTCTGTCTGCTCCCCACCACACCCTCAGCCATCTGAACTGACAGTCTTTCACGTCCTGCTGTGACTGAGCTGCCCTGAAAGTTTACCACACAATTTATGCTGCTTCCTACACAGGACTTGAAGTCTCTACAGGTCTTGAAATGACTTATGTTTTACAAGAGAGGCTATATATCAGTTTACCAGCAATTTCATAAAGGCAAACATCTATGAAGATGAAAAATAAAGATACATTTTCAGTGATGTCTCCTAGGCCCAGCAAACACTCACAGCAAATTCTGGTCCCATTCAGGTTCATCTGCCCACGTCTCTCTGATATATAATGTTTCTTCTGCACCCCTTTACTAGGAAAAGAACAACTGATGGTGTGCAGAAAAAGAGACTTTCATTTGTTTATTTCTACAAACACGCTGCCTAAGTGCATTTCAAACTGAAGGTAGCTCATTGGTGGCATAAAAATGGAACTAAAAGGATTTACATGGCCTGGATAAATTTTAAACTACTTTAAACATTTCCCTGAAGTAAATTTTCTTCCTTCCACAGAGCAGTGCTAAAAGAGGGAGACAAGAAAAAACAATTTAGTTAACCATTCCAAGGAGTTTCCAGGACAAATTCTTAACTAGCTCTGAGATTTCCTACTTGTGACTCAACCCTCTGTCTGATTAAGCTTCTTTGGGTAAACGCGTTTGCATTTTTGTAAAATCTTTTGAAATCAAATGATGAAAACTTGCCTTAACCATTCTTTTACAGCAGGACATGCTTCTTGCAGTACCTGTTTGTTTCTTCTTGGCTTTGGCAGGATTTGTTTTCCAAGAACTGAACCTTGCACATCCTGCTTGGCAAAATGGGTGACTGGTAGCACCACTGGATCATGAAAAGGAATGAAATGAAGATTTCTGAGCAAACTTCAGTCTGGCAGTGACTGATAGAGTCAGAAAGGTTACACCACTGCCTGCAGGTCTCACACTCCCAGCTCTGGCAAGGGCTGCATGGGCTATCCCTCTATAAGAGGCATTTTATCTACCAGCAGCATTAATTTCTTTTTCATAGTCCCCCAACTGCTCCACAGTCCTGAGGGAGTAAAAACAAACAACAAAACCCTAACTACTTAAATGCCAAAGTATTTGCAAGGCAAATATTTTAAAAGCAATTCAGACGTTCAGAAACGTCTGTATGCAAATGAGTTATAAACACTAATGGACTTTAAATGTGCTAGTTATTTATAAAACACTTCCTCTTGACACAGTTACTGCTTTCTTTCAAGACCTTGTTCATCAGGCACCCATACCCTGCAACAAACACACTTTTTTATACACTTAGCTCAAATTAAAGATAGCACTATCTGTTACATAAATAGATTGCATTACAAGCAGAGATCACGACTAATAGTCCATAACAGATTTTGTCTTTAATCACTAAAGTATATTCCTAGTTCAGAGAAGAAAAACTAACAAAGTGATGAAGATTGTGCTGGTGCCAAAACCAGACTGTCCTGCTGTGATGTGCTCACGTTGCATCTCCACAAGGGCCAGAACAACCGTGAGCTTTCAAAGCTTATGGCACACTCCATTTTCTTTCCACTCTGTGGCCTGGACCCTGCAGCACTGAACTCGTATCCAACATAAATGCTGCACCAACTACTACAACTGCCTGCAAGTTCTGTCAAGTATAAAACCTAAAAGCAGGGTTTCTTTTTTTTTTTTTTCCCCAGTCTGAAAATTCTTTTTTGCTTCTTGGAAACGATCTCCTTCAAAAATCACAACCACCTCAAGGGGACTTTCTAGTAGTTACCTCATTTCTGAGCTGCTGTATTACTCATCCTTCCTTTCTGCCTCCCCCCTCACACTGTCTCCCCTTCCCATATCACGCATCATCAAATTTACAGAATGGAAACCTTTTAAGACACCAAATTATTGCTGAAGGTGAACAGGACATGAAAGTCAAGTACCATGCTCTGCCTGCCTTTTGGGATTCCTCCCAAATCGCATTCTGTATTTTACTCATCAAAATATCATGCTCAAAAAGTTACACAGCCTGAAGAACTGGGGAAACAACAGAAAGGAGAGGGGGAAAAAAAGGCTTGACCCTCGTGCTATTGCCCATGTTTGCCTGTAAAAAAAATTGGAAAAAGATTCCCGAGTCTGACAGCAATCCCAGCCATCCCGACGGTGTCTAACGCATGAATAATGCCTTGTCAGCTCAAAAAAAAGCCCAAACCTGCTTGTCTCCGAAGGCCATTTTACACCTGGTGTGTATATCTGACACGAGGGAAAGAGAGATTGCATCATCTCAGATATATGACACTCGCTGGGTATGCAGCTGCTTGCTGGAGTGACTTCCATGATAAACATGTCACTTCTGCAGAAAATTGATGGCAGCCAGAATTGTCATTTCTCTAATTCATTCTTCCCAGTCACTTTGTCCTCCTGCTTCCAACGTGCTTTGTAGACTGAGATTCAACACACCTATTGATTTCCTCAGTGCAATAAGGATAAAAATATTTTTAAAGTTTCTGACTGAACTGGGTCCACACTACCTTAGTACTTTGATTTTTTCCATTTCAATAAAATGAATTAAAGCTGACGAAAGAAAGATGGAGACATGTAAACTTGAGAGACAAAAGCCTGGTTTTGATAAAATAAGGTGCCTTTGAGAATACAAAGTCCTGTTAACATGCAGTTTAATACTACTTGGTTATAGCAGTATTTTTTCTGTTCTTGCTTTTACATGGAAATATAACCCAGCCTGTGCATACAGATTTCTCTTCAGATGCTTGGGAATAGTTAAAATTTCTAACTGTCCCCAAATATAATCCTCATAACAGTACATAATCTTTACAAAAGGAAGGGATCTTTTCACAGGGTTATAGATAATCTGGGTCAGCATAGCCCATTCTGGGCTATGAACATGTCAGAATACCTCCTATTACCGCTTTCATGTGGAGTGACACTCTGTGCCTAGCAGGGAAATGTATCTGCTTACTAATTTCTGTCTTTTCACTGCCCACCCCTGGTAACTACCCAACATATCTGATTGATTTAAGGTTGGTATTTAGAAAAAAAAAACCCAAACAAAACACACACACGGCTTTCTCCTTTTTTCGTGGATCAGTGGAGCTTTGCTGCTGTGTTTACAACATTGCTGACACCTCTATGGCACAAAACAGATTTTGCAGAGCCCCACTTTTGTGTTTCTGGCTTCCCTGCAGGAGAAGGCCCCAGCACCGCTGGGGTGAGGAGAGGAGAGCTGGGCTGCTGCCTCCTCCCAAACCCAGGCCTGTCCTTGTGGCACTCAGTCACTCTGTCCCAGCCAGGGCAGCAGCGTGGGGAGGCAGCAGGGACAGACTGCAGAGTGCCACACATTTAGCTCTGCAGCTCTCCACAGGCCAAGGTGAAGTGCAGAGCAGCAGCTCTGCCCACAGGGGTGCCTTCTCAAGTCAAATCAGTGCAGGGCTCTGGGCTGAACTCCACCAGTTATATAAACACTGTCCATAAGAGCTCCTAGCCAGGGCTACAGAAAAGAGCTGGATGCAGGGAACTGACCACAGGTCCATTTCCTCCAATACTGTGGGGGAAGAGATGCAGTGCATCCTTCTGATCGCTCCCTGGCTTTCCCCAAGTCATCACCAGAGCAAAACCCTCCTCTTTGCTGCATGCTAACAGGGAAAGCACTGGATGTAAATTGCCAGTGTGGCACAAAAGACGTCCTTTTCACTCTTTTCTTCCCATTTTTCTTCCTGTGCTTGCCCCAGAGTGCAAGTCCTGCTTTCCTTCCCATGACAGTTACATCTGTCAAACCTGTCACATCCTGCATTTATTCAGGCCGGATGCAAAAGCTAAAGCAGGTGCTACAGATGCTTCCTTGATTAGTGCAATGTGTTGATATTGTTTCTTGATATTTCACAAAGGAAAGAGAGAGAATGAAAGATAAAAAGAGAAAGGGAGAAGAGTGGCAGCATTAGATGAGATAAATGGCTTTAGAGTACCTTGTTCTGCTGTGATGGCTTCCATCAGACATGCCCGGCAAGGTAACAGAGGCATTTTTTCAAACAGATGGTCTCAAAGTCTTTACAGCATTACAGCTCTGAGTAGCAGCATAGCTCACTGCCACACGCTGGGGAGGAACTGTGCCATGAAGGAGACACACTCAATTTACCTGCCTACCTTAACAGCATCTGAACGCCTGCTCTGCTGAGGTGTTAAACTACACCTGAGCAAAAGGCAGCTGCTGGAGGGACACAGCTGAGGGGACAGACAAGAAATAAAAGCCTCTTTTTAAGGCAATGAATTTGCATTCTGAGGACAGAGGAACAAGCCACGAAATCTCTGTGACAAGAGCGCAGCTTGTGGACAGTGTGACATTAGATCCAGCCACCTTCCCTCCCTGAAAATATGATGGAGTCAGTCAGCACATGATGGGAATTCACATTGCAGAAAGCTGGTTACATCCAAAGTTCTGCAAACAGTATAGTGCCTGTGTGCTGCTGCCATACAGAGCCAGGCTGCCAGGCACTTCTGGGGACGTATATTGCATTCACTGGAGAGAAGCCTTTACTCAGCACAGGAGACTCATTTCCAGCTGTCTAGACAGACAGTAACTCTGAATTTGTAGCTTGCAGTAGGTCTGTCTGCTTCGCAAAAGATGGAGTAAATACAGCCCAGGTTTCTGTTCCCTATATGCAAAATGGAGATAACAAATTATAACACTATCTTTGCCTTTCTCTTTCTTGTCTACTAAACTTGTGGTGCTTTAGAAAGAAACAGAAATATCTCATCAAAATGGGTTTTTATTTTAAATAGCCAGCTGGACTCCAGGCCCTTTAGGTTCGTTTATCTAGGAGCAGAAATCAGTGCATCAGTTGGATATGGTTTGGGTTGGTGGAGAGTATCTTGAGACAGATCAACTCTCCCACGTTAATGGTTCTCTGATACCCTCAGCAGGCTTTGCTATCCAAAGGTTTATTTTGTTTAAAGAAGAGGCTATACCTCTGCACCACTGCATCAGAAATGAGCCTTCAAATCAGGTTCACCCCGGGCCATGAAAATAGAAAAAAATATTTTCCCTGAAATTTGCCTAAATTGGCAGGTTATTTTCCAGCTGCTGTCCCCTACTTGAGCGGAGCTGGCAGATTTATGCATTCGGTATGTATTTGCTTAAACTACTTCTACTTAATGATAAAGGAAAATATTAATTCATAAATAACCCCAGGCAGTGGCAGGCCTGAAATGTATACATTACTTACTTATATCTGTGTTCAGCAAGCTGAGAAATGACAGAGTGCCCCAGCAGTGCAACCAGGCAAAGCATAAAGCGTTCAGCCGAGCAAGAGGAGAGGCCAGGCTGTGCTCCTCGGACAGGCTGGGCTGGCAGGTCCTGGGTGTATTCCTGCTGCAGATTAACCTGGCTGCGTGAGCTGCCAGGGCCTGAGTCGGCAAAACAAGGTGGAACAGAGCCTCCAACCACAGCTGGGGGCACGGGGCTGCCACAGAGAGCCCGGCAGGTTGTGGCCCCCGGGTCAGACACTGCTGGGCGTTGCTTCTCGCCCAGCCACCACCTCAGGTATTTTCCCTGCTATTCTGGGGACAGAATATATAATTTTCCATGGGGCAAGACATGCAGACACTTTAATAGATTGATTTTTCTTATTCTTCCTTATGAAGGTAAATCCCAGAGCTGCTGGGCTGGGCCGTTTCCAAGTTTTGCAGTCAGGGATTTCCGCAGAAAGAGCTGACAATGCAAATGGCTCTAGCCAAGGTTTTTTTCATGACCCCAGTGACCTTTTTATTTTGAGCAGATAGCAGCTTTTATCTCTTTGCACCATTTGGTTATCATATTTTTATATCGCTGAGTGAACCTCTGATGCTGCTACCCAGGGAGAACAAGCATGAGAAACTCTTTCACGTGGATCTGTAAAATACTTCCTTGCTGAGGCACAGCACCCCAGCTATCCCAGGCTCAGCACTCACATTAAGCACTTCACTCTCACACTGCAGCATCTCCTTTTAGTCCATTACTGAACGAGTAGAGCACCTCTCCCCATAAAAAAAAATGTTACACTGCAGTTGTGTTTCAAACACCACAGATTAATGCATCTGCTAATCAAGACACAGTCATGCAAGTCCATTTTCTTCTCAGTGAGTCCATCCTCATTTCAACTCCAGCCTGGCACAGGTGAGGGTCTGAGAGAGAGAAGTCAGAGACAGTCCTATCTCTTACCTCATTCTGAGTCAAACTAAATCCTTAAAAGAGACCAGCCCAGCAATTATTAGAGTTCATAACCTCTTTCTTAATTACCTACATAAAAACCAAAGCTCTGCAAAACACAGGAAGACTATGAATAAACTGCCTCATGTTTTCCAGAAACCTTTGCCTAATTATTAGTATTTTTAAAATGTGATTACACATGAATAATAAATAGAAAATTCCTGTGCATTTTTGTATTTTCTCTATACAGTACATGGGCAAGCCTCCACTAATCAGGTATTCCCTTCAGCAACAACTCTACCCATTATTTCTGAACTTTTGGTGCTTTCATCCTGTAAGCTCTGGAGCAGTGTGACCAAGGAGACAATCAGCTTAAAGGTGTTTGGATGCTAATGAACTACAGATGTGCTGTTCAATAGGCTGAGAATGATAGTGCCTTTAACTCTACATTCACTTACTCTGCAGAGAACACCAGAGCTGGGAAACAGCAAGGAAGAAAATAGAAACATGGGAAACAGTGTACACTCGTCTCTGGCATCAATGCTTTGCATTTCTCCCTTCCAGGCAAAAGAACAGAATGCCTGGATGCAGGGTTTGGATCCCAAATGAAAGATTAATGGTCTCGCTTTGGTATTTCTCTGAGGTACCAGCCTCCCATCAGTACCTCCGGTTTCCATACAGTAGCACTAACCATATATTCTCACGTACCCTAATCTCAGGATTACCCTGGCAGAGGGACGAATAAACAAAGGAAAACGGGTAGCATGCCCAAAGGGTGTGTGTTGGCCAGAAACCTGCTCAGGCTGACAGAGAAAGAGGCTGTTGGTGCAGCCCTGCAGGCTCCTGGCGGGCGTGCTGCCCCAGCTGCCACCGAGGGAGCCCACGGGAGGCAGCAGCGGAGCAAACGCGTACAGTGAGAGGTGCGTGTGAAAGAGTCGAGTAAAGAATAGCTCTCAATTGTAAAAGTCAGACTCCCCAGCCTGTAGGGACAACCTTCGGCTGTGAAAATTTTGCCAGAAATCTTCCAAGGGATGTATCTTGTAAGGTCGCAGAAAGGCGGCGGGTAGGGCAAATTCAAGTGGAAGGAAAATATTTAACAAAATAATGACAAGGGTCAACTCATTATTTCAGCTTGGATTTTGAGACATGCTGTCTTTTACCATTATTCATGTATTTTTTTCCTGACAGATGCTGTCAGCACTGCAATTATTTGTGCTGGTGCCAGCGTGCATCTTCTGGGCTGGCCCAGCACCCTAAGAATGAGATTGTGGCAGCTGTTATGCTGAGTGACCCTTCACAAACAGGGAAAGGGACAAAAGGCGGAGCCACACCACTTGACCAAGCTGCAAACTTTGCAAGTTTATCTTCTCATTCTCCCTGCCTGTCTGAGCGTGCCAACTTGAAACTGCTGAAAGCAACACTGCAAGCAAGTGAAACGTTGTTTGCAATTAATCTCTGACAAACACAAACATCGTATTACACCAGCGGAATCAAACTTTAATTTCACATTCAGATACCTTTTAAACCAGCCAGCTGGTAATGTGCTTTGATGAGTTATTAACACTTTTGAGAAGGCCGATCTTCTGTCAATAGCATCGATTTAACAGTAATGGCTTTTTAAAATATCACCTCTTTCCAAACGAACGTGCAGGGAATTTGTTTAGGTTGCAGAAAGCCAGGCAGGTAATGGGAACTGCACCACTGCTGCTACAGGATTTGTATTGTTCCGTGTCTCTCTGACACCTGCGTCTACTAATTGATAAAGATTCGAGACCACACCAAAGTGCTTGTCTCTCTCCAGTTCACCTAGCAGCTAATAAATGTTCCCAGGATTCCATCCTTTCATTACTGAGTCAATTGAGGGGAAAATAGGTTTGCACCTTGAGTCAAAACATCCCTGGAGAATCTGAGGTGCCGTTTGCATCTCCTTAAAGATTGCATGCTCGTTGCATTTTTAAAAGAGGACTGTGAATGCCTCTTAGAGAAACTTCCCCAGCTATTCATCTGCCCAAAGATAACGGTATGAACACTGCAGAACAATTCTGAGAGAAAACAGGAGAGAACCACAGTTCAGCTAGATTTAGAAGGGGAATACCCTTCTAAAACTCAATGGAGAAACACCACTTTTATGTAAGCTTGTATTTGAGGTAAAAAAAAATTCTGTAAAATTGCTTAAAAGCAAATAAAGAGGATTATCGTATTTCCCTGTGACTAATGTTGGTTGCTTTTTCTTCCAGAATCCCCAATCATTTTTGTTTGTTTCTCTTTGAACCAGTAGGTTTTTCCACTTCTACACAGATGTAGCAACATTCTGAGGTAATTTACACTTGTTGCAGATACCCAATTAATCTTAATGATTTAGGGTTTAGCCCTTTTGTCTTTGTTTATGCCCTCGCATATCAGTGATCTGGAGACAGTCAGGCGTCTTGCATTCACTGATCACGTGTGAGTCTGATTCCATACTTACATGGTGAATCCCCTGAAAACTAAAGGAGCTATTTACTCTGATCAGTAAAAAATACCCAGAATCTGGAGTTTCATGTCCAGGGACTGCAAAGCTGTTACCCTTCAGAATCGAGACTGAAGGTCACGTTACATCATTTGACCTGATTAGCTTTCCTCCCAAGACTTAGCCAGGAATTGTCACAGCTAGATATATACCCATGAAGTCTACCAAAAATGCAAAAGAAAAGAGACTTTTAAAGAAAATGTACAGAATCAGCTGGTTGTTTTCATTCTTTTTTTCTAATTTTCAAAAGATGAAGTTTTAGGATTGCTGCTTTCTCTGTGGATGTTTCAACTCCTTAGCAAAAGAAGTTACAGAGATTTCATGAAAACAGTAAATAAGCAGGGGAAAGCATGCACATTGTAAAGCAAACTTCTGTCCCTGTGGTCTTGTGAGGGAGGAAAAACATGGAAGACAAGGATACTGATGTCTGAAACAGAGAAACCAGAGGAAAAGTAGATGAATTTTGGTTTCACTGATCAGAACACGTACACAAGGCTGGAAAGGAAGAAGAACTCAAGAGAAATACCAAGAGCCCTGGGAAGCAGAAAGATGAAGCATGCAACCAGGATTATGTGATCTGGCAGGCAGCAGGAAGTAAATCAATGGAAAATTGTAAAAATGAGAGTGCTGCTGTTGAACCAGATTTTTGGACACTGACAGATATTTCCTCTGGCATGGAGCAAGGGAATTGCTAGGATCTTAATAAACAATTCTGGATATACAAAACCAAATTTTTCCTATTAAAATAATCTTCTTGGGGCCTTTTGAGACTTCTGCTTTGAGCACTGTCCAAGTTTGAGAACTCTGATCCTTTTTTAAAGTCCTTCTCCCTGCTTCTCCTATCCATGAGGGAGAGGCAGAAAAGGTTTCTTAAAAATGAAGGAAGCAGGTAGAAGCAGAGAGCTTTTCCCATGGGATATTATAGGATTGGTGCATTCCCATGAAGAACTTTTTCTTGATTGTTTCTCCTCCTAAAAGTAGCAGTGGAAAAAAAGATTTCACTAGAGATTACAAATTAAACTCAGTGTAGCATTTGAGAAAGTCTTTAATGTTGGTGCAAGCTCGGACTTCTAACAACAATCTCAGTCAAGAGTAGCACAGGCAGGACCTGGACTGTTTTCCTCCAGCTCTCTGAATCTGTCTTTGCTGATCATCCTTGCCTCAGGCTGCTCTTCTTGGGTCAGATCCAAGCCTATTCCAAACAGAAAGGTCCTCTAAATCTAATTAGGATGAAGAGGAAACTCCAGGCACTTCAGGCTTGCTTTGTGACACCCCCCTCTCCTCCCATGGCTGCAGTAGGAGATGCTTTGTTGCTACCATTGCTGTGCAATTAATGCCAGGCTGGTTTTGTGATATACACTGATAGGGAATAAAATGAAGTACTCACCTCCTTTGTGCTAGGGAATTCAGCCAGGGCAACTTGTTTCCTAATGGATATATGCCAAGGGCTGACAAAAGATGTGGATCAGAGTCAAGCATAAATTATTTCCATTGTTTGCTTTGCTACCTCAGAGGAATGAGAAATCACCAAGAAATAGCACTCTATCAAGCAGCCTATCTGCAGCAGCCAGGACTGCACTTTAACAAGCCCTGCTCCCAGGAGCTCGAGCTCTCAACAGCTGCTGGCACAAAAATACTGACACCAGCTCAAGGTGTTAATAGAAAGGTCCCTAAAACTTGTGCAAGAGAGATGAAACACTAAGTAGGCGTGCAGAGAGAATTAGTCTCTCATTTTCAGCACACGGTGAGCAGGGAGGAGCATGTGAGCCAGCCAGTTTGAGGAAGCTCCCATTTCCTCTGCCCTTGGAAATAAGGAGGCTTTCTATAGGTGAGTACCAGCCAGCAACCACCTGATCCATTCTCTTGGACACCTGGGAAGCTGTCAGCGCCCACAGAAATTGATCCACCTTCCCCCAAAAAAGTCCCAACTACATCAAATAGCCTGTTCCATGCTTGGATACATGAATAGAGGTAGCCCAGCTGCCACAGCTACCAAATTACTTTGCTGATACTTTCCAAAGCTTCCATACATAGATGGCAGTTGTGTCTTTCCCAGCTAGATTTTCCAAGTCCTCCACCAAAATTTCTCTCCCAAACATTCTAATTGTATTAACGGTTGGTTTCCAAGATCCTTTACTAGGATTGTTCTCATCTTCTCTGCCGTTTCATTTACTGTGTTTCCAACACAGTACCTTTATATTAAAATAAAACAGCTGAATTAGCCCACATTTGTGCTACTTTCCTACATGGAAGCAACTGTAAAGCTATTTAAATCCTAAATTCTAAGAAGAGAAGGAGAATTGCCTCTGTTTTCCACAAAGCTGTTCAACCAAAGGATTGGCTCTGCAGCCTTCAGAGAACAAGGAGACACGGCTGCAATATTTCAGCCTGGAAAGCTTGCTGGCGGAGAAGAGGCTTTTTCCCTAGTTAACCTTCACAGAGAGTCAAACTACCAAAAAAAAAAAAAAAAAGAACGAACCAAAACCCCAGGCCTGAGGGCTCCCGTTGTTATTAGTCATATCCATCTCATGCTGCTTTTCTATTCCCTTTCTCTAATAAAGCGGTACAATGCCTTCTGGCATGCCAGAGACCTCATGGCTGTAGGGAAATCTATTTTCTTACTTCTTCCTGACAGAAAAGCCCCGTGTCCTGAGCAAAGATCCCCTCTCGGGCAGCAGAGCTGCAAGACCCTGCTTTCCCCAGCCACCCGAGCTGCCACGAAGCTGTAATCAGCACCCACTTGCACCAGAGAGGAGTAATCACACCCTGAGGCAAGAAGGGTGAAGGGTCTCGGCAGTGCTCTCGGACATGCCATTTGCTGTCATCCACGTCCCCCAGAAATATCTTTTTGTATGAGCACGGTTTGGTTCAGGTTTTGCACGGCTCAGCACTATATCCGGCAAGTGAAACTCTTTGTTTGCAGCAGCAAGCAATTAGCAGAGGCCGGGTCATTAGGTAAGGATTCTTGGCAGCGGTTGTTTTCCTGTAGTATATGTTTCACTCCTAAGCTAACGAGGCATCTGTCAGCAATTACATCCAAAGCCAGGCAACCTATCTAGTGTATACAGACTAATGAAAAAAAGTAACTAAAATGCTTTCAAGGGTGTCTAAAAGGCAAATCTGCATGAGGAGAGAGAATTGAACTGACAGGATGAAAGGTGTTAATTGTGGGAACAGCCACCACAGGTTTTTGGTAACAGCCATGGTAGGTTATTTTTACGTACTTGCTCTCCAGTTTTGCATCTGGGAGTTCCCAGCAGGAAATATAGGGGCAGGGTGGAGACGATTCACTCACTGACAGCTCCACTGGCAGCAAATGGAGAGTCTGTCCTTTGAGACATTTTCCCAGGTACAACTCGCTTGTTTCTATCTCTAGACAATACACCAAGCTCACACGTGACCTCAGATTTTCTCTTTCCTACAGTCTGGACAGTGTCCACACAGTGAGGAAAGAATGTTTAAAAGTGTTAAGTTGCTGCTGATTCACTGGGGAGTGAAGGAGCTGGCATCAGGGGGGATGCTGATGTGAGGAAAGAGAGAGGTCTCCTGTAATTCAAAAGCGGTTTATGCCGGCAAAAACAACTGCTAATTTTCTCTAACAGAGAATTAAAAACGCAAAATTATAATCCATGTGCGCAGAGGTCTCTTACTCAACAAGGCAGCTCATGCCCCCTGCCCTCTGTGCTGGCTGCAACGCTGCGGGTAACTAAAGCAAACCCTGCGCTGATGGCACGTACCTGGAGAGCATTTCCACTCACACCACAAAACCCATCCACACTCGTACGTGTTTGAGCACCCGAGAACACATTTTCAACACAAAACAAGTTTTGAAAGGATACCAGGGTCCCATTGTGCAGGAAATGAAAACATGTGCCATTGCTTAGGTTCCATTCCTCATTTATCTGTGCATTATGTCCCACCTAATCCTGCAGCGTCCGTTCCCATGTGAGTGATGGCTACGAGAATGAGGGAATAAACAAAAGTATGGGGCAGAGCCATGCAGGCAGCCTTTGTGCAGCTGCAGTTGCCACGGAGATGCTGTGCACTCTGTGCCCAAATCAGAACAGCTGTCTCATTTGCAAACTGACCTGCAGGCAACATCCAGCATGCTGTGGCCAGTGGTGAAAAAATGAGCAAAACCAGGGAAAAATAATTATGGGCACCAATAAAAATGCAAAAAATAACTCAGCCCCCCACCTTGTTGCTAAAATAAAATATTTGAGCTAGCAAGATACTTCTAATGTAAGCCAATGAAGGACATGGTTCTTTTTCATGGGTGTTGAAAAGTGCGGTTACCATAATTTCTGCTTTGTACATTAAAAAATGCCCATCCAAAGACTGCTACAGCTCAGTGACTCTTCGGAGGAGACTCATTAAAATTAAGGCAGTGTTTGAGAGTGACATTGTCCAACAAGATGCTGGACCTGGGCAGACACAAGACTGAATTCCTGCCCAGGGCTCCTCTGTGACAAAACCAGGCAAGCCAGAGCTCCCACCACCCCTGAGCTGCTCACACAGGTTGTGGCTCTTCCTGCCTCTGTTCCCTTAGGATCACAGCTGTAAAGTCTAACAGGGACCAGTGCTGACTGCTTTTGTGATGTTTAAGCTAAATATTGATGTCACTGAGAAGAGTCCACCACATCTGATCTGGGTTCAATATTTTAAATAGTGAAGAGATAAAGTGATTTAAGAAACTGAATAAATCTCTGTACATGTGAAAGGCAGAGTGTTTGTGTACTAAAATTTAGTTGGCCCTATTCATTTCAGGAATCACTGTAAGATGGAAATACCACCTTACAAGCACTCCTAACCACATTTTAAAGGTAATGCTCCTAATGTTTTCTATCTTTCAGTCAAACAAGTCAATACACTTGCCCTTAAATCTCCTGCACCATTTGCCTGACAGACATGCAAGTCTGACCCAGCCTGAGCTTCCTTTCTTCTTTGCCACCAATAAAATTAAAGCTCTTCTATCATTTCAGATACGAATATCTGTATGCACTGGGCAAGGTTTCAAAATAATACACGTGTTTCTGAAATTAAGATAACTAAGCATGCACAAAAACAAAGACCAAAAGTTATTTTGAAAATAACATCGCACCCTTCTATGCAACGTTGACAATGTCCAAGTTAAATAAGCTTTTTCATATGGCATCCTTAAAACTGCACTCAGAATTAGTCAGCTTGATTCTTTTTTCCCCAGACAGGTAATATATTCTGACTGCAGGGAAGGAGTTTGGGAGGGAGCCTGCCAATTTCAGTGAAGCTAACAGAGAAATTTCAAAGACCAAAGAGGACATTTTGTTCCAGCTTTCTCAGGTTCTATTAGGTGGATTACTTCATGTGAGCACAGGCACACAAACTGTACCAGCACACACAATGCATACTGGCAGCATGTGTTGGATTCATTTCAGCGTCACCAGAAAGAAATATTTGGATGAATTCACTTACATGTTTGCATACTCAAAAAAAAAAAAATCAGAATTTATATAATGTAATATATGTATTATATAAATATATGCAATACATGCAATTTTTCTTATTTTCCAGCATTCTTAAACAGGATTTCACATTCTTTATTTCTCTTTCCTTCTCTTTCCTTTCAATCATATTCTTTGGAATTCCTTTATCATATCACAGTAAAATAAGAATGATGTTTTCTGTATTATCCTACAATAAACAAACTGACTACATTTAACAGAAAGAAGTAAACATTTTAAAAAATAAAAAACAAAACCAAAGCCAAAACAGATTTTAATTTCCAAATACTTAGGGTATTATTATATAATGAACAGCCTGAGGGGAGATGTTTTCCACAGATGATGGGAAAGTATCTTGACAGCTTCCTTTAAACTGAGATCCTGTTTTAAATTTATCTCTATCCTTAACAATCTGAATTTTAAGTGTCAAAAGCCAAGCAATTTACTAGCAAGTGTTCCACCTTCCTATGCTTGTTTGCACTCCCAAACTGCATTCTTAATGGATTTAAGTGTTATAAAATATTACAAATGTACTAAAGAGTCCAATGTCTTGGGTTATTTTTGTTTTGGTTGGGGTTTTTTTGGGGGGGGGATTCTTTTTTTTTAAGCACTTCTTTCCTTCACAAGGCCACTGGTTCACTGGACTGAAACAACAAAGTAGATTAGTACTATGTAATCTCAAAGAGTCTAAAAAAGACCTATTGACCCACGAAACTCACTGGTTTGTGAATCTGCAACTCAGATGCATCTGACAAGAGCAGAAGCAGAGGTGTAGGGGAGAGGAAAGGAGGCTGGCAAAATCATGAAACAAGTAGGCCTTTTCTGATGCTTTCTGGTACCAGAGCCTCTTGAGGTTCTCTGCATTTGGGCTTAGCTAGAAATTTACTCTCTGGAATGATTTTTTCTGTTCCTGGCATCTCTCTTGGCCTGATTCTGTTGCTGCTTTCAATATTAGCCAAAGCGCTTCAGTTATTTCTGAAAAGAAGGCTAAGCTTTATCCAGGTGTACATTCTGCTTTCAAAACTGCCTCCTCTCTCTTTGAAAAACTTCTCCCACCAGACAGGGGAAAGGTTAGCGAACTCCACAAATCTTGATTTTTGTTATTAATCAAGCAAAATGCTGTTTATAACTGCACAAGCCATTAGTAGCATCCTAGAGTGGTTTGGGTTGGAAGGACTACACGAAGTGCATCTGTCTCGTACTATATTCAGACTGTTTCTTTCTGGCCAAATACACTACTATAAACATGTGGACACTGAAAGCTTGGTCGCAGAAAGATTTTCCAGCTTTCTGCCTCTGTCTGTGAGAAAGTCTTTGCTTTCTCACGGACACTGGCTGAAAACAGAAGTTTCTGTAAACTAATCCCTTTATCTTGCAGGTGCAAGATTGTTATGCAGTATTGTTGTGATACTGACCAGAGAAATATTTTGAAATGGGTGTTGTAAGATCTGACCTATCATTCTAGGAGGTGGATGGTCAGGGACCAATGGCCTTGTACCATTCAAGCAAACTAAGATATAAAAACCAGTCTGTAAATGAAATAAATAATTCCTTTCTTCCTGGATCAAGTTCTTGTGTCATTTCTCGCCGTTCCTGATACAACAGTGACATAAACATATATACATACCTGAAAAAACTATGCTTTTAACTCATATTTACCCCGAAGAACCAGCTAGGTAAGTCATTTCTGCCCAAAAAAACCCTACTGCCAAACAAACTAAGGGTACAAGAATCTGGAAAGGTAGCAGTGCAGGATAACATGCTTGCAATCTATTTCTGAAAGTCTCGCCAAAAGTCAAGCTCAAATTGTTTCTCACGTGCAGTTCTGCACCCCTGTGAGCAATGAGATAAAAAGAAAAGAAACCTGTGGACCTGGATAAATGGGAATCAACCATGCTGTAACTTTGAATTGTGGCTGGATTTCACAAACTGTGTGAGGCCCCAGTGCCTCTTATCTCCTGAAAACTTGCTTGCAGTGTCTAGCAAGCACAAAGCAACCTACGGGCTGTAGATTCAAATAATAAATAACATTCCTCACATACTGATCACTACACAGCGTGGCACTAAAGGAAGTCTTGTAGCATTTTTGACTGTCTGCGGGCTGGGCAATGGAGAATTGAGCTGCTGGGCAAGATGCAAACCTCGTTGTTTAATGCCTTCCAGCATATTTGACTAAGTGGCAGCAGCAGTTGTTCCTCTCAGCTGAATAGAACATAATAGAACATATTAGGTGCACGAAGACCCCCAAGGTGGAGCTGTTCCTGTGCTGGACAGTGACCTGCAGTGTGACAGAGCAAGTACACGTCCTGTTCAGCAGTGCTTTCTGCAGCACCAGTAACATCCAGCAGCTCATAGCAGAAGCTTGACAGTCCAATACATGCTGGAATCTTCCAGAGTTCCACAAGAAAGCAGTGTCTTGCTTTCCAGCTAAGCTTAGAAGAGAATCCAGAAAGGTCTGGATAGCAGAAGGTTTCTTTGAAAAAAGGAGAATCTGAAACAAACTAATGCTGCATATTCAGAAACTTCTGTGAAAATAATTCTCAGTAAATACGAAACTGTCACTGCAGGTGATAGACACAGTAACTGTGCAGGGTACCTCAAGTAATGACAACTCAAGACTGAAACTGACTGACTCCTGGCCTTGTCTGGGTCACTTCAAAGCTATTTCTCACTCCCAAGTCTTTTGACCACCATTTGATAGTCAGCCCTTCCTGGCATGTCACACCTCCCTATCTAGAGCTGCCAACACAAAGCAGGGAGAGTGCTTTTAAGGCTGTGAATTACAGACTTCGGAAAGTTCGCATTTACAACTAGCAAGATGTCACTGTAGAAAGCAAATAAAGCTTTTTTTTTTCTTTTTTGCCTATGTATGGGAGGCAAAGGACAACATCTCCTCTGGTGATATTTCAAAGTGCTGTTTGATGGAGTTGTCAGATTGCACCAAGGAACCATTCTCTGCAAAGGCATGTTCTGGGGATTTCATCGCCTGCCTGTCACTCCGCAGGACAGCATGTTCCCAGGAGTTTAGGTTTCTGTACAAAGCACTGGCTTATCTCAAAATGAATGCTCAGCTTGGTAGATTTAGGAGGCAGAGAAAGCAAGAGTGCATCACCCCATGTATTCCATCCATCTCTACCTCACGTGGTGGAGAATGTGTCGAGTTCTTTTATTTGCCGTGGATCAGAATTATTTCTTGCTAAACCACTGGCATTCTTCACAGGTCCTGTGCTTGTAAGGGGTGTAGCATGAAGGGAAGCAATTTCTCTCTCATTTACTGTCAAATGCACACAGAGCATGTGTTTGCTGGATGAGCTGTTTCTCAATGAACTGCTCTCCTACTATGCTCAATGGCCTGGAGGGTTTTGAGTGTGTTTTTGTTTTCACTGTTTTTAGACCTTGATTTGAGAGACTCTTCTTGCATCGATGTAAATCTAGGCTCTTTGACTTACCAAGCTCTTTGGTACTCCAGCACTCCCGCTGTCTGCTTGGGCAGAGAAAAACAAGCCCTGAGGGCAGCCCTGTGCCTACAGCAGCAATAATGCACATTATGAAAAGGATGTGTGTGCTCCCAGGGAGCAATACCTGCTTGTGACCAACACACCTGTGCTGGTCCACTCTTCCTGTTACATGTGATTCGTTTTAGGCACCAGTCCAAGGTAGTCTACACCTCTGAGACAGTCAGACAAGGTGCCACATCAGATGAAAAGGTGCACATGCATCCCTGGCTACAAAGCTAAACCTTCCCATTTAAAGAAGTCAGCGAGTGCTACAAATGAGGAAAAATAGGCGCAACTTCATCGAAAACATCTTCTGTAAACACACTTTTTTCAGGCCATTTGCTTCTTTTCCCTGCCTTTCACTTTGTGACCAAAATGGGTCAAAATCCTGAGACAGCTGTTGATGCACGCAGAGTGAGTTCAGTTGACAAAAACTATCAAATACATGTGTGGGGTTTTGCCTCTGAGGACATTTTAATACCTCTATCACAACTTAATTCCCATCTAAATCTCCTTGGAGATTTCATTTCATGTCAGACACCAAGGACGTTCATTTACAGGAGCCTCCAGACATATTTTCTGTTTCTCTGGAGTCCAACTAGAAAAGCTTCACCCATACCATCTCAGGGAGGACCTCAAAGTTCTTCCAACAACAGCATCTACAGATACACATTCATCTCCAGGAGGAAGGCAGGGTGACATTTTGACTCTCCTGCTACATGGATAAATAACTCCTTTAATCCTGCAAAACCACTTATATACTTAATACATTGGGTTATAGCACTTGCCCTTCAGCAGCAGCAAAGCACAGAGTAGTCCTGGAGTGAATCAGCACCAGCACTGGGCTGAGCACTCAGGAGTTCTGCCCTCCACCTCTGCACCCATTGCATCCCATCCGTCTTCGTGACCATTCCCAGGAATGCTTGCAAAGGACACTTTCTCATCAAGATAAAGCAAAATGATGCTGTCAACAGCAGCTGCGACAGGACACTAAGCTCTGCTGGCTGGAGACACAAATCAGTGTTTATTAAACAGCAAAAAGGACAACTTGGAGGAGAAAAAAGCTGTCAAGCACCTTGTAACTCGCAGTAGAATGCCAATAAAAGCACTGTAAACATGACTTGATTGTGCTTTCTAAATAGCTCATTATGGTGTCGAAGCTGTGACAAATTTCATGGGAATGTGAATTTAAATATTACAATCTATTTAGCATCTGAAGAACCCTTCTTGTGAACCATTTTTTAGGAAAGGGCACAGAATGTGACAAAAATATTTGGGGCTATTTAAGCTACTTGTGCTGATGCTTTCACCTCAGCAATGTCTAGACTTACCCTCACTGTGTAACCAGGATTTCCCTCTTCCTTTAAATAAATGTGGGGTTTTGCATGAACTGTGCAAACAGCAGCCACCCTATGTGTGGAGGACAAATCCCCTGCCTACCTATAATGCTATTACATTGCAATCCCCATAAGATGAACTGGAAATTAGTGGGCTGGGAGACCAAACTGCTGTTTCTACCCTTTCACACACACTCAGCAGACTTTTACTGACTAGAATAAGAAATTCTTGGTCGAATAGCTTGATCTGGCTTTCTTTAGCTATATTGTGTGGCAAAGGGCTTTTAGTCAGACTGACACTCAAGAGTTTGGAGTGGTTCCCACAGATAAAACATAGCAAACATAGTGTACAGGGTATATTTGTAGACTATTAATGCTTTTCATATACAGGCTCTTTTTCCTTCTCCCTTCAAGATCAATGATGGTGACCATTGTTTAGACTGTCCACAAATAATAAAACGTATTACAGCCACTTTAAGAGAAATTGTGGAGTGCAGATAAGTGCTTCTGCACTTGTTTGATTTATCCTGTATCATTTCAGCCCGAATTTCTCTTCAGGAACAAATCTTTGTTTCTCTTAAATTCTTGACATACAGTGGTACAAATTCTCCCCACTTATTTCATATTGATTGTGGAACACGACTTATTGAGCTTACCACCTTTTCAGTGACAGTTTTCTTTGGAACGCCCTGCAGAGCAGGGGTGTGCCAGTTACAGATATGAACAACTCCACAGCAGCAACACTCCCCCTCCAGAACCTCTAAATTTACACATTACTGAAGCCAGGTCATCTCAGATCTGGCTATAATGAGAACAGGCTCTGAAATGATGTGCAAGTTTGAAGAAGATAATTAATGTGTGAAATTATGCCTTTTCTTTTTTCTCCCTCTTGTGAGGAGGTGGTTTGAAGGGGATTTTGAGGCTTTGAAAATTTGGAAAAATTTGTGAGCAAATTATTTTTATAATACTCTAACAGCCGCACGTGCCAAGAAAAATGGCTTTTTGTCTTACCACATCCTCCTCACTCCCAATTTTAATTACCACAGTTTGGCACCTGATCCTGCACAGAACCATATAAAAGCCATGCAGGCCAGCTCTTTCCAGACAGAGATAAAAGAGAGGGAGGGAGGAATTAATTAAATCCTTTTCAAATCTTTTCAGTGAGTTTCCTTCTAAAGTCACTGTTCTGGTTCCTGCATAGCTCATACAATGACATATGGTCATAAATAACAAACAGTTCCTGCCTCCTCCTGTTGTCTCTCTTTTTCCATCCTCTGCAGAATCAAAACAAAACAGGCTTATGATTCTGGTATTATAAGGAAGCCAGTCAGGATCCAGAGCAAACAGGCAGCTGAGCATGTTTTCAATTCACAGCACAGAGCTTTCAAATGAGCTGGTTTATTCAGTCCTGCAGGTCACTGCTACCAGGGGCTGCTTACTGATTGCATCCCAGGCACAGGATGGTGACACATCCTTACCAAACTAAGCTAAACCAAACCAAAATTTGGTTACCACAGTTACCAAAACAGAGTTTCTCTTTTTTTACTACTGCGATATTGTGAACCTCCTCCCCTCTCAAAAAGAGTGTGTCACTTATCTCTGGGATCCTGGGGAATAAGAAAGAAGGTTTCCTGTTCAGCTCATCACCCTTCCACCACTGGCTTCTCCCTGAACAGGTGCACTGAACAGGTCTGCCTCGATTGACCTTCCCTCCTTCCAGCACAAAGGAACAAGCAGCAAGGTGAATGCCTGGTGTCTTTGGATCTGGTGGCATTCAGCACTGTAAACACAAGCAGAGCCCTTGAGAGGCCATGCTGGGGACACCTATCCTTTGCACTGAATGATAAACTCTTTAACCAGTGTCACTCTTTAACCAGTGTCTACCACAGCAAAGAGGAAAGGATGGATTGCAGCAGGCCAGCACCCCCCATGGTGACCAGCTGCAGTTTTCCAGAACAGAAGTGATTGTGGGAAAAGCAGCAGATTACAGCATCAATGCAACACTGGAGCGTACATGAGAAATGCTGCCTGTCAGGACAGGGGTAAAAGACACATCCACTTCCCAGGTATTTGTTTTCCATCTGAACAGATGATTAGCACACCTCTCCATGTCTCTGTCCCACAGCACCTGTGTCGGTGAGCCTGCCCACCTCAGGGAACAAAAGGCACACTACAGCATGAGGGCCAAAACCTCAGTCCAGAGATCAACATTTTTGGATTGTTTACTGCCCGTTTGCTGATTTTTCAGACACAGAACAAAGTATAGAGCACAGAGGTTTTTTCTCTGGGAAAAAAGTATAAAAGAAAAATTCACAATTTAAGTTCCTTTTTGCAAATTTAACCCCAGATGCTCAGGGGAATCCGTAATCCCATTAAAATGAATAAAGTCATTTCTTTCTTATCTCCTTTGTTGATACTAGGAAGCCTCTGAGGGAAACTGTAAATTAATAATTATTTAGCTTGCCAAACTTCCATTCTTTTTATTAAAAAGGATGATGAACTTCTGTATGTGATGGCTTCAGCTGAAAACAGCCTGGCTGCATTTGCAAGACAGAAGCTGCCTGAGCACTGAGCAGAGCTATCAGTGTTACAGCTGGGGTACAGAGTTACAGGAATAATCCTGCAGCACCCACAGAACACACCGAGCCACAGATGCTCCCTGCATTAGAACAAATCAAAATTCAGACCTTCAGCTCCCCAGAAAATTCTAACATTTTGAAATGTGTTTGGGTTTCAAAAGAGAATGAAAATACACAAAGCAAACTGTTACATACAATTTCCAAATTATTCTGTTTGAATGTGTTAAGCTGTCCAGCTTCAATACCATGAAAATATTGAGCCAGGAATTCAGCTAATATTACAACACAAGAGAAAAATCCCCTGATTTTTCAGTTAGGATCCCAGAAAGGTTTTGCTTCAAAACAGGCCAGGAGTGGAGAAGCCTGAGTCAGCTACAAAGCTCTTGGCATCTGCCTTATCCACCTGAGCTTCTCTTTGCATGGTGCTACACCCAACAGGAGAGGCTGATTCCTCCAGGAGCAACAGAGAACATTAAAAGCAAGACTCCTCATGAGAATCATGGTATTGATGCATTGCAAAACCTGTGACATTTGACTAATCACTTCTAAAAGAGCCTCTTAATCATTTAGTAAAAATCATGAAATCATTCATAAAAATTGTGCTGGTGAGATCTTCCATGTAAACAAGAGTTCCATAAGAATTAATCAGCTTTCAGCTATCAATCACTGAATATAAGAAAACTGAGGGAGTATGAAAGGCTTTTAAGGCTCCAAGAGACACAGAGATTATGTTTAAGTCTGCCATTAACAACAAGAACCTACATTAGATCCCAAATAAGAGCAGCAGGAAGGAGGACATGCCTTTCTCTATGAATACAAGCTCTCACTCAGTGTGGAGGATCTCAAACCAAGAGGTTTAAAAATCATTTTGAGAACACCAGGAATTTCCTAGAAAGCATTAGGGAACGAGGTTTGCCACACTGCCACCCTGGAGGTATTTGCAAGGGAAGATGATTTGCCCCACCTACCCTTTTATCTCCCTGCACAGCCTTTCAGTAGTTGCAGTTATCAGTGATGAATGGACCCCAAAGGAACAAAATAAATGTTAAGCCAAATTTGGTATTTTGCCAAGTCAGGCCGGATCAACAAAAAAGAGCTGAGGTGTTTCAAGGCGCTGAGGAAACAATTTTGATTCCACAAAAATACTCACAGTGCTTATTAAGAAGAGAATAAAAATTGTCTGAGCATTTTGGGTAAAGAAACAAGGGTTTCTGTTAGCCCTCAAAACTTTCCATCTATTGTGTTCACATCTGACCCTGCCTCAGGCTGCCTGGTCTCTCTAGCTTAGCCCAGCTAAGGAAAGCTCTTCATTGCGACAGACATTTCAATTAGTCAAATATCCACCACTAAACTAACAATGTGGCTGATACATAAATCCCAATTGTGCTGGAGAGGGTTTTCTTTGTTCTTTTTTTATTTGTGTGTGTGATAATAGACACCTTGGTTGCTGGAAAGTATCTTTGTAAATTGAATGGCACTATTTGAGTTATAATTAAATAACTATATTCCACTGTATTATGTGGAAGGGTACTATGTGTGGCACCAGGAGGATGGTAGAAATCAGTAAGCACAAAAGCAGAATCTTGTTCTTCTTATGATTAGTAGACTCCCAAATTGGAAGGAAAAAAATAAATCAATACAGAGAACAAGCCCTGGATGCTGGGAGAACATGTTTTATTACTGACAAAATTGTGTTTCCACCAAGACACCCAGCAGATTTTGAAAGAGAACATGAACTCTGTGCCAGTCTGACTAGAGCCCACAGCCAAATTCAAAGCCTCTGATACAGAATAAGCAGGCTCTAATAAGCCACTGATGCTGTTTAAGCTCTCTGCACACGCTCAAAGAACTGCATTCCTACTGCCACACTTGGCAAAAGCAGCCTCTAGAGAAGGGAGACAGAAGAGAAAGAAACTGAGAAGTAATGTGAAAAAGCTCCTTAGAAATAACCACATCCAGCCATGGCTCTCCAGAACGTGTGACCTGTTCGCAGCACAAACACCATGAACATGCACAGATGTTATCACTTCCCACATGATATTCAAGTATGCAACACAGCAAAGTCCCCAAGCTCTGCTGCGATGGAGGCATGTGAAACCAAACCCTTAAATTCCACTCAGAGTGGGGAATCCAGGAAAAAAGGGAAAGAGAAAGCTCCAGGAAGCCAGGGCTCCCTCAAATGAACGGGGGGCAGACAGAGGGTGAATCAGCTTTTACACCTTGCCCCTAACACTCCCAACCAGTTAAACTAACTACAAGCAGGAGAAAGATACCATGAGGGCAGACTGTCACCTTGAACACCAAATAATCCTTTAAAGTTATTTCTATATGACTTAGCTAAATATTGCTGAAAAAACTGCTAGGTGAAATGTCAGGGACCATTCATCACTAGACTCTGCAGCATTGGCAACATCAGAGCTCTGTTGCCATAAAAACGCTCCAGGATTTTCTAACAAGATTAGGAGAGGCAAAAAACCAAAGAAAATTCAGAATCCTCTTTGCTTTATGGACCAGAGCAATATTTCTTTTTAAGAAATCCCCCCTCATTCCTGACTGTTTTGAATCAAATCTGTTGTTCATCTTCTTTAGGGTTTTTTGAACATTCAGTTTATACATAGAAAAGGGGAAAATTTCCTTTAGTGAGTCCAAAGAAGTGAAACACTCTTGCAAAGGGACACACTTGGAGCTTCACCAGTTTTTATCAGCACAACATTTGGTCCTTTCTATTGACTATTACTATGGAGAGCATATACTGAGCATGCAAACAGCACAACAAAACATACATATTGCTTCTAAATTATCAGTTATCTCAGATTTCTCTTTTAATTAACAGGGTTTAATCACATTCCCAGTTCTAGAAAAGCTGCAGATTTTAGGCTGTAATTATTCTGCCTAGTAAAATGTTGGTGCACGCAATATTGTTAAGTGCCTTCTGGGCTGACCACTGATCCATGCTCAGGGAAATACTGTTTCTTTTGAAGTTAAAATCGCATTTCAGGTGGAAAAAATAAAAAAGATTTATTATTGGAATGCACATGATAAAACTCAAAACCAACATAAATCTGTTTGGGAGTGGGGGACTGCTGATTGTTTGCCCCTTGTTAGGTGCTCCTCTGTATGAGGAACCTGCTGGAGCTGATTATTAACTGCATTTGGTAGTTTGCCCAACACACATTTCTATATCCACAGATACATGCCCATTCACGATTCCTCCTAAGCTTTGACCAGGAGTTCTCTCGCAGGTATTGGTAATGAAAACTATGTGTATCATATCCAAAAAAGTGTTCCCATTGGTATCATGACATTTGATCTCAGTCAGCACCAATGAAACAGAAAAATTTGATCCAACCTACAAAAGCTGTGGTTTGTTTCATGCTGGCGCCCATGTTTGGAACTAAAAAAAACCCATTTCAGTATCTTAGGAAGAGACAGCTTATTGCTGATGATTTACCCCAGCATAATCATAAGGTACCCAAAGTATTGAAACTGCTTACAAGCACCAGTCCACATTCTCATGCTTACATAACAGCCTGGGCAAATTCACAGTGATAACTTGAAAAAACAAATGTCTAATGCACACAGCTGAATGGAGATGCAACCTGCAGCAAAAATAATTTCGTCTCTCTATCTGAATACTGACAGGACAGAAAAGGAAAGTGCTGCAGAGCTGAGGAAGCTATTATAAATCACACCTGTGAATTCATTTGGACAAACTTCCATTTATTCCAGATGAAAGGTTTCATCCTGTGTTCTTGAGCTATCTTTAACACAGAAGAGCTGTAGGCCTAGAGCTTTATGATGGAAAAGACCTACCCCTAACATAGATTGGCCCATTGTTACCAGTTAGTTTCCATTAGCATTTTGTTTGGCTTGGAAAGAAAGAAGGCTCTGTCCAGAGATAATGCCCCAACACCGGACCTGAAGGCTACAATGACTCACACAGCTCAGTTGCCCTCTTGAAGCAAGAAAAGCAGCACACTCAAAATTCAGTGCCTAATATGAGGCATCTGTTCCTAATCTAAATGTTTTGCTTTACCCTATAATTAGGCTTGTGAATGCCTAGTTTGAGATTTGGGTACAGATTGGATACTTTAGAACTAACATATTTGGAAATGTAAGCAATTATTAAAAGTCAAGCAGATGTCTGTTCAGCCCTCCTTCATTTGCACTGCAAACACATTGTCTGCTCACATAAATACAAGCCCTGCAGATTAAGAATTTAAGGCTGTGTTCTGAGAAGAAAGCACAAAAAAATCCCTTTTCTGGGTATAAAAGCATGTCCCAGCACTTCTGGCTTTGGGATCCCTATGAACCAGCCACGGGAGAAAGTCAGGAAGGAATGAGAGGTCCTTGAAGCTCCTTGTCTGCTTGTTCTCTTCATGGAGAGGTACACGACAGAAGTTTTGGAAGCTGAGCCTAAATGAAGGAGGCATTTGCTTTGTTAAACCTTCCAGCACGCTGCCAGCGTAACTGAAGAGGGCTGACTTCTGTCATCCGGGGCCAAGTAAGCAACTGGTCTTGAATTCAAATACTGCCAGTGTTTTAGGACAGGCTAAGCACTAAACTGTTATTATTATGCTGGAATCACAGCAGCATTTCAGTGTAATATTTCTCTTCAATGATTATAACTATTCCTCATATGCAATATCTACAACATCTTAAAAAAGAGTCTTTATGACTGGCTTCATCCCATCCCAGCAAACATATTAATTCCTCCTCTATTGTCTTTTAAAGCATTATAGATTACGGTGTCCTTTATGGAAAGCACTAAAAGCAATGATGGTTGCATGTAAATGACAGAAATTTCCACGTTTTCCGTATTAAAACTACTTAGATTTCCTAAGAAATGTAGGTCTACTGCCATTTTCTTTTGGCAGGGGAAATAATCATATTTGGAGGATAAAGCATATATTCCTTGAGACAGATCCATAATAGTTCAGCTGTGGACTGACAGGTTCCTCTGAGTGATGTGGGCATGAAAAGCCAGTTTATAATATATATTAGCTCTCTCATTGCATCTGTTTATCATCTGTGTTATTTTCCACTTTATGAAATTCCTCCAAGGATATTTCTGTTCTCTAAAAATCATTACCAGTGCCCACAGCCTTGTGGGAGACCCTCCTATAAATAGCAACAAAATAAACAAACCGTAGTTCATACAGAATGGAAGACGATATACAAGAAAACATGTGCTGTCAGGTGCCAAATGGCTATTAAAAACAAGCATGGGGATAACATCGCTTCAGAAATCATCAGGCAAGAGAAGCCCCTGACAAAATATTTTAACATAGGAAAAAAAAAACCAAAAAATTCCAGAGACTAAACTGAGCTGGTGCTAGCTGGACATTGATAGCTGTATGCTGACTTCAGACAGTACTTGAAAACAAATCCACTTTCACCTGTGAGAGTATCATCTGCAAGTCAGAGGGATGTGGGATGTTTTTTCCCCTTTTGAAGGCTCGCTGAGGTTTAAATAATATTCCATTCATGTGTTAGTGCAGCTAGTGACACACAGAGCTTTACTGAGAGCTGCCACACTGGTATTTCTCAGACAAGTACCAGATCCATGTGTTTAGAGAAATCTCACTGCCTAATGTCGCTGTCAAAAAATCCTCTCTTATGAAAGCACTTCTTACATGCCAGCTCTTCTGAACTACACTGGGTTTCATCAGGCACTTCCAATTTACAGCCAGATCACAGAGACTATCAAAGCAATCACCTTCCAACCAACAAACCCAATTTGGACTCCCTGGAAGGGACTGTGCCAATGAGCTATGTTTTAAAGAACTGGTTCAGGAATTTACACAGGAATGCAAAAAAAGAAAAATTCCCTACATACATCTGAGACAAGCCACAAAACAGATGAGGTGCCACGAAGCACAAAGTGTGAATGAAGGCCATGAAATTGTATATGAACTGTAGGGTAATCAACTTTTTTTTGACAAGTCACAAATTGCAGGAGATATATTTTGTCCCATGGTTCCTGCTGCTGCAAAGCCACAGCCAGAAATACTATCAAGTCTTCAAACTGTTTATAGACATGCAGTAGAAAATCATCTTAGCTAGGCCCAGTGGGTGTTTACAACAGCTGTAAATTCCCTTCTAACTTGCACAGCTACAATGACTTTTACATCCCTTCCCTAAAAAGTGAAAGAAATTGTCCACTGCTGAGAAGATGCTCAGTTTGTTCTCTCTCCATCTCTACTCGCTTCCAAGAATGTGGAGCCTACCCCTTTCTTGCACAGACATCCACTCTTTTTGGTTTTGACCTTTTTTCCTGCTCTAGAGCTGTTTGCTCTTAAAACACATTTCACAATTAATTTCTTTTCCCCTTATCACCAATGAGCAGGAACCTACATTCCCTTCCAGGTGTGTCTTTCTCTTCAGAAAATACTTAGTTTTTCCCTATCCTGGTGCTCTCTTCACCATCATAGAGAAGATGAGCAAAGGACATCTCTAACATGTGGAAGAGTTATATTAATTTTGACCAGGACTGATGTGCTACTGACGGCATTCCCTACCCTCAGTGAGGCTCACCCCAAGTGTACTGACCTCATTAGCCCCTACCCTACCCCAAATAAAGTGCCTTAAGCCCACTCAGAGCAGTTTTGTTCTTACAGCAAGAGGATAAGTTGCATGCTCTGTCAATCAGGACATCAGCATCCTACTCTCAGAGCAGGCAGGATCTGGAGCATTGCCTTACTCTGGACTCTAAGACTGAAAAGGACCTTTCATGGCTATGCCTTTCTTGAAACAGAAAGTCAATCACACAAACAAGCTGCTCACACATAATTCAAGAGTGTCTTTCACGGAGAGATCCTCTCATAGAAGGCTTTTTATGAGAATGCTTCATTATCCACTGATAATGAAGCATGTGTGACATGCTGGGCATAATTTATTGTGTGACTGATGGGCATAATTTATTGGCCAAAATGCTGGGCCTAAAAATCACAGTATCACAGATGAATACCCATCACCAAAGAACAGCAAAGGACTTTCAGGACATCTGGAGCTGTAACGCTATCCAAGAGGGCCGACATCACAATTCCAAGCAATTCCAAACTAACACACAATCATCACTGATTGACTTTCTTCCTTTTGGGGAAGGAGGTCGTGGGCTCTGGAGGGGATTGGGACATGTTTTTATAACCAGCTGTTGACATCGCAGCATTTAACATCGAGGCAAGTCCAGCTGCTGTTCTCTGTTAATAGCAATCATAAAGCCAGACCCTTTGTTGGCCTCTAAGTAGAAGTTTAAATGTCCCACAGGGCTTCTTCGGAAAGAGGAGTGAATGACCCTGATGTCTAGACTAACATTAGTTTCATCTATAAAATCCAGGTCGTAATGGACAAAGCTGTGTGTGAACTATTGCTGAGAGCATAATGACCGAGTTAATTGCCTATATAATCATTCTGCAATCCAACCAAGTACCCTGAGATAGTTTGAATGGGAAAAGTACCATTAAAAAAACCTTAGGCTAGACTAAACTTTAATTACATGACACCTGCAAATGATAAACTGAGAAACAACTCAGTAAAACACACACATTGTAAAAAAAAAATGTGCTCTGCATTAACAGATAAAGGATCAATTCCTAATGAGTTCATCCTGAAAGCTGCAAATAGGTGAATGCGGCAGATGACATATGGGAATATCCTTGGGACATTCACCTGTACTACAAAAGCACAGGCCAACCTTCCTCTTCCCCTAATGCCAGTGATAATTTCATACAAGTCCAACTCATAGAACTTCTCTGTTCGTGATGGACCAAGGCAGGGTCTGGACATGCTGATTGCTGCAATAGCCTGGAGAAGGCCTGGATGGCAAAATAATTCTGATTTTTTTTTAAGAAGCAATATCAAACTCAAGCGTGTTTTGCTAAGACACGGGAGGGTTGGGAAACCAGATGAACTTGCAATCCTGTTTTATTCATGACCGATACAGGAGATGGCTGTGAAGGTTATGACATGTGCTTTTCTAACAGCTACAGTTGGGCTAAAACAAGTAGTAGCTGCAGCACTAATTGACTCAGCCAGTGCCTTTCCTATTAAACCTTAAACATTAAGAATTCATAGGCAGAACCAGAAATAAACTGTGTGTGGGCGTGAAGGTACATGTAACGGTAAAAAGCTAAGCCTGCATGAAATTATATTAACTTCAGCTGAATGGGAAGATCCATAGTTAGATTAGAAAACTGTTATTTTATTTGTTGGCTTTCAAGGAAGTTATTGTTAGCCTGTTTGGCTTTGTCATTACCGTTCTAGCTTTTAATGCAACATGGTTTTATCACGGGCAACACGATGCCATTTCACATCATGTACCTAATGGGATAATGTCAGGCAGGATAACATCACGCCATTGGAAAGACATCAGGATCACACTGTACTCATCAGACATTCTCCCTGGCAGACTGCAGAGCTCCCCCCCCGATTCTATCCAGAAGACTCTCCCTTTGACTTTGACTTGACATGCTGTTCTGAGTGGTAAGTACAGCCAGCCACCAGCTCTTAAAACAAAGCTAGGCCATGGGGTCCTGTTCTAGTACTTGTCTGCTGGAAAAATACTAGCAAAGTGGGCAAGGATAGAGGCAATTACCATAAGTTAAACTAGCATTACGCAAAGAGAAAATTATACATATAACATAGTCCTCAAAGGAAATTCTGTTTGCCTAGAACTGGCCCAAAGACATCCAGGATGAGCCATAGAAAATACGTGCCTGTGGTCCAAACCTGCCACAGATACCCATCTATAAACTGAGATATTTCCCTGGGATGGAGATAACAGCAGGAGCATCAATCCTACTTTTCTAGTGAGGTAAAAAACCCCAAATCAACAGACTTGCCAAGTTTCTTGTCATATCACAGAAGTAAAATCAAGTAAAAGCTCACAATTCCCTGAACCACATCTCATCTATTCAATCACAGGGCACACTGGACGGAAGATTTGGTCATCTTCCCTTGTATGAGATTGATCTGCACTGAAAGAAAACAGTTATGTAGCCTAGTTAAGATTTTAGGAATCTCCTTTCTTTCATAGGAGATTAAAGATCCAGCTCACTTACAAACATACAACACAAATGTTCTAGGCACATTTAAAAAAATTAAGGCACAGCCTCTGCCCAGATAATGTGATGGAAAATTCTGCTGCTGAATTGTTCATGCAGTAATTCCAATCAGGTGTTTATAGCTTTATTCCACTGAAGTTTCTCCAAATGTTCACCCTTGGCCTTAAAATCTCAGTCCTGTCTTTCTGAATGATTATTAAGAAGTGAGATGGCTTGCAGATATTTTATTTCTCTGCCTTATAGCAAACAGACTGTGTCTTTGATGGAAGTTGCTCTCCTCTTACCTTCCAGGAAAAAAAACAAATCAGCCTTCACACTGATGATAAAAATAAAAGCTTTAAAGTGTTTGTAAACTTTGCAGCAAGTAAGAATGAAAAATGTTGTAAAAACATTTTGGAGGTTAAAAAAAACTTTGTATTCATAGAATTTCTAGAGACTAAATAGAAAAAAAACATTTAGGAAAAAGCTTGGAGTAAAAAAAAATCCTTTGTAATTCATTTCCCCCGGTTTCTACTTATAACCTCTCCACATAAACTTAGCACTTTACTTCCATTTTCTTTCCTAGAGGGAAAGAATACAGAGAAGGATATTTCATTCTTGACTGGCTTATCTGTCATTAATGAACACAGTAAGCGTGTTAACTATCCAAGCATACTTATTTCCTTCGACTCCAGTTCAACCTTAACAGTCTCTCAGCACTTCATATCATTACAGTCAGTATGAAGGGGGAGGGAAACATTGCTCAAGTGCCCTTACAATGCATCTTCTACTCTGAATATCCTCTGTATATTTCCCCTGGAGTATATAGCCAGGAAAAGATGGTCCTTGAATAGTTACAAAAGAGAACTAGATCAAGACAACCACATTCATTTTAATTCACTGCCAAACAGACCTGAATTTGGGCTTGAAAACAACTGTTTAATTATCTTCATTTAATGATATCTCAATCTCAATCAAGGAAAGTAATTAAAAGAATACTTTTAAAGTACTTAAAACTTTTTACTGGAATTATTCTGATACAGAATGATGCCCCTCTCAGGCCTATGTTATGATATAAAGGATGTTAAAACAGCCAAAGATTATTAATACTAGCAGTTTATAACATCAGAAGCACAGACACCACCTCACTGGTGATCAGCTCTCCAGTTAAAAGTATTTTTACAGCAGCTGACAGAGCTGACATTGACATGAAGCAAATTAATGATTAAGAACAAAAATACACTGAACATTCAGTCACTAACTAGCCAAGCACATTGTATCTCCTCTCTTCCAGGCAGGGGAATCTACTTGGCCCTTCCAGCTGTGCTTTGCAAAGTCCACAGCCTCTGACTGTCTCCGTGAAATCTCATCTGCTACACCATGCAATTCACCCTTTTATGCGCTGCTTCACACAAGACATAGGGTCTGTCCCACGCCTATTGCTTCTGCTGCACCAAAGCACATTAGTGTTTTTATTAGACCATAAACCACTGTCTGAATCTAATGATCTGATCTTACACTTTCAGATTTGGCATCCCACTGAAGAGTGTTGAGCTCTCGTGGTTTTTATCTTACTTCAGCTCTCCAAGTGGAGTCCCACATTTCTTCAGGAACACCTGACTTGTTTTGATTGCAATTCTCCTTCAGTGAATAACGGGTAACAAATCCTACAAACCGCAGCCCCCGCTGGTTCAGTTGTACCAACATCATGAAAATCTCATAAAATGGTCCCAATCACACTCAGCAGCTGCTGGCAGGGAGCCAACTGCAGCCTTATTCCCTCAGTTTCTGCTCAGAGTGAATTGTTACCGTTCTATTTCCCTCCCGGGCTCAGGGCAGATGCCCCTGAAGGGAGGTTCACACCGAGTTCCTGCTTACCCTGCACAACCCCAGTGTTCACAGAAAGGTTCAGATTGGCACAGCCTTGCACAGTCTCTTCACCAGCTGTACCACGTGCTTACTACAGGGGAGCTTTGGTGTGGCTGAGCTCTGGATGTGCTTCGTGTTTAGTTTTTCACCACTGTTCTGAAACCCTCAGTAACACACACGACATCAAGACTCAGATGCTGCATTATGTGCTATTACTGACGTGATATGAAATTACTCCAATGTGACTTCCTACTTCAGCAGCAAAACTCAGCAGAAAAATGCAACCTATCAGCATTATAAATTAAATGCTCAATGCTTTCAATCACGTACTTATAGGTTCCAAATTTGAGGCTGGCCTGCTTAATATCTACTCAGTATGCCTTCCTCCTCTCTCTCCACCCACCTTTCTTTTAATCCCATTCTCTCAGCACAACAGAGATGAGACTTGAATCACTAAAGAAATCTCAGTCAAAAGAGCAACTGCAAAACTGCCTTGTCTCCATCCCTCCTCTCATTTCTCCTTCAACCAAATGGACAAACATCCCCTCACGGCTGGCTTTCCCTTGAGTGTTCTGCCTGAAATCTGCCCCCTGTGAAAAGATCTCACTGCTCCACTGTACCCTGCACCCTCTGCTGCTCCTGAGCACCTCTCTCCTGAGTTTTCAGAGCTGGACCTGAGTTTCTGCATAATCCCATTGACCAGGTTCATCGAGTGGGAAATGAGAGTCCTGTGGCTCAAGCAAAGAGCAGAGCTCAAAAATATTGCATGAGCAGTAATAGCATACAGGTTCTTGGCTCCCTACCACCCCTGTTACTTACTTCAGTGGAAAGGGAGCATAATAGTGAAATCTAAATGCATTTGCTACCTCGTCTCACCAGTGGCACATAAAAGTTCCTCACAAAGGTGGGAAGTAATCACAGCCTGAGCACATTTCCCTTCCTCCCAACTTTTTAAAAATTATTTTAATTTTTCACAGCCAGAGATTTAAGAGAGTCTTGAGAGACTTACAGCTAAGGGAAGCTGTCTTTAATACTCTGACATTTCACACAAGCTGAAGAGCTGCTCCTCAAATATTTGCCTAAAATGCATGTACTGGTAAATTCCAGTGGTCCACAGCAGACTCAGGATTTCTTCCATTTACTGATATGATCACAGAAAACAGTTTAAACAGGTAACTAGCTCAGTCTTTAAAGATTTCATAATGAAATGAAACCAAAGGTTTGGGACTTCTTGCATTCAAGATTGTTACTCACTGGCAATGATTCTGTCTGTAACATCACTACAATCCTTCCTTGGAATTACAGCTGATGGAGTTCTGCAGTCTCACGATGTGATTTCAAGGCATAGTTCAGGAGTGGCTGCTGTGCTGTAAACTTTGTGTTTCACTGTGGAGCCACTGATTCATGAGACAAAGCTGGAAACCAGTTGCAATACAAGCATATTAAGAAACCTCCATTACAACAGATTGAATAGAAACAGTTGGACTCATTAAGTCTTAATACCAACATAAGGATTCATTTACCCACCTGCATGCTTAACCAGCTCTGAAGTGCACACAAGGATGGGTAAATTATCTTTTCCAGTGCTTCTGGGTTTCAGATTAGAAGCTGGTGCTGCCAGGAACTGTGTCCTGGCACCTTTGCCGTGCTGAGACGGGCAGCTCAGGAGTCTCTCTGCCTTACAGCTTCCATCTTGAGAACAGCATTGTAACAGCACTTTGTCTTCCATCCTCACTCAGTGACACTGCCATAAATCTGTTCATATCCTGTTCTCTCCTAGTCTGTTTCTAACTTTCACATGCTTTTTCCCCTACTTACTTTGCAAGGTCAAAGGAAAAGCTCTTTTGACATGCATTGCCAGTATCTACACCTCAGTTTACTCCAAACAGCCACTGTACAAGACTTGTACTTGCCCATTTCCATACCTGGCCTCTTTCTTTTGTCATCCATGGGACAAATAACATCAGTTCTAAGGGCAGCCTGTGTACTGAGCTCACTGCTGGGAGGAGCAGGAGCAGCTCTGTATGCAGAAGGATGACAAGAAGTGGTCATAACAGGAAGAGCCATCTCAAAATTGAAGCCAGCACTTAGAATAACTCTTACAGAAAGGAGCCTCAGCCTCACAGAGACAGCTGACAGAGGAACACCACACTGTTCCCCACAGTTCTCAGCTGAGCCATGCCCTAACCCCACTCCTGTGCAGGGCAGAGGTTTAGGTACTCCCTGTGAGCTGCAGCACTTCTTTTCCCAGATGGCTTAGAGCAAACAGCACACCAGCCCCGGGAAGGAACTGTCCTGAAGAAATATTCCCAGCTCTGCAAGATCCTTGGCTTTGACTTCAGCCAATCACTGCAGAAAGGGGACAATGGTGTCCTGCTGCACCATGTTTTTTCAGTGCTTGCTTGGGTCATTTTGGAGGTGAAGAAGCAGTAGGGAAAAGAGAAGGAAAATTGTATTAAAAATAGGCAGCAATATACAGCTGCTTCAACCAAAGGTAACAGAAAACACGTAGCTTCACTTCATCTTTAAAATAAGTAATTAGGAACATAACTGCAAGAGAAGCATAACAAGCTTCCCATTTAGCTGGCTATTATTTTCTGCTCATGTGTACTTTTTTCAACATAACCTCAGCTGCAAAAAGTCACATCCTGTTGTTAATTTGCAGAAACTAAGCAGAGGCTCTGTAACAGAGGTTAATTTGGGTTTAAAACAAATGAAGTGCCACAGAATCACATACTGCTGATTAAGCTGACTAAAAGCCGTGCCTGGGACAAAGCCTAATTTCTTCTGACAAATTTTTCATCACTGGACATAGCCTTTTGTGAACCAGGACTATGCCTGTTCTAAGATCCGTCATCCAGGTCTCCAGTGTCAGGAGGTCCCTGTGACACGTGTGAGGCACAAGGACAACCTCTCAGGATTAATTCCAACACCTCTGTCTTGCAGCTGCTTGCCTTAGAGATGGCTCAGTCCCAAGGGACTCACTGCTTAACTCTGCCACTGGATGCTGAAAACTCAAATTATCAATGAACCGTAGCATTATTGAGATTTCAGTGTGTGCTTAAATGCAGATCTTACTGTTAAAAAAACAAGTATGTCTCTGACAAATGATTCTGCCAAACCTTTAGTCCAAGCAGTGACATGTAAAAATTAGTCCCATATTTTGCTTTCTAACATGAAAAATCCAAGCAATTTCCCACCCTTATTCAAGGACTGGAGCATGGGGCATGGAGTTGTTCTGTCCAAATTAAGTTTGCCGAATTTTAGCGCAAAGTTTGTTTCAGGGGAAAGTGAGACAGAGAAGGTTGAAGCATTCAGTGCCATTTCTGCAATGATGGTGAAGGCTGACACCTTTCCAGCGTGGTGAAATAGGCACTGACACAGGCTTGTGCACAGATCTGTGAGATCTGCAGCTCTCAGGCTGCTTTCAGTGAGCAGGGCTGGGGAAGCAGTGGGGAAGGCAGAAGGTTTGGCCAGGCAAGGCTGTGCTCCTCACATAAATAAGTAAAAAACTTTATCCAGAGCATCATTTCAGCAGATTTAACTGTGAACCACAGAATTGCAGCCAGTGACTATTATCCCAGAAAATGAAGCAAGAACAATTACTCTTAACCCTTGTAAAATATATTTAGAACATGAGAACCCCTATACTAATTCAGCTAACTACTTCCCCCATGAGGAACAATTTCTTCTATACCTATACTACATAAGTCTCCTATTTTAATCACTACAGTCCATCACACCAAAAATGATGACATTATAGCTTTATTATAAAAAGAAAAACAAAAAGTTTCACATTAGGAAAAAAAAAAACCAACACAGAACTCAATGATTGGGATAAAAAGACATTTGACAGACTAGAACTCACTAATTAGCCAATCTTTCCTCTTCCTGGACTCAGTCCTCTCTCAAGGACTGATGTGCACATACTGCAGAATCGTAACATTGACCAAAACATTGAGACTCCTGTGAGTCGTGCCTGAGGAGCACCCAGAGCACTGCTAAAATATCTAATTTCCCGTAGGGCAGAGATCACTTTTTACAAATACATTCAATAACTACCATAACAGACATTTCTTTAAAACCCTACCAAAATATACTTAAACAAGTGAAATTTCATGGACCAAGGCAGGTACTTCTACAGAGACTACATCCATACTCAATTCCAGCTGCAGGAAAGAGGAGCTATTACTGAATGTAACAGTGCTCAGCACTGTGACTACGCCACGAGAATTAGTGAAAAGTCCTGTGTGCCTTCTGTGTCTGTGTGTCCCAGCTGTATTCCTTCTACAAGTGCTCAGGGTGTGCCCAGCCAGCTCTGCACAAACAAGGCATTTCCCACCTCTCAGCATCTCTGTATTTGCTGTCCCTATGCCATTTTTCAAGGAGTGACCAGAACTGCCTGCTGCGTTCACTGTGCAGGGAAAGTCTGATTTATAGATGGCATAAAGGTGTTTTCTATTTTGTTCTCCTTTTCCCCCTTAATACTTTTTATGAGTCTATTTGCCTTTTCAGTGTGACTGAGCACACAGATGATATTTGCAGTGAACTACACTCTGTGACCTTAAAGAAGGTCCTTCTGAATGGGAGTAGCTAAGGTGAAACTTACCATGGCATATGCCTTAAAAGTTATTTTTCCTGGTATCCTTATTTAACATCAGAATCAGATTTCATCTGCCATTTTATCACCTAGTTATTCAGCACTGAAAATCATTTTGCAACTCTTCTTAAGTAGACTTATATTGGACTACCCAGGCCTATTTCTTCAATTGTAAATATTTTTGATTTAATCTTCAATCTCATTTTTTGCCCAGCTACAAATGCATGGAATGAAATCATTCCCACAACATTCTCATGAGGTCGTTCTGGTGACTCTACCCCTTGGCCAAAATGACCATTTATCACTGTCTTCTTTTTTTTTCTGTCTTTTAATAATTTAACTTTTTTGTTTTAAAGATAAGACTACAAGACCAGTAACCAAAGGGGAAAAAAAAGGAGAGTGGGGGGTAAATTAATGTGATCTGGTTCTCATAGATTTACTTTGGCTGGGTTTAACTTTACTGCTTCACTATCCCGAAGCTGTACAACAACTGCCTAAGTAATAATTTAGTACACAACACTCCTGGGAATTACAGTGAAGATGACCAGCTGCAAATTTACTTGAGTCCCTTTAAATAAGCGAATACCATGATTCCTTTGGGAATTCATTAGCAATTGGCCTGTTTTTAAATGCCCTAGGGTGACTTTCTTGGTCCTGTCCCTGCGGATTTACACCATTCTTTACTATTTCATATATTTGACCTGCACTTCTATCTTCTCATTAATCCCATTTTCATTGAATACATACCCAATGTAAGTAGGAATGACTTAAATGAAAACAGAAAGGATGTTTCAGTCTTTTTATAGTACATACTTGGGCTTGTATTTCCCTTTATTTCCCTTCTTACTTGGAGTATATTAATAAAATCTTGCTAGGGTTGTTTACATTTGTTTGGTTGGTTTTTAATTCTCTTTCGTCTTGGCCTTTCTGGCTTTCTCCCTCAGATTTAGCTTCTGGGTAGTTTTAGTTATGCATTCTTGTTTTCATTGGTGCGTGATTCCAACCCAACTTCCATGTTTAGGGCACATCTCCAGGACCACATATGCATGTCCTGACTACCTGTTCTGGTTCTGACTCTTCTTTGGATAATTTTTCACTCGGGTAATTCTTATTCATTTTCTTTTTTTTTTTCCTACAGTAAAAACAGTGTACTTTAAGCATCAGAAAAACTATAATGTCACCATGAAATATGGAAAAGGCATTGCTTTGCATTTAAAATAGGAGCATAGAAACATGAGTGAGACAAGAAACTCTGAACCCTCTCCTGCACTGTTTTTTCTGATGCTTCATTACTTTTTCACTTTATTTCATCCTTACAAAGTGTTGTCTGCAAATCTTATTGTGAGGACCTGAGAACTCTCATTTTAAAGAGAACAAAATGGTAAACCTGTGTTTGAAATTGCTTGGAGGCACTAAGAAAGCATCTCCCTCAATTTCTGTGAGGCTGATGAGTGACCTGCTTTGGTATTAACACTGATCCCTATAATGGAAAAGTTTTGCAGTGTTACCATATACAAGTTCATTAGTTGTGTATTTTTTGAAAAAAAAAAAAATTATTTAGTATTTCCACTGGTAAAAACTCATTTTTTTCCAAGGAAAACAGATTGCAAACTCAGTCTCGATTAATTCTGTTCTGTCAGACATTTGCCCATTTTTGGTATTTCATTCCAGGTCATGCTGATGCAAAATTCAGAGATGCCAACTGTCCTGCATGAGAGCTGTCAGACAGATGAGCACTCCTGCACTGACACAGCTCCTGCTTTGTCAGGAGTGGGAACCAGCGTGCTGAAAAATGAAGCCTCAGCTGATGCGCCTGTGGGAAGAGAGCAACTGGCACTGTGTGGGGTTTGGTCCTATGGAGAGTCTTGGTGCCTAAAACTGTGCTGTCCAAATTATATTCCCACTCTTCTCTGAAAGAAGAACCAAGATTTGTCAGCAGCCTAACTCTCCTGAATTCCCTGAGACCAGTTTATGCCTCCTCTCTATTAAAGACTACACACATCCCCTCATTTTCTTCCATCATGCAATATTTGTGAAATATCTTTGCTTGCTCAGTTGAAACTGATTGTGATCCTTTTCTTTTTCCAAATTCTCCCCCCCGTCTGAATTCAGATTATTCATTCTAGCAAGCTTAGTTACACATTGCTGTTTCACCTACTGTTTTTGTCACATCTCTGTGCTCATGTGCTGACACATTGTCAATGCTTTGTCAGCTGAGCATAGTGTCCCAACTTTTATCTGCATCACAGAATGCTCTCCAAGAATCCCTGAACCAAGTCCTGTTTCATCCAGAGCAATTCAGACTTTGCAGCTCTATCATAAAGGGTAAGATCCTAAAGTTCTTTAAATCTTTCTTGAGAATGCTGGAATTCCAGGATTGTTGTTCTATAAGAAAAATGAGGAAGAAGTCACAGTTCAATAGGACATAATTTTTAGCTCTCAGAGCTTCTTTCCTTATGCTGTGTCAACTTTTCAACATGCTCACAAAATTCAGACTGCTGAGGAGCTGTGACCCTTGTTTATACCAACTCAGATCTGGAAATAAAACTAAAACCCAAAGGATACACTTAAAATGGGCCAGTTATTTTTGATTGGTATCGAGCAGAGTATGCAGATATTACCCACACAACACAAAATCAAGGCCCATTCCTTTGAGAGACTCACTATGTGGAGAACTTGTTACAGCATACCACAAATCTCTGCTGTAGAATGCAGAGGGCAAAACAAATCCTTTTTCCTAATAGTACTTGTATTCCAGTGGAAAAATCTATTTTTAAACTCTTAGCATTAGTGTTTTGGAGCACAGAAACAGAACTTCTAAGAAGATATGGGAGCTACAACTAATACACAAGCAAATTATGCTACCAGCTGTATCTGTTTGCAAGTGTTACTTGCCTTAAATGTGGCTTTGAGAAAACATTCCCTAGAAAAAATTAAGAATGTCATTTTGCCACAAGAAATATGCACCATTCCTGGATTAATATTGCTTTATTAGCATAGCTGCTTTGATCTAGTGTTTTGTTGTTTTTTTTTTTCCTCTTCAAACCACTGTTTTTGTTTTGCTTTTTGAAAATATGGCTATTTCTATGAAGTTGTTGGTACTGCTGCTGTTGTGAAGGCCAAAGGGTTCCAGCATCAGATGAAATTTCCCAGGGTAATCTCCTGGGCTCCATGAATTGCTTTACATGGATTGCATTTTAAATCTCATTTGATAACGAGTGTTTTAAAGAGGAAAAAAGTGCTTTCTGGCTTAATCACAAACCACGACAAGTTAAGCGTGCATAACAAGTTTTGTCCACTTATCCAGTGTGAATAGCTAGAAAGAATTGTTCTTTTCTGCACTGGCAGCTTTAGATGTGGTTGAGAAATGGAAAGGAAAATCCATAAAAAGTCATCCATATTCTCAAGGTTCACCAGTTATGGTGAAAAGAGCAACTTTTGGGGTTCTTGTCCTGCATCAGGGTATTTTGGCAGACTACTGCTATGCTGTTTAAAGAGCCCTGATCTCTGCTCGTGCACTGATGTAGCTCTTGCTCTGGTTCAAATTCTGCTTCATTTAAACACAAGAAAAACTCACCACTAAGAGTTCAGTATGCACAGACTGAATTTTTCAGCTTTCTGTTCTGTTTTACCTGGAGATTTGTCCCTGGCAGCCCGTGAGTCAGGGTCGAGAAGGCATCATGCAAAGAGCTCAATCAGTCACAGAACTGCCCCCACCCAGCTCTGCCCAGCCTGTTTTTAGCAGCCACACACAAGGGCAGGAGGCAGCAGAAGTGTGACACAGCTCCTGTGGCAAATCAGAGCTGGATACTCTGCAGGGCCAGTGCTGTCACTGCTGTGCCAGGGACGGCAAGAGAAGAAACACATGAAATTTAAGACTCAGGGATAAAAGGAAGCACTTTAATAATTTTCTAAAGGCTTTTATATGTTAGTTCGCAGAAGTGTGTTAAATGGCATAAGGTAATTGGTCCTTTGGCCATCCACCCCTTGAGGGGATTGGTCAAATTCTAAGACACCCATTTCTAAATATTTTCTAGTTAGAACCATAACAATACTGCAAAACAACTTGCAGGTGCAAGAAGTTTACAAAACTGTAACATAGCTTAAAATAGTTTGCACAGCAAAGAGAGAACTCTCACAAAATGCTGCAGAGGGCTGGAGAAATCTCCTGCTGAAGCCTTTTCAGTATCCATACCAGTGGCAGCAGCAAGGGAAACACAAAGCACATAAAGGAATGAAGGTACAGTGCACAAGCCAAAGAGGACAGCTCCTTGGAGTTTTCACCAGGGCAATGGTTCTAGACACCCCGGGCCTACCAGGATGCAGTTGGATAAAAAGGACAAACAAGCTGTTTCAGTTTTAGCACCAAGGGATGCTCACCCTTCCTGCAGCAGGCGTGCTGTGCCTTCCTGCAACGGCTTCAGTATGACCGATCAGAAACACATTTACTACAAATGTTAAGTGCTAAATGACCCCTCTTTAACCTCAACCTAAACTGAGTGTTATTTCAAAATGAAACTGAACATACACCTGGAAGATTGCAGTAAAGATTAAGAAAAATATGTTGGTTTTTTTTCTTGATCGAAGTGATGCTACTTGTCAGTAGAGTGGAAAAGTGTAGCTGAAAAATCTGTAAAGTGAAATACTCAAGCTGTTTCCCTTTCATGTGCTTAATTGCAAGACACTTACATGACCAGACTACTAATAGTCATTTAAATAACTTTGGAGTGGTATTTTTAGAATTAGGGAGAGGTGCATAGATGACCAGTAACTGGTGGCATGTAATTCTGCATGTCAGACAGTTGGTGGTGGTTGTGGTGTTCAGGAACCTCTTCTGTATCCTCTCTTTGAATGAATAATTTCCACCCTTATAAAGTCTGTTTTACGGGTTAAAGGATTAACAAGGCTTTTCTTATCTCTGATACTTAATGGTTATAATTTCAGCCAGAACAAGGGAAGGTGAGAGACATCAGAGCTGGTGTGTTACTGAACAGGGTTTTCCACAGGGACAAAAATCAAAGGAAGAGCTGTTGTCTGCAGAACTTCAACAAAATGAAAGGTGTTTGGTCTCCTATACCTTCTTTTTTTTATGATAAAGATTAAGAAAGCAACCATAAAAATGTTAGGTTGACTAAGGACACACTCTTTCTATGGAATTAGGTGTCTTGTCAGCCTACAGAATGAGGAGGCTCCAGTTCTCCTACTGCCACAGGGAGTCCTGCAGGCACTGGTCAGATCCTGCTTTGACTAACACCGGGAACATGGTGAGGCAGTTTGACAAAATGCCTCTGCCAGAAGTACTCACCATTTACATAACTAAAGGAGCTCATTTTTCTGTCCACAAATCAACCACGAGCAAAAAACATTGTGAATAAATTTGATACTGAGTTATTCCACTAACAACCAATACAGACAAAGATTTGCAGAAGCAATCCACTGCAACTAATACATCAAAAAACATCTATCCGTACTATTTGTGCTCCAGTTTTCAGACTGATCACCTGAGCTGTCACTGCCCCTGCTTCCTAACTGGCTGGCTGTAGTTCTCTAAACAGAAGCAGAGCACAAACAACACGCTGCAGATATCCCATTCCTTCCCCAGGCACTCTCACAAGCACTAACTCTCTGAGTTTTTAAAGACTTTCAGTTGCTGTGAGCATTCTTCCACACTTGGAAGTTATGTATTTCTGTTCCTGGCTACTCAGGGGAAGAAAATATCAACAAAAATGAATTGAATGTGCTGGTTTTGTGCCAATGAATGCCTGGCAATATTTCAGTGAAGATGGCACCCAGGGCTGTGTGCTGTGTAGGCTGCCTTCTCCCAGCTCACTCCCTACACTAAAAAAATTTAAACAAAAGCCTTAACTCTACCTTAGACACAACTATGAGGAGTATTAAACAGGTATTCAGCTAGGCCAAACTCACATTAGTCACAAAGTACACTCCATGGAAGTGTTAAAATACTTCCAAAACTGTAAGAAGACCCATACATGTCTGTACAACCAGGACCTGCATCACTCCAAAGCCCTGGACACAGGAACACAGCACTCGCTGCCCTCCCACTGCCTTTTTCCTTCCACCACTGCTCCACACAGCTACCCAGTGCTGTGCAGACTCTGGGAAAGGGTTCTCTCCTGTCTCACCATCAGGTGCTCTCCACAACCTCTTCCCAGGCAGGTCCTTGTTCACTGCTACAGCCTCAGTAATAAGGGGTGGATTTTATTTGTGTCCAATGCTGTTAGATAATCTCATTCTTCTCTTCATTCCAGTAATCAAAAAAGAAAATGAACAAAAAAATCAGCCCGAATGGAATGCAGCACACTTTGTTGAACAGCCCTGAGAGGCCAGCTCAGTGGATAAAGTCAATAGTACATTCTGGGGACCAGGATTCAACAGCAGGTTTTAATTCAGTGTAGCACAGCACTAAATCATGATTTCCAAATGTATTTGCATTTTCCTATCCTGTTTTCCATAAGCACAACCCATAGCATAAACCCATTTTCCATAAACACATACCCCCCTTCTCTCAAGCTAAAGCTCTTTCTCCCACTGAGCTGGTTCTTTCATGACTGATTGTCTCTGTGGGTCAAGACCTATCCTTAAAAAACCTCAAACAATCCTGACTAAGTAAAGCACTATTGCTGGCACTTTTGGTACTAACGTCAACAGAAAAATGAATAAAAGGACACATATGACAAGGAAGGAAGACGTTCCTGATGTAATAATTTTAGTTCCCTGAAATTAGGACTGGAAGAGATCACACACTCCCTGTTCACTGGGCTGATCTCAAATTAACACAGTGGACTTCACTCCTTTTAAATTTTTAAGGGTACTTGAGAGTTGAATTTCCCAACGTGTAAAAATGCAATTGTTTAATAACTGAAGGCTTCAGACTCAATCAAAATTTTGAGCCATTAGAGCTCTATTAGTTTATACCAACAAGAACCCTTTCTGAAATGACAGCTCCAAGGGTGTTTGAGCACTGTCAATATCACCAGCTGCTATCAACGAGCTGTGCAAGAGCACTCAAGTGCAGTGCAGTTATTTCCATCCAAAGGGAACCACAGGACTGTGGACAGTGTTACTCATGTGCCTGCCTCTGTGGGACCTTCACACTACAGGGGAGCTACAACCAGGAACAAAACACTTGGTAAGAGCCAGACACATTCACATATCATCAGAGATTATTAAAATATATTTAACCCTTCTTCTATATAGTTTCATTTTACAGAGCCTGAATTCTTTGCACTACAGTTCTGGCACTGGGCAGTCAGTATGAAATCATGTAACCAAAATGCATTAGAAGTGAACACCTGGGATTTATCTCAGGTCTCAACCCTTACTCTGACATAGCACTTGTGACCTTCTCATTGTGTTGTGCTTGTGCATATCTAAGTGTGACAGAAAGGGTGAATAATAAAAAAGTATTGCTCAGTGAAACAAAATTGGTGTCCACACACACCAGGAAAGGGGACAGGGTAAGAGCAGTTTTAATTGGTTCCCTGTTTAGGAAATGCAGCAGTGCATGGAATGTATCACTAGCAGCTTATAGTAAAACATTTTATTCCCTGTCAAGATAAAGGTGAGTGCTAATGACTGTGACTAAATCTTGACAGGCAAATGATCCCTTCTCCTTGTAAGAGTCTGTCATGTAATGAGCAATCAGAGCAGCTGAGCAGCAATTACATACCTTCACTTGGACTAAAAGCATTTCTGATGGACTGAAGGATATTGAAGCAGAAACATGATGTAATTATTTTCCTTACCTTTACATTGGATGTGCAATTCCCATGTTTTGTTTGTTTGTTTTTTGTTTTGTTTTTAATTAAATCAAAACCCAGAAGCCTTAAAATATATTTTTTCTTTCTTTTAACTTAAGGTGTTCTTCCCTGCTTTTAATTAACACTTATTTAGCTTGAGACAGAAGACAGGCATTACATAGTACATATTTCTTGTGTGCTTTTAGGGCAAGCCCTGGAAGCATGGAGAATGATACAGGCTTTTATATGATCAGGATCTGATGTGGAAGAGCAACCAAGTGCCAGTACACATAGCACTGCCAAAAGCTTGTGATTGAGCTAAACCAGACAAAGTGTGAGAAACCTTCATGTTGCTCTAACGTGTTCTCTGGCAATTTGTGGGAGGAAGGCAAGAAAAGAATTCCAAGGTGGAACAGGAATTTGGACATTTATTCAAGCTGATAATGTTCTGAATTTCCAATGAATGAATGTAGCAATGGGCAGAATAAGATTCTTGAAGCACAGATAATGTTCAGTCTCCAGACTGACTGACCTTTTCAGATCAACAAGTGCTTCTAATACTATTGATGTGCTGGTCTATTTATGACCACAAATACAGTTTTCAAATCACCTAAATTAATACAAAAAGATAATGCTTCAGTGTCAATCAAGATGCTATTTTACATAGGGAGATAGACTTAGCTAAACCTGCTCAAAAATAACACAAGAAAAGGTGGTTTATAAGTTCTTCTAATCTGCTACCTGAATGCTGGTTTTATATATATATTTTTTTTTTTACCACTATGACCAATTCCAAAAGCCCACCTGAGCACTCCAATCTGCACTGACCATCAGCAACATATTGTTCTTAATTAAAAATTTATGCTGTATTCACATAGACAGCTTACAAATCTGTAACACTCCTGCTTAAGTCCAGTTTCTGAATTCCAGCCCTCAAATGCCACAGCAGAATTTAAAACAACATATGAAGTGAGCAGGGCCGTAACGTCCACTGGTTTCCTGTAGCTCTGATGTGCTTCTCTGGTACATGATTTATTCAAGCTCTATAAAGGTTTGGGAAGGCTCTCTGGAATCATCACAAATCCCAATTTGTGCTACACAGTATTGCCAAATGTCATAATTTTATATCATGGCCATCTATTTCCATGCAGTGCTCCCGCTCCTTCAAAAATATTCCCTGTCCTCTCTAGTTCTTTAACAACCTCGCTACTTATCCTACATCTCACAGAAGCTGCTGCTTCCGTGGGCATTACAAGGTTTGGGAAGATGTGGCTTTTCACTTGGAATAAAGAGGATTTTTTTTTGTACTTCAGCATGTACTTTTGTTCACATAATTTCTGATCTTTCACTTCATTATGAAAAAAGTGTTCATAAAAATCAAATCTGCTAATTTTCGTCTTGGGTGCATAGAGTGTGCACAAAGTTATCGGGGGTACACATTTCAGTGTCTAGTATTTTACTATCATGAGAATATATACATCTGTGTACATATAAAAATCCCATAACTGCATGTTTTTTCTATTGTTCCTTCTGTGCTTCAGAATTACATGTACATATTGGTTTCACAGAAATGATAAAAGTATATTTTGCAGCAGTAACAGCTGCAAGTCCGCCAGCTCTGTCCTAACTTGGCTGTTGGCCCATTTACATGGTTCCATATTTTTTTTCCACGACTTGAAAATCTCTGTCTGTTATGAAGGTTAAAAACTGATGGTGGAAAAGGTAAAGTGGAGAACTTAATCTCTAGCTTTCCATGGAAGAGCAGCTGTGAGAGGATTATCCATCAAACAGTAAAACTCATAGGGCCTGTCAAGTTCCAATAGGAAAATGCATACTGGCGAGTAATGGATGCCTCCCCCTGTGCATATGCTCAAAAATCAAAGTTTTTGGCAATTTCATCAAAATTTTGCTCCTTTAATCCAGAAAAAAAAGTTTTCTTGGGGTGTTCTTTTGTTTTTAAATAGATAGAATCTACTTATGCATAACATTTTCTAGCATTGAGCTCAATTGCTACCACGGCACATAATCAAACAGGTTAAAAAATAGGGGCACAGATGAATTAAGCAAGTTTCTCCAAAGCCAAAACCACAAGTTCTATTGTTTTAACAAATTCAGTTTTGCCTTCCTCTGAACTCCTGTACTACACTTTTTTTTTCTGTAGGACATTGTTAAAAAATATAAAATTAAAAATTAGGTATTCGAGCACACTTTTGCATGTTTCTGTAAAACATAAAATGCTAATTACAGTACAACTAGAACACTACACTCTGCTGATCTGATTAAATGAACCACAGACTTAATTGGGACCACTTTACTGATCTTTTCTCTATCAGATAAAGATTATTTGACCCAAACTATTTTTACGTGCCAATTAGAGCACTTTTCTGTATTTAGATTTCACTACTATTAAAGTCAAGAGGATTCATAGCTTTTTCCCTCAGTATGATTAAGCCATTTTTTAATCTTTTCAGAGTAACACAATCACTTCCAAACATCAGAAAGAGAAAAGGAAATGGAGAGATAATGACAGGAAGAAGAGGCAAAGGGAAAAAGTACTGTGATCCATATGGCACCAAAGCAGATTTGATACTAATTAATAAGGCTTTATCTGTAATCTATTTAACTCCCCATTCTGGCAAATTGCCCAAGTAATTTGTTTTGATCTCTAATTCTGTGCTTACTAAGTAGTTTTTTATTTCTTCTGGTCTCCAAAATTAGTAATTTATATTGTAGGAGAGAGTGTTTTTTGAAGAAAAAGACAGGGGCCGCTATTGCAAACAGCAAAGAACCCAGCAGTACTTCCCAACTTTGGGGTCTTAATTTCCTGTCAAAAGGTGGTTACCCGCTGCCCAGAACATCTGGTTTCCATTGGAAAACTTAGACAGGGAAACAGAATCCTTCAGAGGGCTCCAGCCAGTGTGACCATGGAGGCAGGACAAAGGGTGAACTGTGTTCACGTGCAGCACAGGCATGGCCTTACTTCGCCAAATCTCTGAAGAACAGGGGCCCTCCAAGGCTCTTGGAAAGGCAAAACAGCCTGAGATAGAAGATAAAATAGGGTCTAAGGAGTCATCAGAGTCTGCCTGGTTTTATTCCATTACCAGAGACAAGAAAGCAGAAAAGTAAGAATGGGCAACTCTTGTTCTCTCTACCGTTTGCTTTTGGCAGAATTTTTTTCAGCTCTTCCAATGAAGCTGAGTCAGCCCAGTCAGAGGGAAAAACAACCCAACATATCATCCATCCAGCTGGGTCCTCCACCACAGACAAGACTCCTCCAACTCAGGGCAGAAGTCTATCAAGCAAACTTGTCTTACTGCTATCAGAGAGAGACCTATTCTAAAATAAAAGAGAAATGTAGTCATTTTCACTTCAAGCTCTTCTGGCATCTCTAGGACTCATGGTCAGCCAGTATTCTGTTCTGCACACAGACACACAGAGGAGACCAGCCTTCCTCTCCAGACCTCCCTGATTCCTGCTCACCTCTCTAGCTTGTGAGTAAGGGGCTGAAAAAGCTGTCAATGCTGGAGTNTTTTTTTTTTTTTTTCTGAGGAGGAGGGAGCCAGGAAGGAAAGAGGGGTGCACCTTTCCAAACATGTGCAGTCCAATTTGGCAGTACAGACAGTCAATGCATTGTACTGGCCTTGAAACAAGAGGCAAAGAGAACCACAATTCAAAACAGCCCAAACCTGAGGATTTAAGGGACACTTGGAGCATGATGGTATTTCTGCAGGGAGATAAAGATGCAGGCTCCTGCAGAGCACCATCAATCTCCACTTCTGATGGGAAGCATGAATTAGAGGGTGTGAATCACTTTCCTACTGACACGGACCCAATGAACAATCAAAACGTTTAATAGAAAACATGAGCCTGATAATCTAAAGATCTTCCCGTGTGCATGCCCTGAGTAATAATCTATAGAGTTAGTAGATACATGCTTCCCACTCCCACATACTTCACACAGTCCTCATGGCTATTGCAGTCTCTAAATCTAAGTCTCCTGCACTAAATAACCATAATTGCTTCCCTCAGAGATAACAGGCAGCTCAGAAGCACCAAAGCTTTTGTTGCTGGAACTTTGCCACGGGTGCCACAATACATTACTTATGAATGCCAACATTCCTTTATCTGTTCTGGTGTATTTATCTTTGTACTTGAAGCAATAGCTCCAAGGAACAGATGATTAATTGTAGGTTATATTGAAGGAGAGTTTACAATATACAAGCCAACTCTGTAGTTGTAAAACTAGCCCCAAAACCTGTTTATTGAAAATGGTATTTATTAATGCATTTAGCTAGCTGCTATCTCATCAGTTCCAGACAGGTTTTGGAAAGGTATATCTCAAATTTTTTCCCCTTCTGACCAATGCTACTCTTTACCAGCACAACCACAGTCCTCATCAATACTTTCAGTGAAGCAGAAGCAAGCACTTTCCTCCTGTTGTTTTGCTCTCTATACTGCTCACAGACCATTCACAGTTAAGCAACCCATTACTGCAAACTTTGAGCAACCCATTACTGCAAACCTCTGCTGACAGTTAGAATACAGCAAGGCTTGCAGTAGTGTTTGGTGTGACTGATCCAAGCCACAGGAGCTGAAGCATCGAATAGCAAGCAGTGGCCACAGGAAGACAATGCAGCCTCGACGTTTCAAGGCTGAACTTCAATATTTCCCTTTGGGACTCTGAGGAGCTTTTTGTCTTGGGCTTGATTCGTTTATGGTTGTCTAGCACGGATGATTTTCCACCTTTCTCAGAATTATCTGGTTCCAGATGCTCTCTTGCTTGCTAAGGATCCAGACTACGTTCAATGTGTCGTGCAAAACAGCAGTTTCCATAATGATCACCCTTCAGTTTTAAAAGGCACACAAGGAGATAATGATTTGGAATCAAACCCACAATATGTGTCTTAGACTGTCCCTTCACTGTTACAGGTCGGCAGCTCTGGGAGCAATTGACCAAGGAATCCATGTGTTATGGCAGCTCACGTGTGACCACAACTCCGCTCAAGCCAGCAGGGAGGTTGCTGTGGGTTTGTTCCCCCCTGCCCTGGAAGGCAGGCAAAGCAAAGCAGAGAGGTGACTGATTCACTGTCACGTTACCTGGCTCCCAGTCATCCAGTCACAGCTCGTGCTGAGCCTTCACTTACCAAAAGCAAGAGATACAAGATGGGAAAGAGGTGCAATTTGAGGGTCTCATTTTTATGTGGCCTGTACTAATACAGCAGATTTCAGAAGCAGGTTTAATTAGAATGGTAAAATCAGTTTAGGAGAAGTTATAAACTGTTTAAACACTGCAATCAATTGAACAAAGTTCTACATATGTTTTTTTTAAACAATATAAAGGGTTTCAAAAAAATAGAGAGGAACAACCTTCAGCCCTGAAAATTGACGGTGAATAGTTAAAACCTTTTAGCTGGGGTGGCTCCTCTCTTTTTAAAATGTTATAGGTCCAGAAATGGAGATGGCAAATGCCTTTGAAAAATGTAAAATATACCACAGGATTAAAATCTAATGCCAAATTTTCCTTTTCCACATGTTTTTTCCTCCTCAGCAGCTAATATATACTGCTCATTTTATTTACTATTGCACCCAGAGGATTAGTTCTGCATTTGATTGTCCCATTTGGTGTAAAGATAATAGATTTATATTTCATTATATCCTGGCTATCTGGCTCTACAGAGGATAATTTTGCTAAATTCTATTACATCAACAGTTTCATGGCTTTAATAAAAAAAAAATAGCAAGCTAAGTAGTCTTATTTAGTTTTTTTTTAAGCAGCAAGAACTAGAACCAAACCTCCTCCTCCTGGCACCAACTTAACACAGCTAATCCTACCCTTTTTTGGTATTTTCAGCCTTTTGGAAATCAGCACCTATTCCAGCTTCTTTCCTTCTTAAAAGGAGTGAAAAGAACGTTGGCATCTGGCTTAAGAAAGACAACCACTACAGTAAGGGCTTCCTTCCTGTTCCCAGGGAAAACTTACTGGCAAATTTGGATCACTGAAGAATCTCTCCATAGAAAGAGACTGAAGCTTTAGCACAAGCATGGTGACTCCAGCCAGCAGAACACTATTCTGCCTCAGAAAACTGATCCAATTTGGGGTCAGTACAATTTCAAGAAATTTTCAAATGTCCACAATCCTTGCATCTTTTCCAAGCTCATTCCTGGAGATTGCTGTTAGGCCTCACCCTCGGTGTAAACCCGCACATCTCCCCTCACAAGAATTGCTCAGCTCACAACTCAGCCAACGCCATTTGGCTAAAAATGAACACAAAAAGCAGTTGCCTTCCATCAGGCACAGCGAAATCACCGGCCCTGCAGTCAGTTAATGCACTGATGGGCCAGGAAGGTGATATAGATTATAAAAGACAAACAACATTACCAAGTCAGATATAATAAATATAAGTATACAGGATCTAAGAAAGACAAAACCCCAGAAAAAATAGACATTTCATATAAATTCTTTAGTGATACCATGAAAGATACAGAGAAATTGCAGCAACACTATCTCTAAAAATTTTTAGAAGCAGCATCATGTAGGTAGCTTTGTTTTATTCTTACAGTAGCAAGCACACCATTTAAATAATATTTGTCATTTATACAATGCCACAGCACAACAGTGCTGCTGTTCCATTCACAGAAAGATATAGTGCACAAACAACTTCTTCCTTCACTTCCATATTGTCTCATAACGTCAAACACTTCCTACTGTCCCCATGGAGCAGCAAATACACACAAAAGCCTCACATCCTAAGATGAGTGTGACTCTGTAAATATCACCTGGAATTTTTTTCATAGTATTCAAGCCGTGAAGACCGATCACACTCCATTTCTTTTAAATGATTTCTACAAAGCACCTTTTTGGTTTTTTTGAAGAAATAATCCAAAAATAACACATTTATGCTCCATTGTAGCACGCTATCCAACTTAATGTCTATTTATTGTGAAGATCTGGGTGCCTCTGAACCTAATGTTAAGAAGAAAATAATCTGACTTTTTTTTAATGTATGTTAGCTCTCAAGCAATTGCATGTATATCACTCAAACTCCATTTCTATTATGTGACTGGAAAGCAAGTAGGTAATAAACCTTTGCACACAGACCTGGGTATTACCGTTGAAAGAATAAGCAACTGCATGGAACATCCCATGCCTAGCTTTCAAAAGTGGCTAAATATCTGTGACTATAATTTTGAAGCCACAACATTTAAAAAAGAACTAAACCCCCCCAACTTTTATCCCTGTGAAGACAGAGTGTACAGAAGTTTCTCACCATGCCTGGATTGCAGAGGGTGTCACAAGCAAGTGTTCCAATGCCAAGGCACAACCTCTCAGAGGGTTTCTCTGCCATCACCTGGGATAAAAAGCTGCCCCTGGTAATGAGTCACTTCAAGGGAGCTTCATTACTCACTTCACTGCAAGACCACTGCGTTGACAAGATACTCCAAACATTCTATGGAAAGGAACTGTTTCATCACAGAACATTTTCTGGACATGACGTTCCAGAGGAGAGGTTACTCACTTGTTGAGGACACAGCAGTCTAAAGCATTCCTGGGATACCTGAGGAGCTGCACTGTGTTGTAGGAGCACTGCACTGGCAAATGCCAGGCAGCCAGGGGACTCACCTCAAAAAATATTTGCAATAACTTTTTGAAATGCCAGATTTGAAAGAGGACCATAACAATGGGTACATATAGCCTGAGGCTCACTTTATCTGAAGTCCTGTTTCAGAAAGGGCCATTGATGTTCTGTCATATTCAAGGCACGGTCATAACATTGTCTGCAGCAGTGGGGGATTTTTTGATAAGCAGTTTTTTAGAGCTCCCTGACAGGGTACTCAGCTGAGGTGCAGTTACACTGCACAGCTCAGGGAGCACAGATACTCTCATCACCTCCACGTGTTGCTCGTGCTTAAGCAGCAGAGGCAGTCCCTCAGGTCCATTATTTGTCACAACCAGGTGCCTCTTGGAGAACAGTCCTCTGGGAAGGCAGCTCGTGGCTTTAAGAACAAGAACATGTATTATCTCGCCCTGAAAAGGTGGGCCTGTGGATATGCTTCTGCTTTTGTTTCCAACCACCTGGGAATATAAGAAAGCTATTTTGCCTGCAAACAGATCTGACTAATATTCCAGCCAGCCTCTGCCTTTAAGCTGTTGTTTGCTGCTTATTGGATAAAACAGCATGATGACACCTGGCAGAGCATTCAGTGCTTGCACTGGTCTTCAGGATTCCTTCCCTCTTTTCAAAAGCACAAAAGCTTAATGTCACCAATATTCCTCCTATTCCTCTCCAAGTACTCCTGCTGCTTTGGGCCAAGAGATGAAATATCCTGATGAACTCATTCTCATCGCCACTTATGGACAATAAAAGCTTTACTTAAGCATTTAGTCAGAAATCTACTACAAGGATTACAATGTACACTGCCAACACCAGTAGAATAATAGAGTTTTAAAAAAAAAAGGCAAACAGAAATAAGAAATTCTTTTATTGCAGACAATAGCAGGGACAGCTCAAGCCTGCAACCACGATTTTCCCCCAGCCACAACTATTTCAATGATTTCAGCCTACCTCTCTGTCCTCCCCACTGTCACTCAGTAAGAATGACGTGCACTCACAGCACTAAAACCAGTCTCAAGTAGCAAACCCAAACATTTACCTGCCTCTTGTTTTATATAATTTGCAAGACTGAAACAAAAGAGCAGCTCTCGTTCAGTCTAGTTCTCTCCAACACAATTTTAACTGGATGTTTCACAGGACACCTAAAAGGTCCCCTCTCACACCTTGGAGAGGTGAAACAATTGCAAAAATACGTATATGACTGGTAACAATCCATGGACCACAGAGCTGAATAGACTGAGTTACCTCTTTTTTCTGAAACAAAAGTATAATAGAAACAAAATATTTCTTCTCAAATCTTTGGAAAGCAGTGTCAACCTTTTCTACAGAAATTAAAAAACAATAAGGATTTATTTTCATTCAAGGTATCTTCTCTTGCAGCTAGCTAAGACCTCTGGAGAAACATTAGATGAATAAATCATTATCCAACAGAAAGCCTGCTTATGGAAATTAGATAACTTCATAGAAATTTTTATGACAGCAGATTTGCACTACAACAGAAGCATCCTGACTTTGATTTATTTAGGTAATCTGTATTTATTAGTTTCTTGTGTTTGTCATTTAAATGAGCCAACAGTTCTAGCCACTTACACTCTCTTTCTGAGGGAGGGTTTTCAGAAGCCCTTGACATAAGCCTACTTTCCTTTTGCTGTACCGAATATAAACTTTACTCTAGCGTGTAAGAGTAGTTGAATATGGCTAAAAATATCAAAGAGTGTGTGACTGGCCATAAATCAATTAAAACCCATCCAATAATAGAGCTCTCAAAATAAAATTTTAACTGTTAAATTAGTATTGTTAAGAGACTGTTTCAAGAGCAAATGCCAAAGTGATTGCTTAATAAACATCTATTTAAAAATGTTGTCAATAATTTGATAAAATGCTATCAGTAAAATCATTACCATGAAGACCACAGGCGACTAAAAAGTGGGGTGGTAAATAACAAAGTGTCAGAGAGAGACTGCAGTCAATCAGCCTCCGACCCATGAGTGGCAGGGGCACAACTCAACACAGACACAAGGAGGGCAGGGATGAAGTTTAACACGGACAAGGTGGGCTTTTTCATGCCTCATCCCTGGCTTTGCAACCCTTAATCTGGCACTAAAGAGGAAAAGAACAGGACTGAAAGGAGCAAAATTGGCCATGAAAGCTACTGATCTACTGTGCAGTGCTGTCCCTAAGTCCACGGGAATATCGAGCTGTCACTGATCCCAAGAGGATGCCATCAAACGGAGACAGAGAGAACAGATGGCATCACAATCCCCATCGTGTTTTGCCAAACTTTAATCACTGCATGAAACTCGCATCCCTGCTACCAAATTTTTTCACATCTTCCTCCCTTGAGTTCCCTCTTTGCCTGCTTTCAAAAGGCTCTACCCAAGACTGTATCTTTTGAAATACTGTTGTACAGCTGTGACCAAAACCACAGATACTGCAGATCTTTAAACACCTCAGATGTTGATACAAGTTTCCAGTGTCTTGAAGTTTTCTGATAACAGCAATAATTTGTGCCTATCTTTCTTCAGCAGCGAAGGTACAGCTAAGGGCAGAATTTTCATAGCAAATTTACATGTATCAGACATTCAAAAATGGAAAACTGAGCACAGACTGTGACAGCTTGAAAGAGCTACACTGTCTAAAGCAAAGAAACACTGAGATGTAAAGAAGTATTTCCATTTTGTGCTTGCCTACAGAAAAAGTCTTGTTGGAATGCTGCATATAGTTCTGATGCACGGCTTTTAAGAAGAACGTGGAACAATTGAAAATATTTATAACGCAACAACAACAAAAAACTACTCAAGGTTTTGTATTTAAAACTCCAAAAGTAATTTATCCTAGAGGTGTGGCTAGGGGAGGATTTCATCGTGGTGTAACAAGGATCTGCAGGGACAGCAGAATTTGGTGGCAGAGAAAGCTCTTCAGTGTCATAATTAAAGACAGAGCAAGGCTGCAACACCTGAACCTGAAGATAGGCATATTCAGATAAGAAATAAGAGGTACATTTGTTATGGTAAGGTTCATTATGAGCTTACCCAGAATTCTCCATCTCGGCACACTTTGAAACCACAACTGAATAGGTTTAAACACAGCATCCAGTCTAATTCAAGCAAAGGTGTTGGATTGAAAACCAGCATGCAGGAGAGGTCAACGCTCACAAAATAATCACAGGAGTGATTTACAGCCTTAATTTATACAAATCTGTGACTTGCTTCTCCCCTTAATTCTGAGATGCTGTCAGAAGAGTTACAAACTAAATTAGCTCTTTTACATTCAGTCACGTGGCCACATGTCCCTATGCTTTCCATGCAAAAAATGCAGTCATTTGCCTAAAAATCTGATTTCCAAGTGTACAAGCAAACTAAATTACCCCGCTTGCTGTATGTGCTCATTCTAATTAACATCATGGAACATAAGTTATACCTATAAGAAAGGGGCATAGATAAAGTCAAAAGAAAACAAGATTAAAATTAAAACAGGGACATAATGTTTTGTAAAGGCCATTTTTCATTAACCGGACAAAAAAAAACAAAGGCCAAAATAGCAGAGAGACACACCTAATATTTTGAGACATAGAAAAGTTTATCTTAACATTCTATTCTGTAGTGAAGACTTAGGGCGTCTTTAGCACAAAAAAGAAAAGAATCTTGAGAAAGAAATGAATTATGGAATAAGGAAATACATCCACTGACTGAAAGTCTAGACTCTGACTGCAGATTTGCATCACAATTTTGGAAAAGATTGTAAAAGGAATATCAACCATGATTTTTATAATTTCTTTTTCGCCTCCCAGCACTGTACTTGTTCTGAACACCACAGAGTGAATTAAATTAAGCATCCCTCCACACCCACTCACATTGAATTGCAACCTCTTCTCTGCCTACATGCAGACAAGGTCTATGCAGACTAAGATCCACTTCAAACCTTTACTGGCCAAAACCAGGTGAAAAACCCAAAATGACAAAAGGTGCAGACATATTTAGTCATTTTCAGGTTCATAAGAATTGAAGGTAAATTTAAAGGTTGAAAAGTCTGAATTAAGTCACCATTTTGGACCTCAAAACCTAAACCATGCTTGAAACCTACTGAGCCAGGGCAAGTCCTGAGGAGGAATGCAGGCAAAGCCAGGAGGAGGGAATCTGAACACGTATTTCAAAGGCTACCTTGTGGCTTTAGCAAGCCATCAGCATTCTGTTTGATGCTGCCACCCCCGTGGCATTCTGCACCCTTCTATTGGTACTTTCAATTTAGCAAGCTAAAGCAGGACTCAAAAATCACATTAAAACAAATTATCCTGGTGATACAAGCATTTATAGAGGCACAGCTTCCAAGTATGAATAAAGTTAAATTAATTAAACGTAACATTGATATAATTCTCTGTGCAAGACAATCTGTTTGTAACTCAAGTTCCTTTGCATTGAGGAGATTCTGGGGCATTTTGAGGTTACTAATGGAACATGACAAAATGGTATTTTATCTACTATCCCACACATGGCAGAACCTCGATATCTGCAGCAACTGTTTGCATCCTGTGCTTTTCCAAATATTTGCAATCTGCCTTTTTGTGTTCACTGGTGGAACATTTACCTTCCAGTCAGGCATCTTCCTAATACAAAGATTTAACAATGAACATAAGTCTCACTGAATTCACTTGGAACAGTGAAAAGACAAGGAAAAAACACAAACATTTCCAAACACTCAAAATCCAGCAGCATGTCAAAAACTGTAACAAAGTGGTTTATCTTCAGAAACTGACTTCTATGACTTTAACTCGTGTAAGTCACAAAGCAGTGCCTTGTTTGAGCTGAAGTCAGCCAGTCTCTGGTCGACTCTTCCATACACTGCTGTCTTCCCACCTACCCCAAAAACAAACCCAAAAAAACCAATTCTTTAAAACCATTTCCCCCAAGGACTGCAGAAATGTGCTTAGCTAACCTTAGGAACCACAATAACTTTTTTTTTTCCCCATGGTTTTTGCATCGTTGAGAACACCAATGTCTACACTTCAAAAGCCTGCAAATAAAGCAAGAGTGAAAGAAACCTGGAAAAAGTCTCCTGGTGAACAATCTCAGAAAAAGGAAAGTTTCAAAAGCCTTGAACAGTGCTCCTAAAATAATGCACGCATGCATTGCCATTCCTTTCCTCTCCAGAAGGATTTAGGGATATGCTACAACACCAGCTAGAGAAGCAGAACTCTTTATTTGAGCACAGCATTTTAATTGTGTTAACAAAACCAGGAGCAAATCCAGGCAGATGTATAGCCTGAAACAAATTTTTGTACTGCAGGGTATCAGAAGCTGTTTAAAAATTAATCTAGTCTCATCTGAAATAGCTGTTGTCCCAAAAGGTCAGTAACTAACTCATATTATTGTCACTACTAACTTCAATGAAACCAGATTTTCTCTAAGTAACACCAATAAGCACTAATTGGATCAATCTACAGAGAGATGAACAAATCACTCCTCATCTTAACTTTGCAGTGGGGCAACACATTGATTATTCCAAAAGCTCACCTCTTCTCCAAACTTACAAAAGAAAGTAACTGAAGCCAGAGTCTCTAAACAAGATGAAATGTCTAAACACGCACACTCAGTGAAAAATAAAAGAAGAACAGAAAATGCTGAAGATGAATTGTGCTCCTGATGAGATTTTAGTTGTAGTTTGCAGAGAGAAGCAATAGATTAGATCAGTTCTTTCCTTCCTTTCCCTACTTCTTCTCTAGCCTTTCCTAAGTACCAGATAACCTAGAAGAAAAGGCCTAAAACAGCAAATTGGAAAGCTCTAGAAGACTTTTTCACATCTGTTTTGGTCAAATCCTTCAGAAGGTTGCATCTGCATTATGCTCTCCTTGGTTTTACGCACGAATTACAGATGTCTCACTCCTGCCATGGCTGTTCAATGTGGAACATTGCTACTACAGAATATCCACATTTCCCCTCCAGCTGAGTAATAGATGCTGTGATTGGGAGGAGATGAACAGGCCTGAGAAATAACTGGAATAGAGTGACCCTAACAAAGAAAACAGTAATTCTGCTTGTCCTGACCGGCTGCTTTGAGGTCTCTGACTGATCCAACATATCTGCAGACATTCAGTTTTGGAAAAGGAAACAAAACTCCTCACTAACTCAGTATAATCTGGTTAGAAAACAAGGACCAGAGAAGAACATTATCCTCTGCCTTATGGTGGGTACTGCTGATGAAGTCCTTGCCCTGAGAAATGTGGCTTTACAGCAATGCTGATGCTTTTCAGTGAAAGCCAGGCAGAATTGATTTTTCAGTTTATCCAGAATCCAAAACCCTGCCCACTACAGTGAAAAGAGAAAAGCATACTTCTCTGCAGCATTTTCCTGAGGAGAAGGGAGTTCTCTCACTGCCATGTCTTCAGCAAGCAGGCAGGAAAAGCTGAATTGCCGATCAGAATGTTCACACAGACCAGTTCTGAAATTCAGCTCCTACCGAAGGAGCCCAAGGACACAAGACATTCACTGCCTGAACAGAGAATAAATAACTGCTTGGACCATCAGCAAGGAACCACAAAAATAAAAACTAGACTTCTGTAAGTGAGATCTTCACAAACCAGTAACAGCCAGTACCACAGAACAGTTCTGGCAAATGCAGCTGGGAGAATGGGGGGTCAATCCTCACAAGGAGGGGTAAAATTTTTGCTATGACCTTTTTGTAAAAGTCTTCAAGCATCCCACATTCTTCTTGTCCACCTGCAACTATTGCTGAAATTAATTTTCTGCTTTGGAAAGAATACTGTGGGACCAAGCTTCTCTTGTCACACCTGAAGTGAAGACTTTCAAATTCCTGTATTCCTTGTGGAGATTTCTATCCTTTGCATGTAAACTCCCCGACAAGTCCGGAGACCTGCCAATACACTATTTAGTTGTAGAGTAGCTTTAGAACATGTAATACATTTTTCTGACACCAGAGTTCTGTTCTTACAGAACAGAGACATAGCTTCACTTTTTAAATTTGAGCAAACAGATTCAGATATCTTTGAACCAGCAGCAGCCTCAACTCCCAAATTCTAGAAGAAAAGAGAATGAGCTTGCAACAGGCAGATTCTTTGAGCTGAGCTGATTGCATTACTATTTTTATTGACAAAACAAGATTAGTAGATGGAGGCCATTAGCAGATTTAAAAGATGTGGCTTTTAGACATCCAAAACTGCATTGCATAAATTTCCTCTCAATTAATTCGTATGTTGGAGGTGAGGTCTACCCTACAAAATTCAAGACAGCTTAGTTGTGCAAACAAAAGATAATATTAAATGATAAATGACTGAGGTTTGGAGGCCTCATTGCTAGTCCTATTTAATACTTACAATAATGATCAGGAAGATAGTAAACAGCATGGTAATGAAAACTCCAGATTAGAGGGATTAGAAACATGAGCAGAAATTACCAGCAAAATGCAATTTGCAAAGTCATAGGCTAAGACATCTGGAACAAAATAATCCAAAAAGCTGGTCTATGTGTCTTCTATATTAAGGAAAGCTGGAACTCGATAACATAATAAAACAATATATGTGTTTATATATGTACGTATTTCTATATAGGTTCATAATGTGTGCGTATATGTATATATATATGGACCAGATACAGGCAGAAATTCTCTGATTAGAAGGAAACTTGTGTGACTACCAGAAAACTACTGTTTTCTGATAGAAGAACACGACCATTTTCAAGAAAGCATTTTGAAGTTTTTCAAAACCGATTTTGTCCCTTAACAAAAATTTATTTCATATCTAGTTTGCCTTTAATATCAAAGGAAAGTAATGTCTTGCAATCAGTTTCATAATACAAACTAAACCTTATTCCTGAGTTTATGCCACATGTCCCACTTTGTGTCAGTTAAGTTTCCAGGCTCGAGCAGCTACCTGGTTATTAGTGATTTAATTTTTAGGAGTTTAACTAGAAAAATAGCTACGCTTATGAGTTCAGAGGAAAACAATGAAAAGGATAAAAAACCCCACAGCAGTTTGCTGGATTAAAAGAAGCTGGACACATTTATGACAGCTGCAGGATAACCTCAAAGGGAGGACCGGCTTTTGGTGGTATTAAGGGACTCCCAGTACCAGAAAAACATACAACAACAATTTCCCAAGACTAATTAAAGCACGGAGAAATTAAAAACAAGTAAATAAATCTATTTCACTGGTTGATATTCTTGACTAAAAAATACTGTCCCAAGTGAAGCTGCAACATTTCCAAGCATGAGTCAGCCAACACAGAGTGAATGTTTAAGACAGGATGTCTATCACTAGCACTTTAGCTGATGGATTTCATGGGTCTGTCCATTATTAAATGAATTCTTGCAAAGGCATTCATTTACTTATTGACTCCTATCTCTTTCATAAAAAAAAATATTTGTCTGCTTAGTGAAATGTCTTGGCTCTTTGGTCCTTTAAAATACACATTAGTCCCATTAGCACTCTAAAGTAACGAGGAACAGTAAAACCTAATTTATTCCTAAATGCAAAGACAGAAATAGACATACAAGAGTTATAAATAGCCTAAGAAGGATCTAAGACAAACACAGAGCAGATACAAGTGTTGCATATATGCAGAGACACCAACATAAAACTCACACTGCCTCAAGCATCTGAGTACAAGCAGCTTTTTCTCTCCCCATCCCTGCTGCAGTTCTTAAAGCTCAATTTTAACAATTTCACACTTCCTTCTTTTTTATTCACCTATTACAAACACAACTGAAAAGGTGAATGGAGTCAGAAACAGGAATCCTGCAAGTTAGTGCAGACTCCAACTCATTGACAATCGGGCATGGTGATAAAAACAGAGGCAAAGTAATTTAACTCCACAGCCTAAGCAAAGGCATAGTAAAATCTCACTAATAAAACACAGTCAAATAGAAAAGCAAATTTGAAACAAGAACTGTTATCTAAGTCTGTCAGGTTTTGCAGTTAAAGCAACATAGAGGTCACAGCTTTTCAGAGAATAATCTATCCAAGAAAAGAAAAATCCAAATCACACGGACTCATCTTTACATATCAAAACAAAGCACTATTTATACCCAGCCAATTGCCCTTCCTTCTGAAACGTGGCTCTGCACCTGACTACAGAGACATGCTCCAATTCACCTCCAGGGAACTCAGACTGAGATCAAGGTTGTTGGTTTAGCTGGGGAGTCGAGGCACTCAGCATCAGTCCCTGCAGTGCCCAGCATCTTCAATTCTCACCCTTAATTCCCCCTCGCTGTTTTAGTTATTCGCCATGAGCTCATGATTAATCAAGGAAGAGTAATAAGTTCCACAGGACAAGACCTCCTGCTGCCCCAGAACCACTGCAGGCAGACTCTCCATGTGCCTAAAGGCACATGTGGGAAAAAGCTAATATCTCAAGAGGTAAAATACAGATTTTTTTTGTTTCAAACAGCATTTTATGCCAAAGAAAAGAGCACAACAAGGGATTTCTGTACTTGTAAATGACATGATTTAAACTGACAAAACAAAAATCTTAAAGAGAAGCAACACTAACTCAAGAAACAAAACTATCTGTAAGCAGTATTCAGGCAATGAATCCCTGAATCCCTGTTCAGATGAGAGTCACTTGAGTTATTGCAGCCTGAAAGCACAACTTCTGTAAGAGTTTGGGGGAAGAAACAAAAACAAAATCAGAAAAAATAATCATAGAAACCTGATGTTTGTAGTGTATTACAGAACCTGTGAGCGCAGTGCTCGATGCAGAAAGGAAACCCAACTCTGAGTTGCAAATGCTGGAAACACAAGACAAATCTGACCAAGAGAGGCTGCTCAGACTCGGATAATTAGCAGTGAACAGATACTCTCACCACGTTGTAAAAGTCCTTTCAATAGAGGGAGGAAAATAAAGACAACAAACCCCAATTTAGAGACTGTAGAGATTGCAATCCAGATTATAAAAAACTCTGCATTTATAAGGAACCTCAGTAACACCAGTGATAATCATCTGGTTTGTCTTTCCCTCTCCTTTTCTGTTGTTAGCTTATCAGTACAGCTTGAACTACAGTGCCAAACCTTTTAGATGCTCTGGCTTTTGTCATCTAGTGCTCACCAACTACTGGACCTACTGGTTCCTAAATGGTCTCAGCTCGAGTCCTTGGAGAAATCCAGGCCAGGAACTGAGCAATAAAATCACGATGGGAGATAAACTTCTGGAATTCCACTCATACAAAAATTTCCAAAGAAACAAAAATAAAGTTGCATTTTCTGTGACTTACTGGATTTCTGTCTCCTGAACAAAAAGTTATAGGTAAAAAAATACTCTTCATGCATGTTCTCTGGTAAGTGCATTGCAAAGGGACCCAAGCCCATGCCCTATGTATGTTCCAGTTTTAAAACACATCAAGTTGTGCATTGCAGTTTGCACACTTCCCATGTGCACCTTTAATCCTATTTTAAATCCCTTCCACATTCAATAGCAAATCAAGGGCACAGCATAGCCCCATCTCTTCATAAGCCCAGTCCTTTTTCTTTTAAGGAGAAAAGAGAAGTGAATATGTGTCAAAGCCACATGGCTTCTCACCTACAACCAAGTGATTTATTTCCTCAAGAAAAATGGAGCAGACAGGAAAGGATGATCTATTGCAGTGTGCTCCTGCAAGCTGTTACAGCAGTGCCCCAAGCAGCACTGACCTGTACTTGGTCACACCAGGTTTGTTACCCCTGCCCTCAGAGATGAGCTACATCTCCACAAAGAGTTTTCCTGGGACACAGGAGGCCCTCTGACACAGAGGGGAGAGGAAGGGCACCTGCTGTTCCTGCCCATCTGCCGGGCAGAGAACTGGACCAGCTAAACCCCACCACGGAAATAAAGCTGGCATTGCAGTACAACGAGGAAAGCTTTTGACCTGAGATACACCAAGCATGGGAGGAACATTGTCAGCTTGCTTTCCAGCAGCAGAGAATATATTAGGCTTGAACTTTACCCCAAAATTTGGAAGTAGTCTCTGAATTATACAAAATCCCTCTACAAGAGTTAAGAGGCCCAGAAGAGATGTGAAGACACACCTAACATCTGAGCACAAGATCTTTGCTTACTTCTAAGAGTCAACCTAATTCATGTATGAGTTGCCCCTGTAAAATTGCTCCCCTGCCATAAAAGAGGAGGTTCCACAGAAAATATCCATACATTAGATCTTTGTCCCTTGAAACAATTCACATGTGACTATCCAAATTCTTCTAGGAGATGAGTCAAAAAAATTAATCTCAATTTTCCCAGAAATTCCTTCCACTGCAGCGATAGGTGGGGTGTTCCCTCCCACTCCCTCAAGTTTTGCTGGATGAGAACTAATATAAAGACTAAATTAAAGAGAGCTGGTGGGAGGATAAGTTGTGGCAATGACAGGCAGGTGCACATCATCTCCAGCAAGCTCAGCACAAACAGCTTGACAAAGGCTGCTCACCATAGCATTGATACTCTGTCAAAACAGGTATTTGCACCACAATAACAAGTCAAAGCCTTTTATGAATGAGATCTATCTTTAAGACCCTGCACAGAGGCCCCTGCATAGCTCTTCTCTGCACAGAGATTTATGAGAGCAGATTTGTGCCTATTGATTTACTGTAACCTTTTGATCCCAGGCTGTGATCCCATTAGCTCTCAGAAAGGCAGGAGTGAGGCCCTGCTGCCGACTGTGTGTGGGGCTTTAGGCAATCTCTCCCTGCTGCAGGCAAGTGCATGGGGATGACACAACAGATGGAGATGTCTTGAGCCCTGTGCTGAGCAAAGAAGTGGAAGATGTTGCCATGGAGTAGATTTGCAAAGAGAGGTGAAAGCCATTGACAGCTGTAGTCTCTATGCATTTTGGGAAAAGAGCTCTGTCCTACTCAAATTCCAGAACAGAAGTTCTGCCCAAAACAAAACAATGTCCATTTCAGTACAAGAAAAGTTTCCTGCTTATTGCTGTATCCTGTTGTGTTGTAGGACAAAGCTGAGTAGCTATTATAACTCAGGTTCATAAATCTCAGGCCATAATCAGACAGAGTTACTAGGCATGGGCATTACACCAGGTTGGAGTGAGGAATGGGGAAAAGAAGTCTGAGTTACAATACAAAAGGGTTTTTTTGGGACACTTCATTTTATCATTCAAAGAATAAGTAGAGATCAAGCTGTGTTGAGAACTAATGCTTGGTTGCCTAATTTGGAAGAGAGCTGTAATCCTTCCCCTGCAAAGCAAGCAACTGTTATATTACGAGGTGACTGCAAGTCATCCAGAGACATCCTGCTTGAATCACACAGCAGCAGATGACACATTTAGCCAGAAACTCACTGAAGTCATCTCATTGTTCCTTCAAAAAGTTCAGAGCTCTGCCTGCTCAGTGACTGAGCATTTTTCAGAATGGAAGAGGTTGTAGGAAGTTACTTCAATCAATTCTCCAGGAACATCCACTTACAAGACAGTTACCAGCTTTCTGTGACAAGAACAACTTAACCTTGAGCAGCACACGTTTCATTTGTGACATTAGAACCATAAAAGCATTTCTGGTTTGCCACAAGGAGGAAGCAGGTCTGACAGACATTCATCCTTATAGGTATGAGGCTTTCAGCTACCTGACAAAACATCCACAAGTTGACCAAGTTCAGCTCATTGAATTTCACCCAGAGCCTTGCAGGTACTCAGATAAGACCGGCTATCACTGTTCCATGCTTCCCTTCACTGCGGGTTGGACACAAGGCAGCTGTAAGACAATGTACAGCTGGCACTTTATATACAGGGACACATTCTCACAAGTGTAAATTGGCAGAGCTGTCTCATTTGAAAGCTCCCATGAATGCAGGCGAGCTGGAAACCTGGCCTAGAGCCTCCAAAGCAATTGAACCACGGGAGGGTTCTTGGAAATGAAAGGTGGTTTCTAGAGAAAATGAAGCATTTTCTTATATACTAGAGCAGAGCAAGCTCTAAACTAATGATATCCTTTGTTCCCTGGGATTTAGCAGCTCCTTAACTCACTCCTTCTTTTTAACATTTATAGGTACCTTCTCAGCCACAATGGGCACTTGTGAGCACAAGTAATGAAGCAATGGTGAACTACAGAGCAGCAAAAAGTCAGGGAGGTTGCATTTGAATGTCTTGCAGTTCCATCTGCTGCAACACTAAATCAAAAGAAATTGATTCTCTCTGTGTTCAGTGGGATTTGCCTATTGGTCATCCTGTGTCTGTAAGCCATTATTAACTACCAATTGACCCACGTTAATATTTTCTCTCTGAGTCTATTTTGATCTTTAGAAGAGTTTCTATGTTTTCCCCATCCTCTTAATCCAGCACCCCCCAGCTTTCCATGAACTCTTAGAAAGGAGTCTCTACTCACAAGAAAATAAAGCCAGAAGGGGAAAAACCAGATGATACTGAGATCGATTAGGCCAATGAGTTCCACAGACTTCTCCCTGCCTGGGCAGAGGAAGATAGTCTAATTTCAGGGTCTCAGCAACTTTGGGTCACAAAGATGGGTATAGAGGCCTGGAACAGCTGAAGGTAAAAAATACAGGGAATGTTTATTGGAGAAGGCACTGCATGGTGGCCTATGGATTTCTCCAAGTATCACTGTGAGAAAAACACGCTGTAGGAATCAGCTACAAATCTCTGTTCCAAGACTAGAAAACCAGGCACTTAATCACCAGCAAAAACAAGTTTCCTGCCCAGCTAGGAAAGCACACACCCTCCTGTGCAAGTTGTTCTTTGCATCTTTCTGCCAAGCCTGCTAATTACCAGCTGAGAGCAGACCATGCCAGTGGGGGATGTACAGCAATTACCAGAGGTTGGGCTCCTCTCAGTTTCCTATCACCGAGGTCTCTGCCTTTCTTCCTTTATTTCATCCTACCTAACTACCCTGCTCTAATTTATAGCTTTGCAGTAGCAACACTGTAGTTAAAACAGAAATGGCACTTCCACTCTAAACCTGTATTTTATTTCTTTCATTTGAGTTCATTACTCCAGTTACCATAAAAGAGTGCTTTCTGGCAATCTCTGACCTCCTCAGCAAAAAATATTTGTCATTCCCCAAGGACACCGAATGGCTGATCCTGTGCTCTCTCTCCTTCATAGCCTGCAGATTTGTCTTCAGTGACAGCTTCTGGAGGTAAAACCCCACAAGGATAGTGCTGCACTGTCTGCCTAGCAGAGAATCTGAGTTTTCAAAGAGTGTAAAAGAACATGCACTTGCCCTATATACATGGAAGAAGGAAAGAGGAGGGGCTTTGACCTCTGCCCTGACAGCACTTCACTTCTCTGCTTCTATTTTGAGGTTTCTCTGATCCCCAGAGGACCTGTCTGCAAGTTTTACAAGATGTGCATCAAAAGCCAGCACGTATGACAGTTACATGAGAAGTCCCACAGCCAACAGTCTCAGAGTGCCCTCGCTGTGCAGGCTCCTCAGAGGGCAGCAGGGCACCCTCAGTCACAGCGCCAGAGAGAAATCAGAACAAGTCTGAGAGCTGCAAGTTCCTCAAGCCCATTCATGGATTTGGTTAAAGAGCACTGCAGGACAGAGGCAAGGCAGAGCAAGCTTTATTTCTATAAAACCCCATGGTCTGGCACGAGGCTTGTGGGAGCAATAAAGCAAGAGCTGTTGAAGCTTCACAAAGGATAATTGCCCCACCTCGAGTTGTGGTGATGGGAATTTGTCCATTTTATTAACAGGTTTTATTTTTCATAAGCATTAAATCCTAGTTCATAGCTTTCCCAGTATCATTTTAGATACCACATTTTTTTATTAACCTAACACTTCCAAAAGTGAACAGAATCTTGCTTTAAGCCAGCAATCCATAAAATTATTCTGCACATTTGAGTACATGCAGACATACATGAAATACTGCAAACTATCCTGCCCAGGGGAGAAAAAATTGTTGCACTAACACCTTCAAATTGGAAATAACAAAAAAAGAGGTGGAAAATACCAGCTCTTCAAACATTTTCCTAAGTTTTTGGGGGATTTTTTCTATGATATGAAGCAAGAATGGGTGTAAATCTTGGGGTCAAACCCTACTGGTGAATACAAAGCATTCAGCCAGTGGTGAACCCACAAACTAGGAGGTAAAACAGCTCTTTCCTTTTCCAGGCTGTATTTCACATTCAGCCTGTAGGACTCAATTTCTGCTTCTCAGTGTTAGGTGATTATCTCCATCACAGATTTTGAATTATCCTCTGATGCATCTGGTAATGGCCATTCTGTGGGAGAGAATGCAAGATTATATGGGCTATTGGGAAAATGAAGCAATTGTAGAGAAATAGAAATACCGTGAAAGCTTTTTGGTAGGGCTTGGCTCACACATGATTTTTCAGAGTGCAAGGAGGGAAAAACAACAGCAACACATTCTACCAATTATTTCTGCCCACCCACTCCTCTGCCTACTTTTATTTTCATTTATGACAGTTTCGAATCTTGTTGTTATACAACTGGTTGAAGCTGATAAAAATGGGTCAGTTAAGAGGATTTTAAAATTTGCTGACTACTGCATCCTTTCAGCGAGTGCTGTGCGTAAAATGGTTATACTGCATAAAAATCAATAAAAATTACAGCATAATGGGGATGCCCATTGATGACCTAAATTATAGATTTGTTTTGCAACTCTTAACTGGTGTCTTTGGGGCACCTTTTTCTTGTTGTTCTCAGGATTTTCAAGGGCAAAAGTAAACATGAATGCAATTGTGTAAATCGCAGATTTTGCAATCAGAGCTTCCCAGACCATCCTTTGTCCACCCCGTATGACAGAGCCTCTGGCATCTCCAAATTAAAAGGAGACACTGCTTTTCTTCAGCTTTAGCAGGGTGTACAAGACAGCTTTAATCAACTCTCTGTCTTTTGGCTGTAAGAATGCAAGTGAGACATTGATCTTCCTATCCTCTTCAGTAGAGGAAATAATCTTTCCACAGGGACTTGATTAAAACACATTTCAATCACAGAAAGTTCTGTGAAGCTGAAGAAATATTTCAGAGCATAGTTCTTAGGATGTTTTGTAAAAATAGCCTCCTCTCAAATATAAAAAAAAAAAACCACAACCCAAAACACTTCTTTCCACTACACTCCAAGGAAAGTTTCTGAGATGTGTAGCTTGGGTAAGACAAGAGAAGCAGCAGCTATCTCGCTGCTGCCTGACCTGTTGGTAGCTGTGACATTGCAGTGACAGGAACATTCTGGCAGCCCAGAATCTTTTGCAGTTCAAAGGTGTCTGGGTTTTGTTTTGTTCTAAACCAGGCTATAACAACTGGAAGAAAGAGGCAGTCTCAGAAACTCTTAAAAACCTGCAGAAAAACATCCATCCAGGAAAACAGAAAAAAATTCACATTTATGTCCCTTAGTGAAACTACCACAAAACATCCCTCGTTCTAGTGAGAATCTACTGCTTCTGCTCTTAGAATGGCTCAGTTACAGATTAGTGTATTGCTGATAGAAGCAGAACACAACATGACAGCAAAAACAGAACAGAGAAGGAAAAACACTTCTGGTTGGATTCACTGCTAGTGGTATCCCTGCCAGGTAAGAATCAGCATAAAACAGTCTAATTTACTGAATGCAATTGGCCTGCAATAAATGATTTTTCCTTGGAAGACTTCAGCTCTGGGATAATATTAAGGTTCTCACACCCCTGAGTGTCTGAACTGGATCTTCACTAGAAAGCAAAATACTAATTTACCTCTGCTGCAAGATACTGGGAAGGGATCAGAAGTAAAGAAATAACGTGGAAAATGAAGAAAGGAAAATAGGAGGAGTTCTATCTGTATCCTGAAATAGCAAAGACCTAATAAATATCAATGAAAGGAACCCAATAGCCAACATCAAACCTGTGACAGCTGAAGAGTCAAGGGTCCTTGACATCAAAGGGAAACCCACTGTGGGCAAACCTTAGGCTGCAAACTCGGCAGCAGCAGGCACTTAAGGTGTTTAACAAGCCCTACTGCAGCAGGGATGGCATTGCAGCTACAGGCAGGAACCTTATGTATCATGTCAGTCCTGGAGCTGTGCTGCCCAGGAGTTTTATTAACTGTTTTCTTAACAGAGCTTTTAACACTCTCCTGGGGTACACCACATTTCCTGCTTCAGATTTGACTTGACCTGTTCATATTTACAAGCTCCTTTTATTCCCATCTCTGCACTGCAGCCCACTGTTGCTAAATTACCAAGGTAACAATATTCTTTAATATTCACAGTTTTGTTCCACCAGTTGTTACGCTCTGCTTTTCATTCCTGCTGTCTGTCTCTTGGCCTTCTCACTAACACTCCTATTTCCATCTTCTCCCCTGGACCAAATAATTTTTTTTAATAGAAATATCAAATGGAAAAAAACGCAAGAAAACCTATATCATCCACCCCAGCAGAACTGTCTGATGATTTATAGTGTTAATACAAGAATCCCAGGTGTGTAGCTTAAGAGTATTTTTTCATAAGGCATTCTCTATCCGGCTTCAAAGGCAGAGGTAGCGACGCCCACATTGCTTGATCGCTGAAGAAACCAGACCCCAATGCTGTGATAACATTGTTGTCCTCCAGCCTCCTGAAGAACAAGTGTTCCAGGTAACTGCAGCCCAGCAAAATCCCTCCCTGCCCAGCCAAAGGTCTGCTGAAACAGCACCAGGCAAGGAGAATTGGCTCCAGACCAAGCTGTCCCCAGAACCTCCGTGGGGATCCACAGACTCGGACTCCTGCCACGTGGTTGCATTTTACCTTAGTTTGAAAGGATCTCTCCCACTAGGAACGAGGAAAGAAAACCCACCCAAACCCACTAGAAAAATCTATGCTTTGGCTCTAGTAAACAATCGTGTTCCAAGTGACTTAGGTTTGCAGGACAACAGGGCTGTCACCCTGTGGCCCAGGGCACTCATTCCCTGCCTTTGGGTGGGAGCAAAGGAAGGAAGGGAGGTTTTGGTCAGAGAAGAAACCTCAGACTCTAGTAAGGAAACAATCCTGCAGGTTTGGAAGAAACTCTCAGCTTAGTACTGGTTTTGTTGATGTAATTGCAACAAAGTCTGGGAGATCCCCTGACAAGCCTGCTATCAGAGCTCACAAAGGAGCTTTCCATGAAGGAATAAAAACAAAAACACACTACTTCCTTCTCTGAAACCAAACACCCTTTTCTGATCCTTTGATCAAAGGCCTCGCACTTTGCATTTGAAACCCCTGGTAAAACAACACCAAATATCAAGAAAAGAATAGGGGAAAAAAGGTATCTACAGCTTTTCACTGAATATAAAGTTAAAAGTAAATCGTTCTAGCCCTTTCCCTTCCTTGCCAATACCATTTATAATGCTAATGTGTCCCTATTTCCTGACTGACTTCTTTAAGGAGGAAAAAACAAGGAATGTACACATTCAAGTAATAGGATGTCTTTGTCAGTTCATTCAAAATCTGCATTTCTATTGAACAGCCAGGCCTTTTCCTTCATACCACTGAAATGCCTGATTTTACTCAAACTGCTACTGTCTACACTCACAAACAAATAAGTGGTAATTCCCTTCCCTTTCAACATCTGTGCCCAGTGGCTCACAAGGGACTGGGTTACGTGGCAAAAGCAGAAGTGTGACAATATTATAGTGTATGCCAGGCTGCTATTCAAAACGTTACAGGTAATTCCCCCATCATTTCCATGTTCCTATGGAAGCGTGCTATAATCTTTCTCCTCCTACATAAAGCTGTAAAACAAGAAAAGATTACTGTAATCCTTTTCTTCCCATGTCACACAAACAATGTAATCTCCTGGCTGTGTCAGAAGCAAATTTCTATCTGTAAACACCAAATCAAACCTGAGAACGAAGTTGCTGCAGCCTTCATTGTGTTGGTAAAAAGTTATGTAGGCAACTTGTGTATATTTAAGCATACTGATGGAAGTTCTAGGCTGCAATTCAGCCTTTGGTTTCTTGCATTTAGCAGCGGCACAGAAGCACACTCCCTTCTTACGGAATTTAGGAATTCATTAAATCTGGTACACCGCTGCCCAACACACTTGAGTGTCTGTGCAGTTCTCAACTTCAGAGGTGTCTGGGCATCTGAATTCCTTCAGAGCCCCTTGTGAAGGTATTTAAGCGACCTGAGTGTACCAAAGTATGCAGCAAATCAAGTGAACGGGGCAACAGGAGGCTGTCCAACACCCTGTCAGCACCACAGGTGGAAAATACACTGACTGGAATTAGAGACAAGACACAGGTCAGCAGGCAGCACGGGCCCTCAGCTGAACTCCAGACCTGACTGGGGCCTCAGAGAAGGCTGAACCTTTGGACTTGGACCTTTTTTCCTTCTGTTAAATGGAGCCAGCACATCTCAGAAGCATTATCAAGAATTAAACTCAAGGCTGCAGGGGTAATTCAAGAGTCAGGCTGCAACAAGAGGAGGTGGTTACATGACACAGTGAATGACACGTCCTCACTCATGATCTCAGAGCCCAAAGTGGACTAAGAGATACTCACTGTCAGGGCAGTGGTAAGATTGGAGTTCAAGACACTGAAAGCTTTGTGAGAAACTAACTCAGGCTTTGCAAAGCAAAGTGGTGGCCTCCATAAACAGCTCTCAGCACTGCAGAAACTTTGGGTATTCTGCCCAGGTACCTTTGCCCTGGGAATATTAACCTCAGTGAGCCAAAGTACTAACTAAAACAGAAAAACCACAGTGTTTCCCCTGCTTTCTAGTTTGACCTTGTTGCATTATTTGTCTTGTATTATTAAAAATACCAGTGAGTGCAAATAGGTATGGCAGTCCCAAGGAAGCTGGGAATTGGGACAGAGAGGCTGTCAGAGCACAAGCTTTTGTTGGATGTGAGGTGGCACCTGGCCTTGGAAATCATGTGGGAGATGTGCACTTGCAAACTCCTCATGGTTATTAGAAGGTTCAAGTCTGCAGAGAGCCTTCATCTTTCTCTAGCCTTCCACTTCATCATGACTAACCTTGAAGAAATATAAACAATACCTGTCTTAGGACTTTCTCTGGTAAAAAAGATTATCAGGTTTCGACAGAAGTTTTGCAGTCCAAGTGAACTTCTCACATCAGACTGGAGGCAGACAGTCAAGGAAAGAGACAAATCAGCTGAATGGAGAACGCCTTCCAAAGCACAGCAGAGGAAGAAATAGTGTCTCAAATGAAAAGCCAAGGCCTAGAAATAATAAATATAGGCCTAATAAATTTACACATACGCTCCATTTTCCACCAGCCCCTGCAGCCTCACTTTATTCTCTAACAGAGGTGAGACTTGCCCATATAACACCCCACTTCCACAATGGGCACAAGGTTGGACTCAAAAAAACCGGACTTGCAACTGTAACAAGGGATAAGAACTGTCTTACAACCACTGAAAGAGTGGAGGACTGTCTGTATGCAAAGGACATGGCAAGTTAAAGATTTTCACAATATATAGGATCGTGAGGAGGAATGAAAGCAGAGAAAATGCATCTGGGTTTCAGCAAGTAGCACTAAATCTAGTAAATAACAAACAGTCTGATGTGGAATTCTGATGTATGGAATTCAATTTCTATTTGCAAAAGAGGCAAAGAAAAGGGTGCTGCACTGAACTGGGGCTACTACAGGAAAGATTTCCTAGACAATGGACCTTTTCCAGCTAGTATGAGAGTTTTAAATGCCATCTAGTGTCAGTAAAATGCAGAATAAGCTGGCAATCAGTCATGACCCAATAAAATAGTGGGTGTTTTGCTACTAGCTTCAACAAGGTACAAGTTTTGTCCGTGGAATGATGATGTCTAATAGGACTACAATAAAAGATATTGATGTTTTCAGAACTGAAAACAATATGCAGTGAGCAAAAGCACACCCCAGACACTGCACACCCAAGCTCAGGTTGAACTTTTGAAGCAGCTTTACCTCAAGGATTGTAACTAAACTTTTTTACACTGCTTCTTCCCTAGGTATGACCATATTTCTTACAAGGACAAGATGTGAATTTGCACCAGCTTTCTCCTTCCCCACCCAGACCAATACTCCGGATCCCAAAGGGAGATCCAGCGGTCCAGGGGTCACATGGAAGTCATGAGGTATTCAACTGGGTCCCCATGCTGCAACGTGCACTGTCAAATCCATTAAATCCAACAAAATCAGATGACTCCATCATCAGAAAAAGTAAGACACTTCATAAATCTGGTCCAGCGGTAGTACTCACTGACAGCTACTGGGAATCCAAGTTCTGTGGATGTTCTACACTGTGATTTCCAGGTTTTTTGAAAGCCGAGGTTTTAGTTTCTTTAAGCAATCCTTGCTTATATTTGTAATGAAGCTGTGTGCATTTCACTTCCCCAGGAGAAGGTGAGGGAATGCAAACAGTAGACCCGAGTGCTTGTGGGTCAGAGTTCTTCAAGATGACAGTTCAATCCACCTACCTACAATCAGTGAGCTAAAACACAGCATGAAGAACAGTGAGCTCATCTTCTGTCCTAGAGCTTTGATCATTGTCACACAAGATTGTCTATTTTTTGCTGGTTTGTTTTCAGGAATTTACACTTTCTTAATTTTTTCAAAAGTTTCTCTTCAAATACTTCAAACTGAAAAGCTCTCCTTTATGCAATTCATCGTCCTTACTCTCAGCTCAAGGGCAAGCTTCTTTAAACAGACTGCTGCTGACTGGGTTTGAGACAACTGATTAAAAAAAAAAAAGGTTCATTCATTATTCAGATACACTTTTCAGATGGCAAGGTTTCTGATCCTTTCCTCCGGCTCTGTACAGCCATTTATTCCTGAGCTGGAATATGTGCTGCAGAGGATGCAAGACAAGCACCTGGGCTGTTTTGCTCTAGGAAAAGAACAAAATTGATCGTGTTGAAGAAGAGATGCTTCTTACATAGTTATCAGAATATAGTTCTGTGTTTGTTAAAAAGATGCTAACTAGCTAATTCCACTCAACTTCAGCACAATTGCAGCAACAAGAAGTATGGCAATTCTGGAAGTGAAGTTTTGTTTGCTCTGTAAGATGACACACAGCAGTCCCAAACTATTGAACAATTTTGGCAAAATTTGCTCTTTGGGCAGCAGTTTTTGAAGGGGGAAAAGAAATTTTTAAAAAATGCTGCTTTTGGATAAAAGAATGCTGTCCATCTCTTACCAAAGTGTTTTTACAGTGTTAGTCCACATCATCCAAACAAGTCCTAGCTAAGTAAATGGCATTTCCACCTTTGTTTTTATGACCCAAAGAAGATTAATGGACCCTATCTGCCTTCTTGTTCCCCTACTCTCTCAGTTTCTCAGCCCCTCTCTGAGTTTAAGCAGCTTGTGTAAAAAGAAATATCTTACCTGCTAGATAGTTTTCAGCCCCTCAGCTTATTACATTTAATCTGAATTTTCTAATGAGCATTCTTTGTTAAGACAGAACTCAAATTAAAAATCTACCATGGCATCACCACATCTTTTATCACTTCCTATGTTATTTTTGAGGTACTGCTGCTAGTACTGAGCCCAAAGAGCATGAATACAGAGTTTCACCTGTGATCTAAGAGCCACAGAAGTTAACAGGAGTCCATAGTCCCACACACACTTTGAAAGGTGCAGGTTTGCTTTTCTTACTGTTGGCAGCTCTTTGTTTCACAGCAATGCACCAGCAGCCTCCTTCTTTTGTGAGCTGACACAGGGAAAAGGAGTGTTTGAAGCCTCTGCCAGGAAGAAAGGGCATTTAGGTTGAGGATAAGTCATCTGTAGTGGGAAGAGGGTCACATCTGTCCTACTGAGAGCACAAATACAAGCTTCACATGTTCCTCAAAGTGCAAGCTGAGAAACTGGGGGTTCCTGATGCCATCACACCATCTCCACTCTATGCTTTACATCAATAAATGTTCTTCTAAAGGACTGTGTCTTACACAGCCAATTTACAGTGCAGCTAGAGCAGAGCAGACATCCAGGTGATAACACTTCTTAAATTCTCAAAAAGTGACATCTGATGAAGCAAAATGATCAACAGCTGGGCTGCTAAAGAGCTACTGCTCTTTTCCCACCCAGAGCAGCTCCATTTTAGTGATTCTGAGAACTACACTTCTATTTCATTGTCATATATCATATACTATAAGGAAAAGAGTTAAATGAAAACACAAACTCACTCACTGGCAAATTGCATTTCTGTACAAATTGCTCATGGAAAGCGAACGCTTTAGGAAACAAATTGAAACACCAGATAAGTCAAGATCCCAACAGAATCCAGCTCCCTCCATCCCAGCTAATGCAATGGAAAAAGGGCTCCTTTCCTAAGGTGGATCAGGATGTCACAGCTTAGGAAGACAGAAAGTGGAAGGCTCTTTAAGCCCCTCTGTTTGTTCTCATCTTCTCCTTTCAGATCAGAGGGGAGTGTGTGAGCACAGTGCCTGCTTGTGAGGCTGTCTCATCTCGGCAGCAGGCAATGGGAAACGGCCCTTGCCTCTGTCCCCTCACCTCTGGCCTCAGACTGGCACCAAGTGCGACCTGAGTGGGCACAGAAATTCCCCCCTTAACACCATCTCCCCTCTCCAGCTGGAGAATTACCACCCTTGCCAGCATTTTAATTACCTCCAGCAGCTCACAGCCAGATTTCTCCCCTCCCCAGCCACTCCCGCCAAGCCACAAGTGGAACTTGAGATTCTCCGATAGACACAGAAGTTACCCCAACAGTGCAAGCACAGAGATTGATTGCTCAAAGCTACAATTAAGCTAATTAACTGGAGAAATTAAGTGTTTGCTGCAAGCAGGAGTGCTACTCCAAAGTTTTCTGACGGGAAGATTTTTCCCTAGGATAGTGAAGAGACCATGAGATGCTGTGACAACTGCACTTCATTTTGGGTGACTCCTTGGTCAAAAGGACTCACAGTAACATCTTTCAAGTACTCAGGAAACTCACCATGAGAGACAGGGGTGAAAATCTGGTCTGCAAGAGGACTAGGGGGAGAAAGGAAGGATTTCTTACCTGGTGCCGTGCAGTGAGCTGACAAAGCAACACACTTACAGGACTCTCTTACAGCACATGCTGTATTCAGTTGTAAAATTAACAGCAATTATGTATTTATTTTATGTATATTTGTGAAGCACGAAGTACTCCATATGAAAAGGCACACATCAGAGAAGCACAGCTGAGGCAATGCAGAAAGCAGCAGTAAGGCAACAGAAGTTCTGTTTCAACTCTCTTGCTTCATCTAATATAGAAAAAAAAACCCTAAACTTTAAACATTTTGAAGACAAATTGTAGGTGGGAAGGCAAGGAGGGATTATTCCTATTCATTTTTGACTAATCAAAACACTTTTGCAGGGGAATTGGAAAGCCTTATTTTGATTTTTACTTCTCCAGTCTGTATCAATATATCTAAAGACAAAACATTCAAATCACAGCCAAAAGAAAATAAAGCACCATTTGGGAAACATTGAAATAGAATGTTCCAACATCAGATTGGTTTTATTTCTTCTCTTCTAAAATGATATACCGGTGAATCATCACAATTTCACATAATACATTTCACTGTAGACAGGTCTGCACAGACTGAACCCAGATTCCATGCAAGATTCTCTAACGAAAAAACAAGTCACAGAATTCCTCTCTGTCTGGACTTTTTTCCTTAAAGCACAGGAAAAAAAAAACCGCAACAAACGAAACAGAAAAAAGCCCTCAAAACACAAAAACCAACCAAAAACCAAAACAACCAGAAAAACAACAACAAAAACCAACCAAACAAAAACACCACACCATCAAGAAAACCCAACAAACCACACAAAACACAACAAACCATCAAACACAACAACTTTGTAACATTCTGTCTGGTACATTTCTCTCCCCAGAAGCAACATTGTGCACAGAAGAGCCGGAAGATTGCATATTTAGCGTCTGAAACAGGAAAGGAATAACCTTTCTGTTCAGTACTACAACAAAAAGATTGCTGTTGGCTTCAGTAGCACTTGGAATATTTCATGCAAAGTTATCGGCATCTCTTTTAGAGACAACTTTTCAAAAAAGTCCCAACTTATCCAAAACCACACTTCTACCCATCCTCCCCAGCCATGGGGCAGCAAGATTGTTTTAAACAAATGGCAATAACCCAGCTGAGCAAATAATAGCCAAGAGCTACCTGCTCTGCTGTACAGGTTGCAGCACATAATCATCTATCTTCCCTCTGCTGAAAGCACCGCGATGATTACAGAGCACTCATTTAAGGTATTTGAATTACAGCACGATGTTGTACATCAAAGTAATCAAAGACAGTTTAGGTAATGAAGTTGACACAGAATGGATCATTTCCCAAAGAAACATTTCATTTGCATGTAATGGAGCTATTTTAAGTTAATTTTGACATTACATCGTGATAAAAACACTTGTTGACATTTACAACGTTTCAGTGATAAGCCTTCTTGCATTGTGATGAATTCATTTGTTTCATAGGCAGTAAATATAATTTCATTTCATACAGGAAAAAAAAAGCACCAAAACGCTACCCACACAGCTATTCCCAGTGCTCTATGCAAGATGCATGGGTTGTCTGAGCAAATATGCCACAGGACACAACCTTCAGGAGCCTGAGAAGTCAATAAGGTGGTGTTTTGAAAGATAGCTCTACACAGCTGCACATGCAGGGAAGCTAAATTCAGACAAACACCACCATCGTCTGTCATTTGACAGAAATGCTCCCTTTGTTCCTTCTGAGTTAACTCAGGAAAAAGAAATAATAAACCGTGTATATTCTTTAGTGCAGATGCAAAGGCCAAAAAGCCAGAGCCATTGCAGGGTAGCAAATATGAAAGAGGAAAGGCACCCAAAGCAGCAATCAGCTGTCTCAGGAAACCCCAGGCAGTAAGAACAAGCTCTGGACAGAGAAGGGCCAAAGGGAAAGTGGTCCCTGTGGATCATTGGCACTTCCTCTTGTCCTGGCCACTCTCACCTGGCTCAACACAGAGGAAAGGCTGCCAGTGTCAGTCACAGGACTGAGAGCTCCTGCCTTTGTATTCAGAAGTGTAACAGTAAAGGGCAGCCAGAAGAAATCTACACTGGAACTTGACTGGAAATACTCCTTTTGTGCCCTTTTCCCTCTGGAGTTTCTTCCAGAATAGGAAAGGTGCACTGGGTGTGTTTGTAAACATGACTACAGAGAGAGCAAGACATTGCAACTTCTGACAAGATTTCCAGGAACACACATCCCTTACCTTTCTGTGCTGCAGCATGAGAGCACAACTGAACCAAACAAGCCCTGGGCTGAAACATAACTCCTGAAATATTTTCATTTATACCAGTTAATGAGGAGCCTTATCAAGGTTTATGCCCCTAGATTTCTCTCCTTCCGTCACATAAGTTCCCTTTCCTTCATATTCATTAATTTACTTTTTATATTAAACTCTCGTCACGGTTACAACATGCACTGAGTGGTTTCGAGGTTGAAACAAAATCCTTGTTCTACAGAGCATGTGGGAAAATAGCATCCTGCTTGCATGGCAAAAGAAAATCACATTCTCTCCTCCAAGACTTTCAGTTGTATTCTGTGTTAAAGCTCTAGTCAACGAAGGAAAAAGTCTTAATTTACATGGAGAAATGTAAATCAATGTGTAGGCACATTACATATACAGACATACATAAACCATGACAAGGAACAACTTTCTGACAGAACGTCTGCTGGCAAAATTGGGTAAGAAGATCTTGTCAATTACCTGGTTTTACTGTGTTTAACTCAACTCAGTAAATATTTATACCTCCATTTCAACAAATTAATTTGCTGGTGAGGAATAGCATGACTTCATGAAATGGGGTATTTGGTTATCCGAATGTCTATTCTAAAGGCAGCCCCAGTCTGTGAGAACATATCCAAGTTCCCACACACAGGCAGAACCCCCCATGTTTACAATCACTCGACAAGCTGCCAAACACATTAGTGATTTTCTAATGATTTATAATTCTATTTAGACATTTAATTGGCCTAACAAAAGCAAGCTATCACTCACCATGCTTATCAAATGTCAGCTTGTGCCTTGTTGCAATTGATAGCTAATCAACAGACATCACATGTTGTTTGATACCAATTAAATGTCTGAACAGTTCTTTCAGCATTATTACCCTAATAAGATGGTAATTGTGTGCTCAACATTTCAGCAACATTTGAGATAACACCCTGCAGACCATATCTGTCTCCTTTATCCTTGTGGAAACTCAGTGGCTGCTAGACATCAATATTTAATTACTAATAAATGTTTTAATACATCTAAGCAAGCCACTTATGATTGTTATAAATAACAAACAGGATGAGTTTGCTTTAAAAGCTTCTAATTTACAGTTTAGGAAATGGAACTTGCATGAAATATATACAGTGGTTGCCTTCAGCTGACAAATTCCTTGCCAAATAAGAGAAGGGTCAGTAGCTCCTATTGTTGTAAATAAAAAGACAAAAGTTGTGCAAGTCTACAGCACCTGCTTTCAGTGTAAATCTGAAGAAATAAAGGAAATAAATTCTGTCACGAAGGAATGAAAATTTCTAACAATATCATGGTATCAAGAGGAACAAGGTGCACAAGCTCTCCCCTAAGGGAGAGCTGTCTCTTCCCTACCCTGGAAGAAATACCTCACCCAGAGCTATTTACTATTCCTTCACAATGTCTCCCTCCTCCCCACTAACTTCTCAGCATTTACCATTTTGCATCTACATCAAAATGAAATGAAAGTAAAATGAAGCTACTAAATATGATTGTTTTGGGTTTTTGTAACAAACCCCAGTAACTCCTTCCCCACCACATAGATCCACAGTCTTGAATATAAGATATGAAGAAAAGTCATAACAACTCGGGACAAACTCTTCAGGCCTAGATTTCTCTCAACTCAAACCACCCAGCTCCCTGCTTTACCTCTTACCTGCCTGATATTCAGCAGTGATTAGTATTGGAAGAGCAGCAAGGCTCATTATGGATCTCAGAAAATATCTTCAGCAGAGTGTGATAGGACATCAGGAAAGAAGCCAGGTATTGATCTAATTTAATGGAAATTCCAAACACAAAGTGAAGTAACAGGTCTGAATATCTACACTGAGAAGGCCTTGGGTGCGACTGTTGTTCCTTGTCCTGCATTTAAGTCTGAAATGCAACCTCTGTGTAAGCCAGTCTCCTCCAGATAAGAAAGTCTGATTTGAAGTGCATCCTGCATCTTTTGAACGGGCTTGTTCAGGTGAATAGATGGAGTTTTCTAGGAGGAGAAAGGTTTAGCAGCTCTCAGCTTTGAAGGAGTCTGCCTGCACCTTCACGACTCAAGTGTCCAAATAGTAACCCAGAGTAACCTCTCCTGCTTCACAACTGAAACGGTTTGGAAAATACACAATCAAAAAAAGTGCTGAGACTGAAAGGGAAGGGGGAACAAAATTATGACACCTTTGAATTAAAAACCTTACTATTTTGACTAGAAAAGAGTAGGACACACACTTGTTTACAGAATGCATTTTTACACCTCCTTGCAGGGCTGAGCAATTCTGTGTCAGAGGTTTTTCTATGGAGAAGAAAACTCATGGCCAAACTGCTTTCTCAAGGATGCATTCTCCCTCTGCCTTATACAAAAAAAAAAAATTAAATTGTTTTTGTTCATAGCCTTTCCCATTTGGTGCCATTAATAGCACCTGCATAGCTGCAGGATGAACTGCCATTTAAGTGGAGTGCTACAGTTCAGATCCTTGATTTTGTCTAAGAAGACTATTAGGAGGTGATCAATGGACCATTTACTTGAAAGACAGGAGGACAAACGCTTGATTTATCCTCATCCCAGCTGGCCACCTATTTCCTCAAGCAATCATGAAATTACTACAGCCATGAAGGCAGCAGCCACTATTTCTTCTACAGGCTGGAATTTTAATTGAGAAGGGAACTCTCAGAGCCATTGGGAGACTGGAAGGAGAGCAGTGAGCACCACAGGCCCTTTGATAAATGACTGCACAAGTCACCTGAAACAGCTGAGCAGAGACCAGCTCATCACCAATCACAACTGACCTGAAGCACCTAAAGGCCCAGAAGGTGTTTTTAGGAATGACAAAGAGTGTCCAGGACCACAGAGATGGATGAAGTGCAACAAAGCCAACTTCTTTGGCTTCCAGACATGACATAGAGCTCATTACCATCCCTTAAAAGGGGTTGAAACAGCTCTGATAGCTCTGAAGAGATTTTGCCTGGGAAGTCATGCAAAGACATTTCTGACTGAAAGCATTTTGGCATATGGTTGCTACCAATGTCATTAGTGAACACGTGCTCACTCGCAACAAACGTGCATGCTGAAGTCTCTTTTGTACAAAATCTGGTGGAAGGCAAATCTGAAACTAAGATCCAAGGAATGTTCTCATCTCCCAGCTGCTTCCCAGAAGTTGGAAATTCAAACCATAATGCTGTGATGGCTCCTTAATGGCTTAACACTGCTATAGAAATTCCTGACTAATTCTAAAAATCTAAATGCAGCACTAACATTTTATAACTGCCCAGGCAGAGGGCAAGAGAGCAAGCATGAACTATACCTTCTCTATCTATAACAGTGTTCAGAGCGGCTGGAGAACCCATTTGGAAAAAGCAGACTCTGGTTCAGTCCTCTACCATGCCTGAGTACTTGAACCAGACTTGAGGTGAAAGGCTGATGCATCTTACTGTCACTCAGAGTCATCCAGACCCCTAAGGCAGAATATTTCTCAAGTGAAAAGACTGAAAGATTTTGCTGGAGGCCAAAACCTAAGTTCTTTAAAACTGTCTATGCATATTTCCCTGTTAATCATGCTAATTAATTTCTGACACTGCTACTTAAACCTGTGTGATTTGTCTGAAAAAATAAAAGCAATTAAAAAATTTTTGTACCCTAGACTGAAATAAAGGATAAGCTTTTGTAACACATGGGGTTTGTTCCTGCCAATTTCACAGGGTTAATAGGAAATACCTAGGTTATAAAAACACAGCTTTCTTTTTAAAAGCAACTAGCCACCATAGATTCAAGTCTTATCACCCACCATGTCTACAACCAGGACAACTGAGTTCTTGTCATTCCCTTTGTTTCCTAAACATACCATTGAACTGCTTCATGGGGCCCTGGGGGTGGTCTAAAGGTGGTTATGAAATGCCAGATCTAACATTAAATGTTTCATAAACACAAAAGATCCTATTATTAAAAATATTTAGAGCTTTTCTTCCCATTTGTCCAAAGCCATACTGACAACAGTTGAGTCCCACCAGATGTGGAAGGAAGAACACAAACACCAAGTTGGACTTTGAGTTCATCACTTCTTATTCAGTTCCCTGGTCCACCAAACCACTTCAGCATATCTTTAACCAGGAGAGAAGTCCCAAGAGGAAATCAACATTAAGGGAACATTTGTTTACCAACGTGAGACCTAAGTCTCAGGTTGTACTGCACTCTCCCATCTCCCCTGCCTTTGTAAAGACTTTACCTTCCAGTCCCTCAGCCTTCCCTGGCACACACACATTTTTCAATTAGAAGGTTGTGAAGGTGCTGGTGTAGAACCAAATTTTCCTTTCACCACACTCATTCACAACAGAAATTCACCATCTGGTGGCATAAAGCAGATGATCCCACAGGACACAGCACACAAAAGGCAGGAATGTCTGCAGCTCTTCAGACTCAGGACTGGACAATTGCCGTGGCTCAGCACCACAGCCCTTGGCAGTGTAAGACAGGTTTGTGTCCCCGTTCAGCTGAGCAGCACGCCTGGATTGCCTCCAGCTCGTTAATTTTGTCCAATGTGTCTGCTCCCTTCTCACAGTACTGTGTGCTCTGTGGAACTGCCAGAACAAAATGGTCCTGGAAAGAGCTGAAGGTTTTGGGCTTCTTGTTGGGG
>VWZW01000242.1:883267-1081550 GCA_013397115.1 Edolisoma coerulescens | reverse complement strand
GGGGGAGGTTTTGGTGTTTGCAGTTTGATTTGGGGGTTTTGTTTGGGTTTGTTTCATTCGAAGTGTTTTAAAAACAAAAACAACAAAGCAAATCCATCTTTTTCTCCCCCCGCCCCCCACGACATGCCAGCAGCAGCTATCTCTGCAGGACAGGAGATGTGCATGCCACCCTAGGAGAACCAGGCTGCACTTTGAAAGAACTTGGCTGCTTTTACAATAGTAGCTTCCACTTTCATGGAGGGAGAAGCAGGACACAAACTGGGATGGCCTTTCCAGGCAGGAACAGGCAATGCAGCAGGCTGCTCTACCCTTGCCACTGCAGCACTCCAGCCGGCATTTCATTGTGCTTAAGTATGACAAGTGACACTGTACAGCTGCCATTTCCCGGGATTCAAAAAAACCAAAACTATCTCAGTAAGCTCTCTCAGCAGACAAAACTGCCAACTGTCAAATTGTACCAGAATAATACAGCTTGTAGGAATTGAGTTGGGAACAATAACCTACATCTTATCGTACAGTTTCTTCCACATGCAGGGCTTAGTAGAGGTCACTGAAAAATTTGGTTAAAATGGAGCCTGTTATTTTTGGCACCTTAAATCACCTGTTGCAGGATGTTGCTGTGAATATTAGAGCCATTTGGTTAGTCACAGAAACAAACAACAACTAAAAAAAAAAAAAAAAAAAAAAAAAAAAAAAAAAAAAAAAAAAAATCAAGTGTTTTCCACCACTCCATAGCAAGACCAAGGGACAGGATATGCCCTGAATCCGATTACTAATTTCAGTTAAATCTGAGAACAAGATCTGACAAGGTTAAATACTTAAACATCTAATGGAGCTACAGCCAGCAAAGGAGGTAATTCCTAATAATTACCTCCTGAAAGGCTGTAATGTGAGCTCAATTCATGATAGGCAGGTCTTGGAGTCCATGCAAAGGAGAGCCATTACTAAAACTCCAAACAAAAGATGTTTTAGCTGTTACTAAAAAAATTGAACCACAATATATATTCAATATGGATATCTGACTTTAGTTGCTGATAGTAGAGCTGCTTCATCAGCTGTGTCTGCAGCACACTGATTAACCCTTTCATCTTTGTCTCCTATATTTCATATATCATTCCAGATAAAAATACTGCCTTGAAACAGAGTATTTTTCTGTATTTTTTTTCCTCCTTGAACAAAAGTGCAGCATTGGTGAGGTGAAATTCCCGAACTTAACAGGATTTGGTTTGTAGTCAGCCTTTATTTTCATGCAGTCCTTAACAACTGGGAGATCAAATAGGGAAAAGGAGGAAGTCCCTTTACCCCATTTCACATCTCTATGTTTGGTGGAACAGCCAAGCTTGTATCTGCCCACCTTGCAACCTGCTGTTGGGTGAAAAACTTCTGATTTTATCAGTCTTGAGGGAATCTGCCTGGAGCCGATTTCTCTCTTTCTGTGGTTGGCCAGAAAACTTGCTAAATGGTGGCATAAAGAGTTCACAGCCCGTGCCAGCCACGAGAGGAAGCATCTCAATCACAACTGAGCCAGTTTTGCTTCTTTGGCCTTTTTTTTTTAGCGATAGCCAACAGAAGCTATGCCCAAACCATCAGTCACCTGCATTATTGGAGTGTGCTGGTAAACATGTGATTTACAGCAGGGGAAAAAGCTTCATTTATTGCTATGTACATGAGTAAAGCAACAGCCATAAAGTGAGCCTATGTCCCATGTCAGCACACTGGCATGTAACTGCATTTCCAGGTTTCCAACAGAAACCATTGTTAGTTATTACTTCCTTCTCAGGAATGCATCATGATACACTGACTCCTCATTGTTAAATCCATTTTCAAAATACTGCAGCTGTTAAGAGGTTTTTAGAGGAAAGTATTAAAGACCAAAGTGAATTCCACACTTCCCTGACAGTGGTCCAGTCTTTGGACCACTGCTCTTTCAAAAAAAAAAAAAAAAAAAAAAAGGTTTCCATGTCAAAAAGCAATTAAAAATCAAAGGGGTAACAAGAAGGAAAGAGACAACTACTGGTGTAAGAAATAACATATCAAAGCTAAATGAGGAAGATTTGATTATATCCAGTGGTCAAAACCTGATATTCCAACCACAATCCATCCTCCTTTTCCGTCTATGGAAATTCCTCTGGCAGACTGACCACACAGCTTTCTCATATTATTTGATACTTTACTTTTAGCTGAATAAACCTTTTAACTTCCTGCTTCAAACTCCTCCCAAAAGTCACCCTCAGTGTTGGATGTTTTTGGTTCCCAGTTCGTTATTCTTTGTCTCCTCTACGCACAGCACTAAACCCAACAGAACAAAAAGATCCAGATCAATACTTACAGCTCCAGCTTGCTCACAAATAAAAAGAGTTTGCCAAACCTTAAATGATCCATCACACCATAGCTTGAAAACACAACATTGCTGATGAAATTTTCTTGTGTTTGTAGAACTGTTAAGGATTAGTGGTTTCTCCAAATGTCTGGCAATTTCACTTCTGAAGCCCCACTAATACAGCATTGTCAGTTTTGTTTCCTTTGTATGAAATATTTCTTGATATAAATATATTTCTTCTTGCACTGCTCTTTCCACACTGAGCTTTTATTGTCACGATCTGCTTTTCTATCTTGCCCATTAATGAGACTGAAGTGCTCATTCTGTAAGCACTTATACATGTGCTGCACTGCACTTGCCAAGCCATTCTATTGTCTCTGAAGGGACTCTTGTGTACGAAAATAAGGAGCTGAAAACATTTGAAAGATAGCGGCCTGGCTTTACACCCTGATGAAACAATCACAAAGAATAACACAGCAGCAATAACAACAGCATCTGATCATCACTGATGATCTCAAACACCAAGATATAGGACTTGGTTTTGAAGGGGGTAGGGAAGAGAGGCAGAGGGAAACCTGCCAAGGACTGCTGTAAACTTTTCAAGGATTTTCAACACATTCAGGTTCTCAAAAGGCCCCTTAGAAACAACTGTGGCTTGATAATCACAACAGACTTAATGTTGTCCTTGCCCTTTCTGCCCCTGAATTTTAAAACAATAGACTGAGTACAACATAGTGCACCTGTTGCACACACACTCTTAGCCAAGATGAATGGGCAGGTCTGGTTCCATCTTGCATCAGCACGTGTAGGTGAGCATGCATGGAAGTAGTTTTAACACCGTAGGAGCCATTTTCCTTCAAACCACAAAACAAAATTACTGAGGCAAAGCACCATCTCTTGCAATGGGCTGCATCACTGGGACAGAATCCAAACCAGGGTGTTTTGATGAATGGTAACTGCAAAACATGACCTAAACAACACAAGGCTCATTTAAAAAAACTCCACTTCTTCCAAAATGAAATTTTACCTTTTCACCTTAGGCTCCCAGAGCACACAGTACTACTGATCATCTCCCCACAGTTTGACAAGAGGTCACTGACTCTGTCATTTGTTAGAAATGTAACTTGAAGTGCCTGCCCTGTTTCTCCAACAACCATCTCTCAAACCTTAACTAGGACATCCTCACTGCATTTAAAACTCTACAGTCATGAGGGAGAAGAGGAGCATCAAAAGCATCCTGTGACTAACCTTGACTTCTTAAACAGCTCTGAGATATTCCTGATATGTAATTGTGTTTGCTTTCTGATGCATGACAGACATCAAACATCAAAATGATGATACGAGTGTGACAGTGGTTTCAGCAGTACTGAGAATAACTGTTTATGATCCTAAACAGCTTGAATTACAGAAGAGGAATTTCTAGGGCTGTAAAGTTCAAAGTAGTATTATTCCTGACACTTGATGCCACCCTTTTATATTTTCAGAGCTTCATGTTCCACTCCTGTCACAGAAACAGTTATTTCCTGATATTTTGTACTGTTCCTGTGCCTTGTAGCAGTTCATCATGACTGACTTCCTCTGCAGCATCTGAGGAAGCCTGTAGGTGAATGTTAACTGAGGGAAATAATGAAAGGAACTGCTTGAACCAGTTCAGATTTAAAAGCATCTGCTCTCTGTGGCAGGACCCAAAGACCACCTGCCCTGGCCCTGCTGCCCCACAGCACCCTCTCACCTCACACTGCTCCCCAGAGATCACGCAATCATTAAGTTTGGAAGATCCCTCTAAGATCAAGATCAGCCATTAACCTAAGGCTGCCAGGTCCACCACTGAACCATTTCCCTAAGCACTGTGTCTACGCTTTTTTAACACTTCCAGGGATGATGATTCCACTGCTTCTCTGTGCAGACTGTCCCAATGCTTGACCACCCTTTCAGTGAAGAAAATTGAGGAGTAACGCCCCAGAGCCAGCCCCAGGACTCCCAGTCCAGCACTCCTGGATCCCACAGGTGGGTTCAGCCCTGTCTCAGGGTCCCTGCCCATCCCCTGCTCCCTGTTGCCCCTACAGAGCCCTGGCACACAGTTCCACCAATGCCACACAGCCAGCTTCTCCCAGAGCCCCACAGGGAGAGCAGGGACCCCCGGCACCCTCTGCACTGCAAAAACAAACCAAAACACACACACTCCCCTCTCCTCCCTCTTTCCCAGCTCCACTTGTGTGTGGGTTCCCAGCACCCCTCAGGGAGGTGACACGGGCAGGAGCCACTGCCCACCCGCACCTGCTGAGGCACGAGATGGTGGCACTTCTGCCCCCACAGCCACTCAGGGATGGACATGGGTCAGGAGGTGCCCCTGGCCACAGGCATGAGCTGACCAGATCAGCAGGTTCTGTTCTCAAGTAAGACTAATAATAAAATGTGGTTTTCTTTTGGCTGCTTTTAGGACCCACAAGGCATTGACCTCCCTTCTGCCTTCCTTCTCTCCCCTCACTATAAACACAGGGTTTAGAAAAATTCCCTACACTTGGTTCATTTTTATCAGGGCCCCAAAATGGTTCTGCTGTTTGGAGAGTGCACTGTCAGAAAGTACACCCACTTCAATCCTAATTACATAAATCAAATATACACGAGCAGCACTAAGAAAAAGATAATCTCAAAACACCACATAATTCAGCCTTAGAGCTCTATACATGTGTGGTCTGATTAAATGCATCAATCCCCTTTGCTTAGGATCTTCTTGACAAAAAAGAGCATGGGGACTGTATCTGATTTCATTTCAGGGCTTTAGGACAATTCCCTTTGCTGGTCCTGCCACTCTCCCTCACCAATGCAACATCCAGTTCATAACCAAGTAAATCATCCTGACTCCTGCAGGTACCCACTAACCCTCCATCACAAAACTTCTGATTTAAGCTATGAGAAAAACCAAACTAACATCAAGCTTTACACAGAGGAAAACACATGTCATCTGCCCCATCACAAGTCTATTTAAATGCGACTTCTGGTATCTGCTACTCTTAAGTATCCTTATATTTTTCTAAGATGGACTCTCTTGAAAGCAAATACTTCATCTTGGCTGCATCCAAGCTCACATTTTATTCTTGTTAAGAACCACCATCTAAGCCTGAGCTCAAGCCACAAAACTTAATTTTATTTCTGAGAAGAATACTGGAAAGAAAGTAATATAAGTGCTACCATTTAAATTCTACAGAAAATAGGCTGTACAAGCACTTGAGGAAAGGAAAGAGAGAAAAAGCAGTAAGTGCTTTGTCTTGATTTCTAAGAAAAATGAGTGCCTGATTTATTTTAAAATAAGATCTTCATGAAAATTGCACCCCAAGTACTGCAACTAGGCTCCAGCATCTCAGGCTTTTACCTGATTGCATAGTTTAATGTTTGACTGAGTGCATTTCCCACCCACACACGTCCAAGGTCACTGAAATTAGAAGTGTGCCCAGTTCTGTGAGAACCTGCCAAGAGAGTACGAGAGATCCTGACAGCGTGATAACCCAGAAGGTATCATTAGCCACCAGAAATCACTTTAGTCCAAATATCCTGACACCAAGGAACTGAGAACAGTCCAAAAACATTTGTGTGATTTCCAGAACACTCTCTCTACACAAAAATTTCACCCTCCACTTCATTTCTGTCTTCTAAATATTTCCTAGTATTATTACTAACATGGCCATTTCAGTGATGGCTGCAGAGCATTGGCTGCTGGGAGGTACTAAATCTCATCATTGTTCTTATTAGGGAATTTACTATCTTATTAGGGAATTTTCTATTATCAATGAGACATAAGAATTTAATGCTGACAAAATTAACTTTTATTGCTAACATTCATCTCTGTTACTGGCACCACATCTTCCAGTGTTAGGGCCATATCCATTTACAGAAATTTATGGGCACACAGCAACATTTAAACTCTGAACAAGCCATTTTGAGCCTTTTATATCTGCTTCAAAACCTCCATATGTATCAATGAAGACTGTTTGCACTTTTCATTCCCCAGGAGCTTGGCAGAAGAAAAAAAACCAGGAAAACCCCATCATTTTCATATTTCTGTGCAGTACTAGTTTGTGGGAGGAGACATTGACTTGATAGCACCTCAGATCTTTTAATGTATGTACTATCAGTTTTGTTTTGTAATCTTCTCTATTCATTTTAGCTTCATGGAAGATGCTTTGATATTCCTGGTAAAAATATATGGAAATGTCTCTTGATTCTGCCATGGAATCATGACTAGTATTGTTACCACCACTCACACAAGTCATTCACTTCATTACTATTCAGCCTTCAAGTGATATCTTTGTGTGACAGCCATAATTTTTACTTCTTTTCAACTTTATAGCTATGTGTGCCTTTACTTAAATACCAGCATTTAAAATGTTTCTCTGTACTGCTTCAATTGCACTACCTAGTGACATTTTGGAAAGGCAGATCTGCCTTCAGCTTCTGCTGGCTAGTAGCAATTTTGAAACAAGCTTTGGAGACTCATGGTTTTTGTAATGAGGAGAGAAACAGCAGTCAGGAAAGGTATTCCCACTGCCAAGAGCACGGTGTCTCAGGTTATTTTTTAGAATGCTTCCACCTTTTCCCTGTGGCAGGGGGTTGTAACCAGATAACTTTTAAGGTCCCTTCCAACCCTTTCATGATTCCATGAAATGTTTGTGTCTAAGCACCTGTCCATAGGCTTTTGAAAGTTTAACTTACTAGAAATAGCACACACAGAAACACAGAAAATGTCCTTTCTAGAGACTCTGCTATGGGATGAAAGGTAAAAGATTGCACCTGCTGTTGGAGTGACCCTTTCCTCTTTCCTTCACCCACATCACCTAAAAGAAGGAGCGAACACAGGACCAGGATAGCACATCAGGCTGATAATTCACCATCCCTTTTCTCTCCACAAAGATGTTGATCTGGCAGTGATTCCCCTCAGTGTTCAGAGGGCAGGAAAGCACCTGTGCCTTCCCCATACCTCTGTCCTTGAAGGCCCTGGGGCTGCCCACACATTTCTGGGAGCCCTCAGGCTGCTAAAAGAGACTCCCAGACCCTGAGCCATGGGTGGACTGTCCAGTTCACAGGGCTCTGTCCTTAACCTTGTTTCAGGCCAGGCACCTCTCCAGGTTTTCTCCACAGCTAAGTTCTCATGGCAAGAGAATTACTGTGCAAGTCCCCTGTGCTCTACATTAGGGACAGGGCACCTTCTCAGGTACTGAGGCAGAAACTTGAATGGACTTTTCCATCCCTACCTGCAGGCTCCAAGTTTCCCATTCTAGCACCATTAAACTCAGCTATTACCTGCCTGAGTTAGACTATTTCACACCACAGATGCTTAAGGGATGTTAAGGCATTATACAAAAACACACAGCTATATATGTGTATATGTATACACATATATATCTCTATATCTCTCTATATATAGATGTAGATATCTATGCATATCACCACTCTAACAGCCATACAAAGGGCCCACATCCAAAACTCCATCTCCAATTGAGTTTCACATTATTGGCTTCTCGTTCCTTCTTCTCCCATTGCCCTAAGCCCCTGCATCTCTTACATTTTTTTAAAATCTCCTCCTATTCAGTTAATAGCCGGCTGCAAATAAATCACCTCTAAAGAAAAAGCCCAGAGGATCAGATCTGCCTTTCCAAAATGACAACAGGTAATGCCATTGAAGCAGAACAGGGAAACACTTTGAATGCTCTTACTTAAGTAATGGCACACACAGTTATATAGTTGAAAAGAAATTAAATGTTCTTACATAGAAAAAGCCCTGTATCTCTGAAGTTGTATTTTTTCCACCTGACCACAGGACAAGACAACTGCTTCACTACCAACAGAGCAACTAAAACCATGAAAATCAACCTACTTGACACAAAAATAGCCCTGCAAACAAGTAAGGTGGTACAGTGACTTCAGACACTTAATATTTCTTTCAATTTTTGCTACACTGCCCGCTTAAATTTCTATTCACTTTCTATTGTGAAATGTACCAAGGGAACATTTAATAGACCTGCACCTGGATGGATGTAGGTTTTCATTTACCTTCAAGGTTATTTTCATAAAAGCATTTCATTTCCCCCTTTTATCACAAAGCCACAGAGTACTTCAAGCCCTCCATCTGCAACTTGTGAGTTACAATGCAATTGCCAATACAGGAAACGACAGACCATGTCTAGTTAGGAACATCATCCTCCCCTCCCCTCGTTGCACTGGGAGAATATTACAAATGAGTCATTATGGAAAGTGCTCAGCAAGCCAAGTACTGCGCTCTATGCAATCTGGGAGCTTATTTTCCTCTCAGAATAATAAATTAGTGACAACCCATACTTCTTCAGTTTAAGCTGAACAATTGTATTTCTATTAGAGGGAAATGCCAATTTCCTTCAATCTTGCTTCTTAACCTCTTCTAATTATCTCTCATGCTATGCTGCCTAAATCTCCACGCAGAAAAGCTGCACTCACATGGAATCCAGTGAGTGTGTTAGCAGTCCAGGGTGTTCAGGGATACTGTGATGGAGAGCTCCAAAGGGGCAATATTTTCCATCTACTGAGGCAGCCCCTGCTCCCCACAAGAGTCTCCCAAAATATGTTTTCAAACACAAGCAGAAGTTTAAAGTGTTCTAAGAAACCAAAGAATGGCTCCTGGGATCACAGCTAGTGCTGTATCTCTTCTCTCTCATCCCAATAACCCTGGAAACGGCAGTGGTTTGGGGCTGAGAGACCCGACACAGCCGCTGCCGATTGGGATCACTCCAGGGAGGAAAGAGTACCTACCATGGAAAAGGAGGGAGGGACCACAACTTCTTAGCACAAAGAAGCCGCAGACAGAAAACTAATATGCATTTTTCACAGTAAAAAAAGCAAAACAGAGGCTCCCAGACCTTCCTGAGAGCAGGCAGACTCCCTTTGTACCAACTCCAGCAAGCCAACCCAGCAGCATTTTAGCATTAGCATTTAGATGCTCCAATTATGGGAGGAGACAGTGTTCTCTTCAGAGAACAGAAAAATAGGCCCCAGACTCTCAGCCCCCTCACAGTGACAGTTTACACTTGGGAAATACCTCTAGCCTTTTGCTCAGACATTATTAAAAATCCAACCAAACAAAAAAAAGCCAGATAGAAAAACTCCAAAAAAAGCAACCCATGAAAGTACTCACCCTTTCCCGGTCACCTGCCGACACCAGCCCTCAGGCAGGCGCTCTGCTGGCTTTTTATCTCCTCCCCAATCATCATCTGCTAATTACTTAACGAGTTGCAGCTGTTTCCCCTCCACCCTGACCTTTCACCTGAAAGAACCAGCAGGTTCCTCCCAACTTGCACCATCAGGAGACCTGATGGCACCTGTTGCATCCCTGCTGCCCTCTCCTCAACGCAGCTTTAATATTTGTGCACGCAGCCAGGCAGACAGTGTGGCAGAAGACATAGTCTTAAAAATAGTCTTAAAAATACAATAAGCCAAATATATTGCCCTGAGCCCTAATTGCAGATCCCCTCAGCGACAGAGTAACAAGATCACCTGTCTCAATTCAGTGTAATTTGGAGCCAGCTGTAATGAACCTGCACTGATTAGGAAGAACGTTGACACGTTGCAAGTTTTTTCCCCTCTCTTCACTTGATCACTTCATCTAATTATTCAGTCAGCCTGGGAAACGGCGTGTTTAGTGCCACTTTTAACCCTGTGTTCAAGATTAATCCTGCTTTCAGCACTGTTAATTCTTGTTATTTTATCTGTGTCACGGGCTGTTAATGGCCTTAAGCACGTTTCCTCAAATGTCTCTTTCCCCCGTATTTGACAGGAGCTGACTTTTAGGCCTCCTGAGAAAGTGGTTTGGGGGCACCTCTTTGAGCAAGGCTTTTCTAGAGTGTAAAGCCCTTCCCAGAGCTCAGCAGTGACAAGTGGGCAGGTACCGTGCTGACCTCAGAACTCTGCAGCTTTCAGAAGCAACCAGTGGTGTCTGTCCCAGGAGCAGCTCCATCTAAGGAATTTTTTTTGGTGGAATTGGTTTTGAAACACAATGATCAGCATATGGTCGAGAACTGCAATTTTAGTTTTCAATCGAGATTTTATTCTGCTCAGCACTGGGCTTGATCCAGGAGCCTGTGGATTCTTGTTCTAAGCAATCTTTGTTAAACAGAACATGAGCTCAAAAAAGCCCCTTTTTCTCTTCAGCATTTATTCCAGATTTGCTGTCCTGCACACCCACTGGGATAAACAGCAATTACACTGTATTATTTTGAACGGAACCTCACCAGTCCAGCATCATCACTAATGAGGGTCATGATACAACCCTTCTGGCAATTGGTAGCTCAGCTAAAAGTTATTGCTGTCACTCATGATAATTATCCATAAGAACTTGAAAAGGAAACAATTACTGCCGTACCAAACCACTCAGTGGCTCCCTGATTTTAAATTCCACTGCAGTTACATTATTTTGACATATGTCAAGTGACACATCAGAACAGAAAATGCGCATTTAAAGCGGAAAAGTACCTTTTCATTCTTTGTATCTGATTTCCGTATCTCTGAAGAAAATTAAAGCTTTTCCCTTGATTTTTAGCTGCATATTTTAGCAGTTACATTAAAACAATCAGTGGAATCTAGTTTCCTTTTTGCTTTCTCAATTGCAGCTACACATAGCCCTGAGTCAGAAGATCCATTCAGTCAAAAGGACAAAGCTGCTCAGTTTGAGATACCATGCCACTAATCAGCCTCTTTAATAACATGATTTTAATTCTTGCAAAGATTTTTGCTAAGAAATTAGCAGACAAATAGATAACTTTAGATTAATATATGTGTGGATGATAAAGTGTGCAACCAAAAACTGGGAAAGAAGGAATGGCAAATCAAGGTATAATAAAAAAAAAAATCTGCTTGTTTTAAGGCTGGGGTTTGGTTGGTTGTTTTTTTTTTCTCAAGTTGCCTTCTGGAGGAGGACAGCATTATTATCTCAGATTTTGCCTGCATAAACTGGATTCTAGAGAGATACTTGTTACTTATCCGTGCATCATTCAGACAGGGAAACCAGATCAGGAGTGAACTCAGTCAGAGCATATGGATCTGAGTGATTTCTGTAAGGACCTCTGGAATTCCTCTGCTTTCCCCTGCTCATCAGAGCTCTCTCTGGTGCCTGATGAAACTGTCAAAGTCACAGCATCAGGGAGGTGAAAGGAGAGAAACCACCACAACCGTTCCGTGGGACTCCAGAATCCCCCTGCATCCTTCAGGCACCCTGAAGGGGGAACAGGGGTGTGGAATCAGCTGGGAGCTGGTTGGAGTTGTGTCAGTGCAGCCACACGAATCCCTCCTTACCACAATCAAACTGCTGTGTATACTCACCAGCCTGCACACCCATATGCCCCCCTCCACACTGCTCAGGCAGCAGATTCCTGTGGAATAACAGCCAAAAAATTCAGCATCAGATTCAAATGCTGACAGCAAAACAGATCAAAACACCAAATCTACTGACTGGAGCTGAACTTGGTGCAAGGCGTTTCTTGATTTTCATCTCAGCATTCCTGGATCTGCACATAAACAATGAATACTTGGCTCTTGAGATATTTGCTACTTTATCAACAAAAACACATCTGGAGCTTCCTTTTAAAATTCATAATTTTTTTCGTGCTGAGATCTTCTGTGGTTTCTATCTTCTTTCTCTTTAATATCACTCTTTCTATTTTCCTTATTACATATAGAAACCAGAAAAACAGAAACCAAGTGCATTGTTTTTCACCTGGAAGAAGGTGAGCTATTAAAGCTCCCAGGACACTGAAGGAGACAGTATTTACCCGAAAACTGGCCCTCAGAATGCTGCCTCTACAAAGGCATCAGTGAGTAATCAAATTCTGGCAACTCTGGAAACTTGCTGTCCTCTGACTTTCAGTCTGAATAATTTATTTTCTGTTTGAGCTGCTGCCTGGAGTGAAGCATGCATAACACTGATGGGGCTAGGATGCTACACTGAACCCATGGAAGCTGTGGTTTGATGATTCAGTCTTCAAAACGTTAAATCTCAGGATAAATATTGGCTTGCTAGACATACTTACAGAACAGCAAGGTAACCCTGTGGACATGAAATCTAGATAAACAGCACATCAGCACAGAGTAAACCTGAGAAAACCAGGAAAAAAAAAATGTTCCTTTAATGAAGAAATTGAAGGGAGGGAATTTACTTTGCTCTGATAAAAAAAACCTTGGATAATTTTTTACCTGTCTTGGTAAGCTCCATACTTTGAGGGGGATTGGTGTAATCGACTCATCTCTGCTGCTGCTGCTTAAAACAGAGAGAGAGACAGTATGGTGATTATGTCTTTTAGGTTTCTCTTCAAATCAAACAAACAAACAAGCAAACAAACAACACTTTTAAAGCCTGGAGCAGTAGGACCTGCCCAGGATGATTGCTGAGCTCTGAGTGCAGCAGAGATAACAATGCTCTTAGTTGTCTCTGTCTCTTGGATTCACCACTGGGGTTCCCAGGCCCTCACCTGAGACATTTCTTTCCTTACCTGGAAAGAGTGGTAGAGCCAAGGGTGACACACAGCAGCGTTTGCTGAGCTCTGCCAGTCCCCAGCACTATGCTGCTAAAGGTCCCTCAGCCCCAGCCAAGACGTCCAGCAATTTTACATCGTGTCAAAGCCCCTCTCTGCCTCCAGCCTGTGTTTTAGCAACCCATCTCCCTTGCCCTACACCTTGGTAGTCCAGGGGTGGCACCAACCCTCTGCCAGGTATGGATTTCAGTGGGTATTTTTCCAGCAAGGGAGGAGGAGAGGAAAAGGAACAGTGGCTCTGTGCCAGCTGCTTGCCCTCAGGGCTCCAGCAGAGCTGGGACATGGCCCCTCTTGAGAGCATTTGCTGCAAGGCTTTGCCTCTGGTGCAGGAGAATGGGAGCCCTCATGGAAGACAGTGCTCAGGAATGCAAGGCTGCAGCAAGGGAAAAGGGATAAGCTTTTTATCTCCTCAATCTGATTCTCAGAACGAGGAAACCTGATTAAACCTCCCATTTCAGAGCATGAATGGCATCTGACAAAACAGCTCCAGTACAGAGGAAGTTGTCCCTGTAAGATCTCTGTTTCTGTTCATGCTAAGAAGATGCCAAATAACAGGGAGTCCTCCCAAGAGGCCTGAGCTCTTTACTAGGAGTTAAATATGTTGAGATGTGAGGAAAGCAATCTATTAGAAAAACATTAGATTCAGAAGACTGATTTTAATGGGACGTGTTTACTGCGTGAACCAAAGGCAATCCATCAAATGTCTCCTATGCTGCAAAAAGCAGGCAGTAGATGCACCTGGCTTATGGGCTGTGGGCAGTCCTGCCATCTGAGCCATCTTCATTGCTCTGGACAGGGGTGCTGAGGCACTGAAGAACTGCCAGCCAGCCCAAATCACACACACAAGCCTGGGGACTTAGAGAGTAAGAGGGTTTGACACTGCAAATATTTTCTCCTTGGGAACGTGCAGCCTCTGAGAGAAAATGAGCATTTGCTGAGCCCCCCCCAGGTGTAAAACAATACCTCCCCCTGCCATTTGGGAAGGTGTTGACAGGTGGTTGAGTGACCAAAGGCCACAGACCCTACATAAAATTAGGTGTCAGCAGCACTTTTCTTTTACCTTTTGTAGCAAAGTTGCTCCTGCATTAGCCAGGAGAGGAATGTGAGAGGTCTGCAACCCCCCAGAGAACCTCACTTTGCTTAAGTCACTCCACCAAAACTGATCCACATGCCCTCAGCCCCTTGGATGGGACCATTGCTGTGACCATTCTCCCTGCCAATTTGTGAACTTCTGCTTCTGGACTCATCTACTAAAAAGTTTCTAAAACAGGTGAAGCATTCATTACATAGGGCAGTCTTTGTACCCTCAAGAACTAAACCACTGGACAAAAGGACAATAAAGATAAAATTTCCAAGTGCAAAGACTTATCATGGAAGCCACTGATTTTTTAAAGAAATGACATTGTGGAAAAAAAATCCTCAAGAAAAAAAGTTTAAAAAGAAAAAAAAAGGATATAAGGGTAAGGGAAAACTATGCTGAGAGTCCCATGATTAACTGCTGTCAATATTTGCATTATTTCTGTAACCACATCTCCTAGTCGTGGACAAGGACGTTTTGTGCTAACTGCTAATATATTAATTCTGAGGCATATCTGTGCAGTGTTTGACAGCCTCTGTCATTCAAACATAAGGCACTTTGTAGCCTTGCCAAGGGACCAAGCCTCTCCTGTTCCCTATCCCTGGCCTGCCAGTGACAAATCTTGGCTCTCCAGGATGCCACAGGAAGTGCTGCGTGTCCCATTGCTAAACCAAGACCTGCAGTGGGGCATTTAAAAGGCAGTGGGAACAAGGAGGCCATGTAAGAAATCCCTGTGATATTTCTAATGGAATAACATCAGCTCCTGAGGAGAAGCCCACCTCCTACTCTTTGGCTTTCTCACATATTACTGCGAATGACTTTGCTGCCTCTCTTGCACTTGCTGTAAATAAGAATTCCCCTGAAGTCAGTGGAATTAGGCAGCTGTAAAACTTGCAAGAGGAAAGACTATATAGCATAAAACAAGAAGGCAGATAGAGCCTTGCACTTTTGAATAAATCCAAGATTAAATCTATTTTCAGCCCCTGTCAAAAACAAAGGAAAAGAAAGTTTGCTTTGTCTTGCTGTTTAATGAGAACGTGTTTCTCATGCCTGCAGTCAGACATGCCTGGTGACTGGCTAACACCATGTCTGTGGTGTGTGTATATGAACTGCATTTCATCCAAAGGAGGAAGAATTCACCTCTGCGTGGCTCTGCAGAGGAGCTGGGCTGAGAAAAGCTCACAGGAGCTGACACCAGAAAACAAGGTGCTGTTCTGGGTCAGGGGACTGAGTCAGGGGACTGAGATCCCTCCTGAGACCCTGTGGCTGCATTCCTCTCTCTCTCACCGCTCTTGTGCATTTGCATGTGAAGGTGTGTGAAGATCGTGATGGACAAGTGTCAACATTCTACAGCACATTGATACAATCTGTCTCCTTCCCCTCTGGAGAGAGGCAGGAGTTTAGATATTACAGTACTCTGTGCTATGGGTTAGAAATGCAAGGAATAACCTACTGCAATGTTTAGTTTCACCCCCTCCCCTTTGTGCATGGGCTTATTTTCACCCTGCAATACAACATTTTGCCATTTAAAAAAGTTACTGTGGAGGTGTCTTAAAAATGTTCAGTGAGGGAGAAGAGTAAGATGTAGGTGGGTTTTTAAAGCCTGGGACCCAAACATTCCCATAATGCCCCCAAATAGCATCAGGAAACAAAAACGACATCCAAAATGAATTCTCTGTGCTGTTTCACAGCATCATCCTAAGAGAGTGGAGTCCCTGATTCAACACATGTGACAGGCCATGCCCTCTCTGAGAAGTTGTCAGAAAGAACAAAGAAGCAGCACATATTTCTTGAGTGGAAACTCCCTCAACACATTTCTGGAAGCATCAGGAATTATTTAAAAAGTTCAAGAAAGATTTTCCTGGTATCACCGTTAATCTATATAACGCTGATGCCTTCTAATGTCCTATTGATGTCTGAATAAGAGCAGCTTAGTCATATATCAACTTTTCTTTACGCTGTGTGCATAATTTTAGCTGCAGGTAAAGAGCAGCTTAAGGCTTTGAGCTTTATGTCCAGAAGATCCTGAAAAAAGCCCCAAAAATTTAGGGGAGTTCTCCAATGAGAAAACAACCTTAGTTTGTTTCCTCTTGAGCATTTTCTGACCCTTTCCTGCATATAGACCATGTTTGAGACATTGGTGCTGCCAAGACTGGAAAGTTTGACTGACTGTAAGGTATTTACACCCACCACTGAGACAGGAGCCCTGCAGACTTCAAAGAACACAGCAGACGTGCACAGCAGTATTAAACTAATTATCGGCATCATTGTTGACTTTCTCTTCCCACACAGTTTGTCTTTCTAATTACAACTACAAATACACAGCCTAGGTGACCCATCCCCCATCTATATTCACCAAACACTGAAAAACCCCCCGTGCAATTCCAGATGCAATCAGGTGGTGGTTAACACCAGTCCTCTTTGGAGAATAGCCATCTACTCTGAACACATATTAATTAAATCCAGAGGTACTTCTGGGAGGCATTTCATTTTCCTGAGTCAACATAACCTCATCTAATGCCTGGGAGCATCACTTTTCCCACAGTGACTTGCTGTGCTTGCCACAACCCTGGGCAGCTATTTAAGGGCAGAGGACACAGCTCTGGTGCTCTGCCTGTTGCATATTTGCTTGCACTCAAAAAAAAAGTGCTACTCTCACTTACCTGTGCAACTCATTGCACCTGCCATGACCTGTTCAAAGCTCAGGACTAAAAAGGTGCTGGCATCTACTTTGGAATTTGTACCCTTTCAAGCTAAAGTGATGAGGAGACCTTCACTGGCCTCTGGCTCCCTTCTGCCACTTCCACAGCAGTGGGTGGCATTTCCCAGGCACCATCTGACACCCCCTGGGAAAAATGTGCTTATTTAAAACAGTCTGCTCAGTCTGAATAGTGAATTGGGAGGGGAAAGGGTGTTTGCCTCTATATTTTGCTTGTTTGTTTGCCGTTCTTAACTGCACACATTTGCATAAAAGAAGGAATGTTTATCATCTTCTCCCAGAGCTTATTCCCCATCTGAATCTGTTGATGACAGCTTAATCATTTCCACAGCAACCAAGATCATGACATCAAACAGGGTATAAGCAGCAGGGACACATGATCTCTCAGGAAACAGAGGTTCCTCTTCCATGTATATAAATACTCTGAAAAACAAGAGAGAAAAAGAAATACAGAGAATATCTGCCACAAAATTGTGATTGTTCTAAGAGTTTAGAGACTGCCAATTTTTTGTTTCATTGTCTGTCTGTTGCTGCTTAACAGTACAAAATTACATTATGTTCTATGGTTTTAAACAGTATTAAATGACAGATCTAGCATGAGGGACAGACAGCTTCCTTGGTCAGAGCTGGAAAGGCAGATGTCCATGCAGCTCCTCTGCCAGGCACAGCCCATGCTTTAGGTGGTTGCAAAGGAATCCTTGGTCTGTTTGGCAACTTTTGCTGATTTTGTTCTGAATAAGGAAAATATCATGACCCTAAATCCTTCATTTCATTCATTTCAGGTGCTTTTACTTTGACAATATCCCTTTTCATGCTAAAACAAAAATTAAACCTGTGTTCTTACTAGGGAGGCCTTTTGTATTTAACCTTTCTGAAAAAGGACCTCAATATCTGACCTTTCAGTTCCTTCAGCAAATGAGTAAAGTGCCACAACGCAGCTTGTAACAAGCAGAACTGCTGTGTTCAGCCCCTGCAGCTCCCTAACTCAACAGAGCTGTACAGGTAGATGGAAACCGCTGCATTTTCTAAATGCTTTGGGATTAATCACAAATGATTGCTTAGTTCAGGGACAGCCAATTACATGCAGCTCAGAATTATTTAATCCCACCTACCATGCCAAGCTCTGCTGTGGCTCAGGGCCACGTGGAGGCTGGTGTGACACGCCAGAGTCAGGAACAGGCCAATGGTCGTGCCAGCCTGAATAGATGACATCAACCCTGCAGGTGGTAAAATTGCCGAGGAAACTAATACCTGACACAGGAATAAACCAAGTAAAACTGCCAGAAGAATAGATTATTGATCACCCTGCCTTCTGTTAGAAAATGAATGCTCCCGCGAGGCGGAGAGCGGTGCCGCTCCCTTTCCAAGGGAATGAGCCCGGTGGAGGCAGGGGCTGCCCAGCTGAAGACCTGCGGCCCCCAGGCCAGGGCCGGCGGCAACGCGGGCGGGCAGCGGCGGCGCTGAGCTCGCACTGAGCCGGACAGGCACAGAGTCAGCTCAGGCACAGCAAGCCTGGGCACAGACGGAATCCGTCTCACTTCTCCCAGCCTGCGTGGTTATGGACTTCTGGTAGATTTTGGCTGAAAAGCCAGTGGCAAGATTAGTACAGAAATGTCGCTGTTGTGCCGGGGATGGCAAGAGAAGGAACACGTGAAGTCCAAGGCTCAAGGGTAAAAGGACGGGCTTTAATAATTTTCCAAAGGCTTTTGTATGTTAGTTTGCAGAAGTGTGTTAAATGGCATAAGGTAATTGGTCCTTTGGCCATCCACCCCTTGAGGGGATTGGTCAAATTCTAAGACACCCATTTCTAAATATTTTCTAGTTAGAACCATAACAATATCTGCAAAACAACCTGCAGGTGCAAGAAGTTTACAAAACTGTAACATAGTTTAAAATAATTTGCACGGCAAAGACAGAACTCTCACAAAATTCTGCAGAGGGCTGAAGAAATCCCCTGCTGAAGCCTTTTCAGTACCCATACAGAAATATCTGCACCTGTCTAGGTCAAATGCAACAGTGACATCTCCAGCCCCTGGCTGGCAGTTGCAAGGGAGCTGAGGACTGGACAGCAAACTTGAGGCAAAAGGGAAAAACTTGCATGTCTTACTGATTAGAATAAGCCACACTGCAAAAACTGGGGGTTGACTCTAGAGTTTAGGTCTTCAAAACAGTGTATAATCTCTGCCCCAAAGTGTTGGAGAGGACCAACAACACTTTTTCATGAGTTTCACCCTGAGCACTCACATTTTTACATCTTTTTCTGATAGAATTGAGTGCTCATGTGAGAGATGAGAGCCTCATGACAAACTGCAGGTGGTCAGTGGAAAACAAACAAACAAACAAACAAAATGTGGTTATATACAGTTTAAAGCATCAGAAAGCAAAGGATCGCAACTTTTCCTAATCATTACTTTACACCAACTCCACAATGATTTTGGGATTCTGGCTCATGAATTTTGAAATGCTTTAAGTTGGACATATTCCCTGGTGACTGCCTGAGTGCTCAAAAGAATGTGAATCTGCCCGTTTTTATTGCTGGCTACCCACAAATTCAGGCCGTTTATCAAAGAGCACTGCACACACTCACCCAGGAGGCTGCCCCGTCATCTCTGGCAGGATGGACTCGGGGAGCCTCACGTAACTCTTTACTCATGCAGTTCTCCTCTTGCAAGGAGCTAAACCTCCTTTGGACCAATTGGCAGGATTTTTAAAAAGGAAAATTTTGGATGCCTGAGGCTATACACCAAGCCAGATACAAATCTTTGATTTGAATGGATAAAACAAATCTTTCCGTGATTCCCCCCCCCCGCCCCCCAATTCAGGTTTTAGCATGTTTTACACTTTTTTCCCCTGTGCAAAGGTTTTTTCCTGTTAGAAGGTATCTTTTTGAATGGCCTGTACACACTAGCATAAACTCAGGAGGGTTTTAGTAACAACAAAGTATCCAAATTTCCCTTCCAGTGAGCCTCAAAAGACTTTTCCTGTGTTTGTACACAGACTTCAGGCAAACACTGTGAACATTTTATGCAAAACCAATTACTTGGCAACCAAAAGGAAGATGTGATGTGCAGCACAATTTCCCAATTATTGTTACTCTCGTCATAGAATCATAGAACCGTTTAGCTTAGAAAAAACCCTTAAAGTCATCTAGTCCAACCACTAACCTGGCGCTGCCAATTCCACCCCTAAATCGTGTCCCTGAGTGCCACATCCACACGTCTTTAAACACCTCCGGGGATGGTGACTCAACTGCTTCCCTGAGCGGTCTGTTCCAATACTTGACAACCCATTCAAAGGGGAATTTTTTCCTTAATATCCACTGTCATCACAGCTCCTCCCAGCATTACTTTTCATGATGCCTCTAAATTTCCAAGAATCAACATAATTAGCCACACTGAACAAAGCCCCTCTGACCTGTGTAAACAGACACAGCTATAAAGCTTTCTAGTTTCTTAATCACTGTTGCATCTGTGCCAGGCAAAAGATTTAGTTTACCAAGGTACATTCCTCTGCTGAGAAACACATCTGCTAGGTTTCAGTGGTGGAGTAAGTGGTTTGCTGTAGCTCTTTGCTGAATAGCAAGGCATTCCTTTGCCAAAAGACCTTTCTTTTTTATATCTACACACTGAGAAGAAATAATGTCTTACTCTTCACTGTCACACTGGAAGAAGTGTAACACTCACAGCAAGCCCTGGATGTGAAAAAGCTGTGGGCCAGCATACCAAATATTTCTCATTATCAGTAAATTGCTCTACGTTTAGATGTTTAAGATAATATTTTTAACCATTTTCCCAGCTGTAGAAGTCTCTTCCTGAAAGAACTGATGCTATATCTGTACCTGTGGGCAAAACCTTCAGTGCAAAACGCCCAACCTGCAAATCCTGCAGCTTTTCCACACGTCCTGTGTCAAATGCAGCAGGCACTCCCTGCACACTGGGGGGCAGGTCCAGCAGAAGCAGCTCATCCCCACGCTGGCGTGCAGCATCCTGGTGAGGAGCAGGGATGCCTGCACAGCCACAGTCCCTGCCAGCAGATGTGTGCTGCTGCCAGCGGCACAACTTTCCCATGCTGTTCCCAGGAACAGCTGACCTCTGGGAAAGCAGCAGAGCAAGTCCAATGGGTCATTTCAACAACAGGAGGGATGCAGATTTTCAATGAGGCATATTTTGGCAACTGAATGAGATGGACACTATCTGGTGATCAAACTAAAGCACTGAAAGTAGGAAGATGGGCTAAGTCTCACTGCTGACAGAGAAAAAAAGAGGAGGAAAGCAGTGAAAATTCTCACTGCTTCCATTCCCAAAATGAACCAGAGAAATGTTTCTTGACCTCAGGGAAGGTAACTGGAGTGTGTCAGTAGTCACTATGTGAAAGCAGCAGAGCCAAAGAGGATGGATAAACACTATTGAGGACCAGAACTCTCCAACAAAATTGTCTTCACCCTTGGTTTATCAGTGTGTGACTTCCCATTTAGTGGCAATGGGAGCATCAAGGACACTCCCCTCCTTCCTTATTCCCATTGCACTGGAGAAATAATTCGGGTGTCAAAGTATTGCTTGGAAGAATTGATTAAGAAAAGGGAAAAAAGAACCAGATTTCCCAGAGAAACAATGCCTTTGCATAAGTTAACCTAAATTCACATAATAAATCTACTTCATCAGCCTTTATTGAGCATCCTGGTCTGAAACTACGGATCTATAAATAGCTTTATAGTGCTGTCAGTTTGTCACAGCTCATGTAGCAAAACTCTTTCAAAAACAGCAGTTAATTCTTCCTCTCTGGTAGATTTCTTTTTCAAGTGAAAAAGGCAGCCCATCCATGTGGCTGCAAATGAGGAGCTAAAATGTGTTTTCATCATTAAATGGCACCAGCTGAAAGATTTTTCTGACTTTTACTGTCTCCAGAGTCTCCCTGAGGTCACCCATCTCGGAGAGCGCCTGCACACAAAGCCCCGAAAAGATATTTCTCATCTGCCAACCCCCTGTTCCATGTGGCAGGGAGGGATGTTTGGAACTCCTGGGTGCTGGCTCCTGGCTCTGCCAGGACAAGGCAGGAGTGAGGCCACACAGGCTTGTGTGTGAGGGAAGGAGCCCCTGGCTGGGTCAGCCTTGCAGGGTGCTCCCCCAGGGCCCTTTGGCTGTGCAGCTCCCGAAAATGAGCCAGAGCCAGCCTGCAAAAGGAGGCTGTTTGTCGTGGGAACCAAAACCCCTGTCACGCTGTGCAAACCCTCCCGTGCCTCAGACGGTGTGTTACACGCAGATCAATTTCCAAACCATGTTGTTCCTCAAAGCCAGTCTCATGGAGAGCTGGTGCTCCCAAAATACTTGCAGCCCATCTTCCAGTGGCTCAGCCTGATGCGCTGCATGTTTCCAAAGACAGAAACGCTGGAGCAAAGTGCCAGAGGGAAGGAAAACCACAGTGTTCCCCCTCTGTTAATCTCACAGAGATGAGGAACTATCAAGAAGTTGTCAACACCTCAGGAAGATGTCGGCTGAGTTTCTGTCCTGCCATGAATTGAATGAGAATGAAATACTGACAGTAAGCAGCAGATGCCTTTGTCTCTTCTCAGGTTGTCTTTAGTGTGAATTTCAAACCCAAGTAAGCTGAAACTTCAATGAAACTTAAACAGAAAAAACATTATCTAAGACTTGTCCTTCCTTGTGTCTTTCAGAAGCACTGTCACAAAAGCCTTGCATGACAGCCTGAAGCAGGAGAGAAAACTGGATGTAATCAGTCAGGCTCTGCCTTCTCCGAATTCTGTTAACACCCGTGGTTTCTGTGAAACAAGGAAAGACAGGATGCAACAGCACATGCAAAAGCAAGTCACAGCCTTCCCTGTCTTTACTTTCTGTCCTTCTTTCTGTGACCTTCATGGGACACTAGCATGAAAAGGGACCAGAATTTTCTTAAGGATTTTTTGTTTAAAAATTGGACTTTTCTTCTTGGACTGAGCAAATCAAGTACAAGCATTGCCAGCTTGTAGCCCAGCTGGACTGCACATTTGAATCTCACCAGTATCCTTGCCCCTGTTTAAATGCTGAGGAGGAAATCCTGCTGCAGAAAAAGCCTCTGCCATCCCCATTGCTCCTGGTGAGTGGTGCCTACACTTCCTCAGGGCTTCTTTATCCACTGTCTCTGAGATCAGGCAAACAGAGCATCAGAATTTTGGGACTGCTGAGTCTGGAGCTTGGAGTGATGACACCAGGATGGTTATGAGATGATTTCTGACATAATGACAGATAAATATGAAGTAAAAAGTTAAAAATAGCTTGTGCAATAGCTAAAGTAGAGCCATTTCAAATGTGTGAGATTCCTGCCATGCCAAGGAACATCTAGTGCCTGTGCTTATATCATTTCACGAAACACCAAGTGCAGCACTTGAATCATTGACATTTGAGCAGGGATACCTCAGCCTATTTGCTGCAGGATCTGTCCCCTGGAATCAGCTCTCAGTCACTACAGAAAAAACCTCCAAACAAACAAAAAACCTTCATTTTACAGGATTTTTTTTTTTTTTTTAACTCTTGCAGAGGCAGTTGAATTATGGAAAATATTTCTATACCTTTTTGCATAAATAGATTTAACTGCCAGCAGTGGTGAAATCTCCACTGCTTTAGTGATGACTATTGCTCAATCCTTGATATATCTTTATTCACATCAAGTTTAGTGGAAGCATGATGCAGATTTTTTGAACTCTCTTTGTCATAATTTATGCAAGCTAAATGTTAGGGCTGGCTGCCATCCCTGAATATTTCTTAGCTCCTTAGATGGTAACCATCTTCATCTGAGATTTTTTCACACACACACACACACCCCCACCCCCTGCATGTCCCTTCCACACAGCCACAACTACAGCTCCAACCAATGCTCCAGCAGACACCACCTGCTTGAATAGGAGTGAATACAAATTCTCCAGCTTTCTCCATCACCTTGCCAGGTATGAACTGATATTCAGAGCCAGGCAAGCACACTGACAGCATTTACATGGGGCCTAATTCCCCATCAAACCTGTCTCAGATTCCCTGGCTGTTTTGGTTACCAGTGACCAGAGGAGAGAAAAGGGCAGGATGGGGGAGTTTCCATCAGCAGCAGGCACATAACAGCAATACCGATTCTTACTTTCTCTCCCTGAGAAGGAAAAGAGTTTCCTGGGCTGGATTTTCATCTCCTTCCCCTTTTCATTCAGAGTGACAGTGATGCCTTAGGTTTTAACTTCTATATTTTTCAAGTCCTAGTGTGCAACTGCCTAGTGTGTAACTCTGAAGTTTCTTGTGGCCTGTTAGCTACTGTTCTCTCATGCTGGTTTGACATAATAAACCTCTCTAGGTTTGCCCTCCAAGGACACCTAGATTGTCCCAGGCCCCAAAACATGTAAACTAAGGCCTCTGAAGAGGAGGGCAAACTTGGGGTATTTACATCATTAACTGGGGTTGTAATTGGAGAATTAACCCTGATATGCAAATGGGTCAAACTTATAAAAGTGTGAAGAACTCAGGACCTGTTGTTCATCTTGGGTGTAGCCTTTGGCCTGCCCAGGGTGTACCTTTGAAGGCCTTCAATAAATACCTACCTTTATTTCCTTATTCCTGTCTACTCTCTGGTTTTTTAGGTGGCCACCTCAGGCATCAACAGTTATTTGATCCTGTGTGTCATGCCAATAGTTTGGACAAACTAATGTACACTGCTTGGGCCATATTTATAGCAGGAACATTGGCTAAACTGTTACGAGTTATTGCATTTTCTTATCGACAGTAACATCTATTTTAGCTATTTTAGCTNATACCTACCTTTATTTCCTTATTCCTGTCTACTCTCTGGTTTTTTAGGTGGCCACCTCAGGCATCAACAGTTATTTGATCCTGTGTGTCATGCCAATAGTTTGGACAAACTAATGTACACTGCTTGGGCCATATTTATAGCAGGAACATTGGCTAAACTGTTACGAGTTATTGCATTTTCTTATCGACAGTAACATCTATTTTAGCTATTTTAGCTTGGAGGAGTTGCTTGGGGTTTTTCTTTCTTTTTTTGTGTAGGTATCTGATTGCAAGTTCCCAGGAAAAGTTCTTGATTAAGTGCCCATACACCAGATAATTCAGTCTCTGCACAAATATGGAAAGACCTTGTTACACTCATCAGAGGCCAGTTCATGCTTCCATATGTGCTGGGATTATTAACAACACACCATATTCTGCCAATTCACAGTCACCTCAAACATGGTAGATATGGTGTAAGGATAGAAAAAAAAAAATTACAAAATTAATACAGTCATTTTCTGTTACCTACTGGATTATTTGCAACCCCAAATACCTCCAGGAAGGGGCACTTGGTCCATACATTTCTCAGAGCATTAGACAGCTAATGTCAGCTCCAGTTCTACATATTACCATTAACTACCACCCATGAATGCCATGAATCCTGTTCTTTAGACACTCATCTGCCAGGAGCATGAAGAGAACTCACCTCCCCAGAACAGCACAAGACAATAATCACTGCTGGAAGCAAATGTAGGAGGGAAAGGTGTTATAGACCATTGGCTGTCTCCTGAGCCATCCCTGCAAAGAGTTCTTTGTAGGAGGAACAATGGACGAAACACAGATAAAAACAGTCAGGGAGTGCACTTGTCAGATTAAGAGGATGCAGATAAGGACCAGGGCTTTCTCCTTTTACAGGGTGAGTGCAAACTGGTGGAGTTTTGAAAATATCTGCTGGAAAGGACAGAATTATTGATCTGTATTAAAGGGGAGGGCAATGCTGGTGGGAAGGGAAAGGGTGGCTAAAAATATAGCAGTAATTCCATTTTTCAGTCAGAAAGGAACAAGAGAAAATGTCTTTTCCTATTTTACTCAGCAAATCAAAGACCTTGTGATTTGTAATCAGAACAATAGACCTAGGTGCTAATCTGCCCAATTCCCCCCTTGCTGTAAGCCTATACCTGATCTGTCAGCAGCAGGGGTGAAAATGATTGTTCTAGGACTTTGTTGGCATAATAAACGCCAGTGTCCATAGAAGAGGATCATGCCTAGCACTGGCTACCAGCTATGTGGGCTATCAAATCTTATCAGCTGTATATCAACTGTAAACACAGATGGTTTTTTTTAATTTTCTGTCTCCTGCTTGGAACCCCTGACCATCTGCAAGGGGTTGTGAGGAAAATAAGAGGGGCTGTGAGTCTTGGCGAGCAGGAGGGAGGGAGACCAGCACAGACACAACTTTACCATTTGAAGTTCTTGGTGCTTTTCATTCCTTTTCTTTGGAAAGGCTTTCAAGAGCTACACGTTTCCCTTCTGTGCCTCTGCCACAAGTACACAACCAGCCTTAAAAAGAGAGGAATTTGATTTTCTTTGAGCAGCAAGATATTGTCAGTCCTAAAGAACAGCCTATATTCTTGTCTGAACCTTCAACAACCTCCCTTCCTTTTCACTGCTTTCCTCCTCTTCCCTTCCATCCTTTCCCTTTTCTGACCCTCCACCTCTTCTGTCTTGGTCTGGAGCCTTTGAAATAAAAAAGACTGAACCCCCTTTAAAGGCCATTCTCAGCCAGAAGAACATGCATTTCATCAAGAGTCCTTGCTGTTCATATTTCCACAAAAACTTCTAAATGCAATGAAAGCAGAGAAAAAAGGACACATATACCCCGTTGCTGTTTAAAAGATGGAAGCAGAAAACAGCTCAGAATTAAGCCCCCGGTTCCCCTCCAAGATGAGCATTTTTAAAAAACCCAAAGCATAACAGCAGTAATAACAGAGAGATGCCATTGTTTCAAACCTTTCATTTCCCTCGTTCTTTTTTTATTCTTTTCCTTTGTGTCTTGGCAGCTGGGAATAATTCTGCACCCTGGAATTGTTCTGCAGGCTATTAATGTCTGTGACCTTTTGCATCAACAACACCTCTACTTTCCAGTCATTTCTGGAAGTGCTACCTAGTATGAATTTAACATGACCGAGGCAGCCTCCCACACACACACACACACACACAGACACACACACACAGAGCCCTTTCTGAGACATGCAGGAGAGTGCTTCATCCCATCCATGTACAAAAAAAAATTAAACCCCTTCATCAGAGAGGTATCTGCCTTGTAAACAGCTGTGTTCCATGGCAGCAGGCAACAGCCACCTCTGTTACAACCTCCCCAAGTCCTCCTGGGGAAATAAAAGGACTGATATTAGAGTGGGATGATTTCATTATATCAGGAAAATAAGATCTCATTAAGTCTGAGCCATTATGGGGTTCTCCTTTAAGTTGGCTCTGCTGCTGCTTTTACTTTTTAAGAGTGAGCAAAGAACCCATATGTGATCAAACAGCTATCAAGAGCATTCCCCAAATCTGTGATCACATGTGTGCACACATCAAGAGGGCCTCTCATTCTTTTAAAATTCATTTCATCAAAGAGGTAAATAGACTGGAGTCTAGTTCCCAACAGCACAGCAGTGCTGCAAGAGTCTCCCATGATGAAAACAAATAGCAGGTGTCCTCTTGCAAAATAAAATAAGAGGTAAGCAGATATGCAGGATGAAAGGGCTCAAAACACAGATGCTTTTAAAAACACTTTAAAATTTCAAGGTGTGCCTTTCTTCACTTAGGAGCCAAAGATTGGTCAAAAAGATTTGCAGAAAATTGGTTTTGTTTGGGCTTTTTGGTTTTTTTAAAGAGGTTAAATGAATTGCCTCAACAGGACAAGAATTACCCAGCTTAACTCCTGACTGTGGTTTATGCTTTTTAAAAACCAAAGTTAAGATCATAGGTGTTGCTTGTGCAGTTAAAATTATGAGTGAGATGTTAAAACAGGCTGCAGAAATGTGCTGGGCTCCAGCAATGCCTAAAACCAGACATGACTTGTTGTAGAACAGTAAGTGCCTGTGTAAGCTTTCCTTGGAAAATAACAGATCTAGGAACTCCAACCATGTCCCTTGCCAGCTGCCATCAGACATTAACTTCTCTGACAAAATTTTTTGTGTCTCTGTTTCTCTTGGTTCACGCTTTTCATTTTTTTTCCAGTCACACAGACCAATGAACAGGGCCTTCTGGAAAATTTCCCCTGAAATCCATTTGTCAGGGAAAAATGAGTTTCTGACAAAACAAAACATTTCATAAAATTTGTCTTTCTCGTGGTATATATTACATGTTCCTAAAAAATCTGTTCAATTTAATTCTTTTTAGATGAAGCTCTTCACATTCTCTGATGAGGAACTGACAATTTGTAAGGCAAATTAAGATAAAAAATATTCTGGCCTGGTTTGTGTTTACATTTTCCTTGGAAAAACTCCCTCATCACACAGTCCTGTAACAAACTGGCTGGCTGATCAGGGAACCACAGCACCAGGGAAAGCAGGCCTGATGTCCTTCTGGAAAAAAACAAAACTAAATTGCTCCTTCCTATAATAAAGACTTTTGTAGCTGGGAATAAGGGGCAGTGGGGAGAACATTATGAATGTAGGGGAATGTTTCAGGATTCCATAAAATCCCAAGTTCCTGGGAATGAGTGATCCTCTCAGAAACCCATCTTCCAAAGTGGAAGACGACTGTGATTTCTCACACTGTCTATAAAATACATTGCACAATGATGAACCTTCATCTGGAAATCATTATAATACAAACTGTGACTAACATTACCCAGAACTGTTGTTTTTAAATGACTCAGCTCCTTCCAATCACCCGCTGCAGGCAACACTTCACTGTGGAGTCAGTGACTTGAGATGAGCCCAGGTAAGGAGCTGCTGCTCACTAAGAACTGCTCAAGTGTCACATTCCAACTCCTGGGAACAAACAGTGGAGTTATGAAAATCACCACCATAAACAGTTGCTCCTCTGTCGTGTTGCAGCTGATAGGGAAAGGCCTGGACACCTCTGGAGCTGGTACCTCGGAATTATCACTCCATCCATATGGCTCAGTGAGCACTGCTTTGGCAGAGCAAGGTGGGGATATCAGTACATCTGCTACCTGGATTACACTTGCTTGAGAAAGAGAAGCACAACTCTCTGTTGGTGTATTCTTGGGAAATAACACACTGGGAAAAAAAAACCAGAACCTTAAAAAAATGCAAATTTGTTTTGCTGTATCCAATATGTTCTTGTCTCTTGTCTAAAAGGCCCATCTGGTCTAAAAACATGCAGCACCTGTGTAAATTTTTATGTTTTCATGCTTGAAGTGCTAAATATTCCTTGTTGTAAAAATAAGCCATGGATAATAAAGGGAATTTGTTTTTTAATATGCTTGCATGTGGATGTATCCCTGACTTTAGTGTACACATGTTTGCTGGATTCTTCAATTAAAGGGTTTTCACACTAAGATGGGCATACTGGACAGAGAAGAGGAAACAAAGAGATCAAAAAATGGACAAAAGACTTATTAGCCCACTTTTCATATCTCAGCAATAACTTCCTTTACAACAGTATAAGCTGAGCTCCTCCAGCTCTTTTCTGATGTAAAAAACCCAATATTCTCAATCCTTCTAAAAGGCAGATAAGCCACAGAGCAAAGAAGGAAATTAAATACTGCAGAAATAATCTACATCTCAGATATACACCAACAAATCCCAGTTAGTGATGATGCTACATATGTATTTTTTTCTATCCCAAACAAGGGCTGTGTCCCTTGGGTTTCTTCAGGGCTGTACTTTTAACTGCCAGAGAAGTGCAGCAGAACATTGTTCTCTAAGATTTGACTTCTACACTTCAGAATAAAAGAATGGGAAAGAATGAACAGATGGTGTTGAGGTCACTGGCATAACACCCTGGGCTATGGAAACAAACTCCATCCACACCCTGAAGTCTATTAGCAGGCCACCCGTGCAAACCTGCCCATTTCCTAGCTGGCTGAAAAAACAGTTTATGATTCAATTATCTGTTTTCAAAATACAGCACGAAATGCTACTGTGATGTGTACATGATTTGTGGTTTAAGGTCTCAAAGCACTAGAATAAAACACACTTCTGAGTTTTCATGATTATGCAATTGCAATGATTGCATTAAAAAGGAGACATAAAGTCTCTGAAGTCTGCCAGGGTACACAAAGATGCTGCCCATGGTTGGGAACAGGCTCAGGCCCATGGAGACCTCAGGATCCTCCACAGAGCTTTGCTCTAAGTTAATGTGGTCAGCCAGGCTCCCAGACTGTGTGCTCTGAAGAAGGAATGAGAAGACCCTTCTCACATGGACTTACAGCTCTTCTGCTGTTTTCCAGAAGGAGAATCAGCAAGTTACTGTTCTGCTCTATTTCTAGCAGAAACAGTTTTGCATTTACTGCTCGGGTAATCCTGTGCAAAGTCAAGTCAGTCAAGAGTAGATGAAAGAGCTAAAAAGTTGGAAGAACAAGGGTAAAAATCATCCTTAGCATCTTGCTCAACTGAGCTATTCCAATGCTACAGGAGGATTTAAATAAATCAACTTAATCACTCTTCTTATTATCACTGCAATTAATCGCTGGATTTCTAAGGCAGCATCACTTTGTTACTCACTCTTTTTGTGACTCTTCACCTTCCTCGTTTCCTCATCTGTTGTAAATCAAACACAGCTTGGGGAGCTGCCTGTTCTTACGCCCTCTTTGTTATGCAGTTTTCATCATTTCAAGTTTGAAACGTAAAGTACATGTTAGAATCCAATTAGAATGACAAATGAATCATGAGAAAATCAAACGGCATAAAACAAATTTGAAAGCTTAAACAATTTCCAATTTACACTTATATTGTGTATAGCTGATGTAGCTCACCTTGCCAAATGGCACCATTAGCATTTAAACTTCAGAGGAACACCATATGCAGTGAAAGGATATTGATTACTGCACACTGCAGAAGGAAAATGAGAGCCAAGAAAGGTGTGACAGTTCTGGACGAGGTGTGATTGCGATTGCCTTAATCCAGACTGAGAGACTAAGGAGGTCATCCCCGTGTGGCTGGAGCTGTTCCCTCGCTGGTAAGGTATGTGCAAACCCAAATCATCCCAGGTTCCTCTGTCAATCCATTACGGACAAGGAAATAAACAGCACCATTACTTCTCTTCACCTGTTCGTATCTGAACAGGCTTTCCAGACTCAGCAGGACAAGCAAGGGAATCTTCTGGGGTGCAGGTCTCAGATCAGAAAAAGGAGAGGTCTTGGTTTGCTATGCCGAGAAGTCAAAAGTCTCTTCATTTCAAGAGATATTTGAGAAGAGGAGCTAAGGGGGGTGGTGTAGGAGAGAGTTAGGTGGAAAGGTGGGAACAGAGGAAGCACAGAAAATGTTAATGATTGCATTAAAAAGAGAGATAAGCCTGTAAAGTGAGAGTTAAACATTAGTTTAGTGCACAAAAAAATTAGTATTCAATCATCTGGGTGAAAGTATGAGAGAGGAAGGAGAAGCAAAGGACAGAATAAACACAGAAAGGAGGACTGAAACATTATTAGGACCAGGATGGGGAGGGAATAAATGATAAAACTAGTTCAAGGAAAGCAACCAGGGACTGCACTGCTGGGGTCAGACAGGCAAACATATGGATTTAGCATAGTCTGAGGCATTTTTTCTGCTGCTGTTAATTAGAAGAATCTCTTTTTAACAATTATACTACCAAGCTGTGGCAAAACATAAATACCTACAACATAAGCAGATACAACAGGACACATGCACGAAACAAAGGACAGTCATGGTCATTTTAAGCTTTCAGGACACCTGAAAGCACCCGTTAAAGCAAATTTGCTCAGGGGTCAGTAGCAGTGATGAACAAACCTGGCCAAGTTTGGATACAAGTTCTTAACATTGATGGAGAGCAGAAAAATGACGCTGTGTATTTTAATGTTTGTGCAGCTGCTGTTCACCCACTTTCAAAAGGTTCTCTTTCTGGCAGAAACCTGCAAACATGCATAGAATTCATTTCTCTTCCAAAAGGGAAAGAACAGACAGGTACCAAGAAATCCAACAGGAAGAAATTATCTAAAAAAAAAAATAATAAAGAAAGACAGAGGTATTTGTTAACATGTTCCCTTGGCATAGCAATATTGCACAAATATCCTGCAGGACTGTGTGCAAGCTTCTGGGAACACATTAAACCTTGATTCTCCAAACTTTGCAAGCAATTGCTTAAAGGCAATATCCCTAGCAGCCAAGGGAGGCTGAACATCTGGGCGGTGGACACTTGATTCCGAGGTGGAGCCTGGAGCCAGGGCTGCAGGACACTGGAGAAATGGCAGATGACATTTTCATGCTCTGCTTCTGCAACGCTCATTCCTGCCCTCGGAGGGGCTGCGTTCTCAGCAGACCATAAAGGTTGTGTCTGAAAGGATTTTGAACGAGGACTTCCAGATCAATACCAGACCATTAGAACTCCAATTGGTCTTGTGCATCTTATGGAACAAACAAACAAACAAACAAAACAAGAGAAATCACAAGGACATTTATTAGACAGAGTTTAAATCTAACCTGGCATTTAGAAAACATACAGTAAAATTGCACTGTGCTTTCCCTTTCTGTGACTTACTCAAACTGCAAACTACTTTTGGTAAAGATCTCATGGCCACAATGCCATGACTGTCAGTCTTAGCACAGAGAAGTGTTTCACCTCCATTGTGCAGCTGAGGTGTCTTTGAAGAGTTGTGTGCAGGCTCAGAGTTTGGCAAGGAACCTGACGTGTTGGCCAAGTGTTTGTGCCCACATAAGTCTGCATCATTAGAAATGGGAATATTGTGCTGTAGAAACAGGAAAGCTGGACAAAGAAAGCTCCTGCTCAAACCATGATTGTTAAATGAGAAATCAAACCCAGCTGCCCTTCAGTTCCTGATGGTAACTGCAGGAAAAACTTTGAAATAACGGAAGATTTTTTTCCAACTTTTGCTACTGCACTCATCTCTGTGCTAAGACCCTCTAAGATTTATATGATCTTCTTGCCATAACAACAGTGCAAAATACCTGACTCAGCCCCCATACACAATATGTATTTGAGTCCATATCCCATCTCCCTGTTGTCACACAAGCTCATTTCTTCCTAGTCGTGACAAATGAGGATGATGAAAAATATGATTGAACATGCAACACTGAGCAAATATGATTTTGGAAGTTGGTTATTTTTGTGGTTTTCCTTCATTTTCTGTCAATATTTGTCAGCAATTACGTATAACCTGTGTGGAGATGAGCATAAAAACTCTTACTATTTTTTTTTTTTAATTGATGCTTTCACTATCAGTTTCTCCCACCTTTTTCTCTCTCTGCTTTTATGTTTGGCTCTGTCACACAACTTTTGCAGAGAACCGAGAACAACCAACCAGCCAGTAAAATGGTGACTGCCATACCCTGGAGAGCCTGCAGGCTTGCCTGGCAATTATATGAACAACAATTTGAGGATTCTCAAAGCCACATGAAAAGCAGTGTATATCCCAGGCATGACTTGTCTATTCATTATTAAAAGCATTTCTGCATCTTTGTACTTTGCATCACTGAAGTCTGTCATTTATACAGCAAGCACAAGTCACAATCTCATAAATGTCACTTACTAAGCTTCAGAGCCAAGAATGCAGGTAATCTGAGATGTTCAAAAGGATTTTGTCATTAACCTTTATGAAAGATGGGATTGGAACAACCTAGTTATTCAAAGTTAGCATCATATGTCAGTGCTGTAGTTCACTGTATGTGAATTCCTGGAAATATGACTCTACCTGTGCCTGCATGCAAGAGAATTTTTGTGTAAATGTGAGTGTTTAGGGTTGTTATGCTTCTTTTCACATCTCTTTGTAAGTGCCTGTTCCTGTTCTGCCCTCTATAGCCTTCCAAATTTCACCCTTAGGTTCCAGTTGCAGAAATCAGGTGATTTATGAGGAGCAATTTTTCTCCTCCCAGTTTGCATGCCTTGTGGTATGGAACAGCCAGGGCGCTTGATGGCCACCCAGGAGGCTGGCATGAGCCAGGGGAAAGAAGGGAGGGCTGCCACTCATCTGGTCTCAAATAAGCACTTGAAACCCTTGGCTGCACAAGCAGAAAACCAGGATTTTGTATAAAAGTCCTCAAAAGTAGGACCTGGAAATTCAGCAGAGTTGATTCCATAGAGAATCATTTGTTTTGCTTTTACCTGCTAGGTTTTATGTTTCTGACAGGGATAGCTGTACCATATGGATTAGGAAGCTTTCAATCTCTGCTTATTTTCTAGTAAACATCTGATTAAACTACTGGGAAAGCCAGGGAGAAAGGATTAATAAAGCTACTTAGTACTGTCAGCTTTCATAGTAAGATAAAGGGAATTTCAAGGACCAATGAAATAAAAGAAATGGAAGAAAGATAACATACAAATAGCAAAAGTAGCTGACTGCATGTTCACTCAAGTATTGAAGGTATTTTAATGGTGAATTCTGCACTCTTGGTTGCCAAATTTAAGGGTTTGATTGATTGACTGATGTTTACTTGAATCTGAAAAGTCTCAAGGCATTTGTTTAAGTTACTCAGTAGGTAAAACCTTTCCAAGCCCATTAAACAGCACAGAGCAGGTCAGCATTTCCATCTCTCTAATTCAGAGTTTCTGCTCATTGGTCAGCTACATAGACTAGGTCTCAGTAGGAGCTAAAACTCTAAATAATCTTCTCATGTGGGACCCTAATGATGGCAGTCCTACCTTTCAAAAGGAATTTGCACACTGTCTCTTCTTGTAATGCATTTGATCCTGCTGCCTGTGGCCTTGTTTTCAGTGTTGTAAGTCATCGTCCAAAGGAGTATCACACACACCAAGTGAGTTTTACACATCTGCAGAAAAATCGTTCATGTTTGGAAAAGTTTTTCCCTCCACACCCCCAGTATGAAAAACTGAATGAATTCACAGCTTCCAAATGATGGACTTTGCACTGCATTTTAGATTGAATTTTCCCAGCAGAAGATTTTGGTCTTCAGTGTTGAATTACTCCAATTTCAATCAAATATAAGCTCCTATGTGGTGCTCTGAGTTTACCTTTCTCGGGTTTTTTTGCAGGAGACTTCTTTCTACATTATCTCTATGTGAGTAATTATGAGATTAGTGGCATTTTCTGGGATTTATGAGAAAATCCCTTGAAAGTTTAACTGCTCTTATAACTCCTGAATGAGATAAAGAACAGCCTGCCTATTATCTTTGTATTGTCTATTCTCTCACATGACCTTATCTCGTGCTGCTACAAGAAAACATTTATTGGCATTATTTCCAAGTCTACTCCTTTCTCAGACCCAAACAGAAGATCTGTAACTTTCAAGTATCCAGTAAAGGTGTGTAGGTAGTAAGAAATACTCTGTGTGGTGAGATAAACTGCTTGGTGAAACTTTTCAGTAAAACGGGGTTTCACATGTAGATTTTTGATGGACAGACAGAAAGTGTTTGGCTTTCTGATGTGATTGGAAGACAAAACAAGGCTTGATTCCGAGGAGCAGCCCCTCTTTTATGTACTAGTCAGAAGCCTTTGCAGTCTGACCAATGAGTTTGGGCTGACGCAGAGCTGCTGATTCTCTAATGCAGTCTGCTTAACACCTCTGAACTTCATTTCAGAAAACAGAGTGCATTTGGATGGGTGGGGTGATGTGCAATTTAATTTCCCAGGTGTAGATAAAAGGCCTCCTCCCTGGAGTCCCTCTCCCGTGCAGAGCAGTGCTGAGCGCTGTCCCAGCACAGCAGGGAAAGCACGGGGCTCGGCAGGGTGGCAGTAGGGGAAGGGAGGAGAGTCTGGCAGAACGCTGACCCAGCCACACGGGACACCTTCTGACAAGGTATCTAAATCATAGCAATTTGTGGGGCCAGCAGAGCCCAGATGAATGGCAGCTGCGAGATTTATAGGAACTCCTTGTAATTCTGCAGAAGCAAACCCTTTGGAGAGGACAGCTGTGGAGGGGGAAGGGACAATGCAATGGAGGAAAGAAAAGCTGAACAAAGAACAGACTTGTCCCTAGTAGGAACAGTAGGGAAGGGGAGAAAAAAGAGTGTTCCTTCTTTCACGTGGGTTTATTCTTCATTTAAAATATGTTATATTTCCCTCCAGAAGTCCTTCTCCGCAGTTTCTTTAAATTTCAGCTAGGGAACTGCTCTTTCCACTGGTAGTTTTTCAGGCAAATGAAATCAAGCTGCAGCCTAGATCAGCCCCAGGCTGTGTCTCCACCAGCAATATTCTACTGTCAAAGTAACCAAACTATTCTTCAGAGGAGTTTTCTTTTTGCAGCAAACTTTCTTTCTCCTCATCTAAAGAATTCCCCAACAGGGAGGGAGAACAACTTTTCCCTGCCTCACGTGACCCTTGCACAAAGGAAAAAGAGGCACAAGAACAGTGAATTTCATTTGTGCCTGTTTTGTAGCCTCAATAAGCTGGCAATCCCTAGCTGTCATCAGGATGGAACAACCTACTTTTCTCAACTCCTTGCTATGAATTTTGTTTGGAAACCTTCCCAAAAGAATCTAGGCAGCACAAGACTAAATGTGCCATCTTCACAAGTTCCCTGTTTTGCCGTGGCAGTCTGGCATGTGAGAAAGGACCCCAGTACCACTGCAGAGAGTCACTGGAATAAAAAGGATCTTCACATGGACAGAAAGGTCACACACATATTTCTGACTTCAGGGCTGGGGCCATATTTTGTAAAATATCTTTCTAAACATGCTGCAAGACAATTGGAAATGGCAGGTAAAGAAATGTGACAATTAAATAGAAATTACCTCCAGTGAAGAACCCATCCCTTTGTGTCTTGGCACTCTTCCCATGGATCTGTTATCTGGTGCTCAGGACTATTCTGTCTGTATCACCTCCAGAATATTCTCGGTAATGTCAGAGGCACTAATACGGGCAGGGTAAAACGTCTTCCGTGGGTCCTAGGCTAGAAAAAAGGATAAATGTGACTTGGAGTTTACAGCTCAAATATAAAAGCAGTTAAAACTAAAGCAGCTGTTGAAAGGAGGAGAAGAAACTGCCCAGGTTCTTGTGGCCATCAGCCAGAGCACTTTTGCACTCACCCAGGATGGTCAGGGCAGTGAACTGCATTTCACCTCCAGCTGCATATAACAGCCATTGCTTCTGAAAGAGAATGGCTTTGTTGCCTCTCTGTTGAGGCAGGTCTAACCATGCAAGTGACAACAGAACTGTGCCGGAGAGCAGAGAGACTGCTGGATCAGGCAGCTGGTCCTTGCTAAAAAGTCAGACAAGTTTTCATTTGGATTGTAAACTTGCTTCTGTTCTTACTTTCCAGGACCTCTCTTTATAGAGGAAATGTGGACTCTCTTCTGTGCTCTACGTAACCTAAAAAGTTCCCAACACTTCAATACCACAGCTCATAGTTTGTGTGTGTCAGAAGAGGTAGTGGAGATGGAAGAATGAAACAGCCTTTCCCTCCAATACCTTGTGAGGTTATTCAAATGAGATCACAGGAACAGCAAGAAACCTTTTGAAAACAGGTATGCCATTGAAAGAACCCCTAGGTTTCATTATGCAGCTTACATCTGAGCAAGCACCACTTCCTTTTGATAACTTCCCTGATAGTCGAAAAAAACTACTGTACTATCCCACAAAAAATAACATGAAATACAGTACATTTTGTCCAGTAAACATGCAGAACAAAAGCATCATTGCAACAGCACCACCGTTTTCCAAGCCTGAAGCACGGCTGAAGGTTCTTTATCATTCTATCTGTAGTGCTTACAGCTGTGAGAAGCATAACCTGATGAATAAGGATGTGATAACGTTACAGAAACCTGCTGATAGCAGAGCAGTTCCTCTGACATCTAATTTATTCCGTGTGGCTCAATCATTACTCCTCATTTCTCTGCTGCAAGATTTCACAGAACACTTTGAGTTGGAAGGGACCCACAAGGATCATCAAGTCCAACCCTTAAGTGAATGGCCTGTACAGGGATCAAACTTATGACCTTGGTGTTACCTGCACCGTGCTCTGACCAGCTGAGCTCATCTCAGGGTATTATTAAACATTGCACCACAGTTTGCAATTAAAATAAACCAATTATTAAAAGTCAAAGATTTCACTTGGCACAACAAAAAAACAATAAAAAATCCAATTTTGGGAAAAGATTCGGGGACTCTCTTTATTTCAACACAAAGTTCACAGTTTCACTCTTACCTTCTGAAGTTCAGTTGTCATAAGCAGCATCTCTGTATTTCCTGCTGGATCACATTCTGCTCCCTCCATGCACAGATGACTGACCATAACCTGGAGTTCAGACAAGTCCCTTACTAACACTTCTCTGTAAGGGAATGCTCAGATTCTCTCAGTGCCTCTGAAGAGTGTAAGGAAAGGTTCCCCCCTCCTCGGATGGTAGGTAAAATGGCACACAAAAAAGTTAAATCTGGGTGAAAAATACATTTTTCTTCTTGCACAAAAGTTAAAGTTTTAAAAAGTTGTCCAAACCTGAGACATGAGTATCACAAAAATAGTTTGTACTCAATATACAAAGATAAGGAAATAAGTTTCCGGGTCAAAGTATTTTGGACTCCTTATGTTTGTGTGTTACCTTCCTACACTTGACAAGCTCAGTGGGCAGGGTGACACAGATACCTGGGCTCCTTTCCATGAGCAGGACAAAGTCAAGCCTGGATCAAAGAGGAGTAATTTATGCCTCTCTCTTTATGGGCAGAAAGTTCTGAGAACATTTCTTTCTACTTGTTTTGAATTAATGAAATCCCTGACGTGCTTGTTCCGGTGAGGGAGGTAACTAAGGGGGAATAAGAGATGTAAAGAATTATATTGGCACTGCAATGTAATACGTATAGAGGAATCAAGGCTGTTAGTTTGCCTTTATAATGTCTGTGTTTTATTTTAGTGCTCAATTCTTTATCGTTATGACAGCTCATGCCAGCTGGTGATTGATTTGGTGCTGGAAGCTACATACACAAGAAGTACTCTTCATAGTGAAAGGGCCATTACAGCACGTTTTCTAAATGATACCTGGTAAGAAACTCTTCCCAGACACTCAGTGCCATTCCTACAGGGTTGAAAATATTCAGTAAGTTGCCATTTCTCTTTCTACCACCTACATTAACAAAAAAAGGACGTATTCTACTCAAAACTACCACTGTGCCAGTGATCCGTTGTCACTTCAGCAGCAATCACAGAGGAAATGAACGGTGTCCTTTAATGAGTAACATTATGGCTTCTTGGAGCTCCAGAGTACTTCTTGGAGGCATCTCAAGAGCACAGAGCCTGAGTTTTCAGTTAAAAGAACAGGACTAAAGACAGCAAAGATGGACACGGCTACAAGGGAGATAGGAGTGATTAAGCATCCCTAAGCTGCTGGAGAATACCTGTGGAATGTGTGTACACAATTCACTGCTCAAAGCAGAAACGTGGACGTGTGACAGACCTTCAGCTGAGTCACAGCAGTCCAGACTGAAGTCCACAAGTCTTTCTTCCCTTCAAACCTAAACTGTTTTATAGCTAAGAGATCTGCAAGTCACTGCTGGGTTTGGTTACACTTCAGAACACTCACAGGCCTGATAGCTTTTGAGATGGAACACTGAGCAGATTAGATCATCCTCCACATAAGTCAGCCTTGTGCTGCCAGACAGTTCAAGGTTGTGCCAAAGGCTTTCCCACCTTCTAAGGACATCTAAATTCATTTGCAGGGAGATGAATATTGTTGACAGGCGAAGGCTGTGACTGGAAAACATCTGGAAGTTTAACTTCCTAAGCTGTGATCCTTCTAAGGACCACAAAGCCCAGGAGAGAAAATCATGTTGAAAACTTTGTTCAACAGTGGCCTGAATCAGAAACACTTGTGCAAATCAAGGACAGATGGCCTCAAACCCTGATGAAGTCTTAAAGGTGAATTCCTTGCCATGGTAACACTTGCTGACATTGGTGCAACAGAAAATTATTCATGTAAATTGTGGATATATTGTGTGTATATATTGTGTGTGTATAGCTATATCTATATGTTCCAGGTGCCTTTGTGCATAGATGGAAATCCCAATGACAGCTGGAGAGTTCCAAGACCTATTTTCTGGGATCTTGCAGGCAGCAGGTATTTTTCTAAGCCCTGACACCATTTGCAACAGACCTCACGACTCTCCTGGAAAATTTCCTAAGCTGGTGTCTCACGCTACACTCCATTCAATGTCAGTTCTAAGCAGGTTTCCCTTGGGGATCACAAGAAGCCATACAGATTACAGGATCTTGGAGAGGTCCTGCAAGAGGCATAAGAACAGCTGCTCTTTTAACCAGGGCCACAGTCAGCAGTAACTAAAGAGGCAAAACTAGGAAAAAAGGAAGTAAGTGTGAAGCTAAAGGGCAAGCTACAAAATCAAACCAAAGCTTCAAAGACAAGTTGGTAAAAAAAAGGAATAGATTTATTTGGGGGATTTATTCTGGTGTCACACTGCATGAAGCTCTATAAGTTTCTTCTCTTGGTGTCCCACAACACCAGGACTTTGGTGCTTTTAATTTTAATTTAGCAGTATCAGTAGGCCCTGAAAACATGTTTTTCATTGATTGCTCTGGTACAGTCTCAGGGGCAAAGACCCTGTCACTCTTTTCACTGACATTCATTATAGGTGTTTCCCTTCATGGTAGTTCACTTTTGCAGAAGGGGAATTGAGCTACCCTGACTTGTCCCCAGGACACGCAATAGTGGATGGAAATAACACCCAGGCTTTGTAAAAGTTCTTAATACAATTACTTTTTGCTTGAGGCAACGCAAAAATCAATAAAGCATGGGGATTGATGTGAAAACCTCTCATTTCTTGGCCTGTGTCAGTCCTTGGATTTTCAGTTCACTGTGGAGGTGGAAAGAATTGGAGGAAGTCACGTGAAGTCTACACTGAAAAAAAAAATTAAATCACAATTTGGCCCAGAAGTACCAAGCCTCTGAGAGAAACAAAATTTGTAAACCAGGCTAGTCGGGAGCCACATATTCCAACCAACTGTAATCAAATACAGGGGTCCAACATTCACAATTAACTTCCGGCATTAATCAAATATTTTAAGTCTTGTTTCATACTTTCTCCAAGACTGAGATGCTGTTTCTATGGGTAGGGGAAAAGCTCTAGTTTTGCTATGAAAATAACAAAGTTTTCCTACTTTCCTTAAGATGAGAACATTCAATTTAGAAAAAAAAAAAAGTGGCAAATACACCATTTCCCCATGCATCAGCTCTGCAAAACTTCTCAATTTTGCAGTTACAGAACTTAGGTCTTGGAAAGAGGAAATGGGTCCAGTGCTCAACAGAGATTGCTTGAGATTCTTGCTTTCAGATTTCCTGCTTCTACAGGGACCCCAACAAACCTGAGGCAAATACAGATGGCCCTAAAATTTAGAACAGGAAGAATTTTTAGCCAAAAGTTCTTAAACCTGTTCCTTGCAAGAAAAAAAGACAAAAGAGCAAAGCTCCCTTTTTGCAGCAGAATTGTGCAAGATGTCTGAGAGGGGGAAATATAAACAAGATCAAACCCTCCAGACTCCCAGAAAGCCTCTCCACATCCCCAGAAAGTGCCACGTGTGGTGTCACAAGATGAACACGAACATTATGAGTGCTAAATGTATCAATCAAACTTATAACACTGTTTACCAACGGCTTGGTGCTCCCTTCCCAGAAACACAGCATCCCATGTTTAACCTGGGAACTGTTCAAACTGCAGCAGCAATTCCCTTCTCATCACTGAGGAGGGAAAAAGTGAGCAGCAGTCTCAGGCTGCTGAGGTTCTTGCCCTCATCTTCTCGACCAAAGCTTCAAGGAAAGAAAACCTTAAGCACCTGTTTCTTCTTGGTGCTGCTGGATGTTTTCATTCTTGGTTCCTTCACAAGGGTCCATAACACAAGCTGTGAGCTCACAGAGCAAGCAGGGAAGGTGGTTCCTGCACTCAGTTGCTTTTCTTTTTCCTGAATTAGGCAAGCATATAATTCCTGGCTTTGGCTGAGACTCAGTGTCCTCCCCACTCTCTTTTCAATGACCCAACACCTCCTTTGGTTATTTTGCTGGCATTATCAGTTAATGAGGAAAGGAATTTATTATTAAATATACCAAGGGGCAGTAATTTCCACCGAACTTGATGATTACAGGGCTTCAGCCTGAATATATATATATGTTTCTGCTGAATCTTGCCTACAAGAGTTGATTGAATATTAATTGAGATTTCATACCAAACTGAACTGTCCTAATTTGTTCATTATTTTTGTAAGACAGTTTTGGGCTGGGTCTTTGACATCTGACCAAAATGATTCTTTAAATTATGGTCTTATATTTGTAGTACTCTTGCAACAGATAATTTGTAAACGTAATGTACAAGCCAGAATGGCACGAATCTACAGTTATTGTTGAAAACTTAGAATAAAAAAGAAATCAGAATTCTAAGGTGCATCTCAGTAGCTCCATAATCCCATTTGGGCATGATAATAAAGGTTGATACACTCTTTGGCACTCGATGCTACTCCCCAGTGACAGAAAGCAGAAAATTCATGACATTTTGCTGATTAACTTGAGCACTTCATTTCATAATATGAGTGAGTAAAACGTTAAGCATGGTATTAATATTCCCTGAGAATTCAGTATATGAAAATGACTGACAGTGTTTCCAAGCATACTTCAAAGGCAAAGGCCAGTTTTTTGTAGCCCTGACACCAAGAGTGTGTTACCCAGCTGTACTGGAGCATTTCATCCCAATGCCACGGACCAGACATCCCCAGTGCAGGCAGCAGCTGTGAGTTGCAGCACCACTGTGACCCCCTTCAGGACTCTGTACTCAGGCAAACGGTAAGGGATTCTGTGACTGAGAGAACAGATTTTTTACTAATAGATACGGTTTCATGTGAACTTTAATTTGCCTGGTTTCAATTAGCTTCTTTATTTTACCACTCATACTAATTTGAAATTGTGGTTTAGACACATTTAAATAGCATTTGCTAATTAGTAAATTAGAACCTGGCAAATCAGATGCAAATCACTGATGTATATACACAATGTGAACGCTCTTGGCTCCATTTTTTCCAGCAGTGTTATTTAACTCCAGAAAACTGAAAGAGCACAGGGTATAAAACCTCCCTCCACAGCATAGCTGCGGCAGGGAGTTGCTTGGTTAGTCAGTTGTTTCAACAATTAAATGAGCCACTCTATTTACACCAACAAATCAAAGTCTTGGTTTGGGTTATATCTGTATTGAAGATTGAGAGAAGGAGTATTTCAAATTTCAGTGTCACTTCTTTATTTTTTCCAATGACTTCTGCAACAGCCATCCTGTATATTTTTTTCAAGGATAGGGAACCGCTGGCAGAGAAATATTTATAAGAGCTGTGTGGCAATTTAAGACATCACATTTGTTTGCTAAGGCTACTCCTTTTTTAGTCTCAGGCAAACCAAATTAAGCCAATCATTTAATTTTTTAATTGCTCAAGTGTTACTCACACATGGATAAGTTCCCTGAAGAATATTCACTGAGCTTTTAGTTCTAAAATGCACAAGACACAGATCTCAGATTTAGCCTCAAGCCTTTTCCCTCAATGGTTGTCAAAATGAAGTATAAAGGAATTCCACCTGAAACTGACTGTGATTCAGTGAAAGTCAAGACATTTCACACTACAGAGAAGATAACCTTGGAAAATCCCCTTGTTTCAGGATAAGAAAGGCCAGTTTCCCTTCTGTTTAGACACTTTGACTGTCTAAAAAGAGACCAGGTCGTGTTTAATTGTGCATATTATTTTAACCAATTGTCTTCGCAGCGGGAGGGAGCTTCTTGTTTTTAAGACAAATTCTTAACAGCCCCAGTTGTGGCCACCTACAGACCAGATTTCATGCAAAACCAAGAGTCTCTATTTGAAAGGGGAAACAAGAGAGCTGTGAAGAGAAATAACTGAGTGTAAGATGTGGGGATGAAAACGTGCTAAACTTTACGAGGGAAACAAAACAAAACAAAAGAGCTGATAAAAGGAAGAGTTACTGGTGTGCTCCTTTCAGACTAATAGAAAATACATTTGCTAGAAGGCCTGCCTGCTGCTGGGACTCCCTGCAGCACAGGGAGCCTTCTTAAAGGGAGCTATGATTGTAAAAGGACTGGGGTTGTTCCCACAGGAAAGGTGGCTCTGCAAAACTTTTTTCCCCTCTTACCAAAGCAGAACTGGTATTTTTAAAGATTTGGGTAATATGAGGCAGATGAGGTAAACACACTGACAACCCCCCAGTGAAATTTAGGGACTGATTGTACACACTGTGCCCTTCTGCCTGAATCTTGTGAGTCCTGCCAAAGTCAGGGGTGGTCGAACACACACCTCAGCTTTCCTAGGGCTGGGCCCTTACTGAAACACAGGCCAGCCCCGCTGCACATGCCACTCCAGCATTTGAGGTCAGCCCTCAAAAGGGAACATCCAAATCAGCATGAAAATTTAGGTCAGCTAATGTAATCTAAAACCTGGATTAAACTGCTAAACTTGAAAGAAACAGATTATCTTTCAGCCAGATGTGTGAGGGCAGGCACTGACAGCTGGGAGAATTTGAAACATGGGCTAAAAGCTAACCAAAAAAGGGGAGACTTCTCCCTTTGGTGGCTGAGTGGATTTAGTTTGTGCCAAAACACCCTCAGCCTACACGTATCTTATCCACTGCTGCCTTCCAGCTTCCAGGAATGCACACAGCAAAAGCTCTGGAAGTTCAGAGACAAATGTGGTGCAGGAGGAGCCCAAAACTCTTTTTCACCTTAAATTAGGTGAGCCTCAAAGCAAGCACACGAGGACATGACAAGAGTCCTGTGCACAGAAGCTGTCACTGCCATGCAGTTTGAATGTGGTGATCAAGGACCTTCAAACAACTGAAATGTCTTTCAGTGAAAGGAATAAAAAGATGAAAGATATTTTGGTAAACAGAAGGAAAACAAAGCTGTCACATACAAAATTACTTCAGTGGGGAAGATGAGTTTGGAGATGTTTTCCTAGTTTGATCTGGTATTCATCTACACAAACTAATGGCACTACTTATATCTTATGTTGTTAGGAAAAAACCCTCTTTAAGTTCTTCTATGACATGTGGATTTAAGACCTGCATAGTTACATGAAAAGACCTGCAAGTAACTTTGCATTTTAGGTGACCAACTGAATCCTCACTCTTTGAATCTGTAAGCAGCAAAAAAACTAGCACTGACTTTGCTGTCTTGTTTATTTAAAAAACAGGAGTTGAAAGGCACAGGGAAACAGCCCCCATGAAACACATGAATAGTTTAATGGCAAACAAACAAACCTAAGAGGCAGCAGCGTGCTGCATGGCAGTATAAAAACCAGATAACCCTCTACAGCACCTTCAGCCAAAGGGAGAAAGTGGTGTGATGAAGGAAGCAGGAAGGAAGAGAAAAAATGATCATAAAATATTAATAATTTGAAACCCTACAGTGGCCAGGTGAAGAGCAGAAGAAAGGAAAATAATTATATTTATCATAAATTAATTATACTCATTAGCTCCTGAGGAGCTGATTCATGTTAAATCATTCATGTAATTGTTTTCTGAACAAAGGCCTAGAAATCAAAGGTCCAGACTTGCAAACACCTTTGGGTGTCACAGTATTGAGCACAACCTTTTGCCAAGCAAGAAGTCCAGGGGAGCCCCAGTTCAGCTACCTGGGATGTGTGTGGTCCCTATGAGGAGAACTAAAGGTACAGCATCTCAGGAAAACCCTACGGAGCCCAGGGAAAACCATGACTGTCTGACAAGTCCCCTTGAGGAAGGAATCTGCTGTGACCTGAGCAATGTCATCCCAGGTCTGAGGTGAGGTTCCTTCCTATCAGGACAGGTGTTCCATGTAATTGTCCCCACACAGTTGCCTCCAGGCTCTTCCCCTGGCTGCCGTAGTCCCATGATTGAACCACAGAAGCCAGATAACAAACTGGGAGCCAAGAGAGTCAGCCAAGCAGAGAGACATCTCACTGAGCCAGCAGGGATTTCCTGAGGACAAACCTAAAATCTCACCTTTCCCAGAAATAAAAGCTTGAGTAATATCCCTGCTCTTAGGAGCCTTGCCCCTGTTCCCTCTCCACAAAACCACTTCCCATAACCACCTTCTTCAAAGCCAAGGAAAATCTTCTCCTTCCTTCCTTTCAGAAAGCACCACGATCCTCCTTTCTAGTGTCTGAGTGTTTAAAATTCTCACAAAAAATATAGTGTCATTTACTGTCACCAGCTCATCCAACATCTGCAGGTTTTTTAATGGGGAGGGAGAGAAATAGTAATGTCTTTTGAAAACATGCAAGGATCTGATTCACCAGATTTTAAAATTACTGTCTGAAAATGAACTGCATGCTCTACTTGGAGACTTTTCCAGGGGAAGAAAAAAATCGACATGTTTTAAGACACTGCTTTGTAAACCTTGCATAGAGCCAGCTGCAGTCTATCATATCAAGTTTTCTTCTGGATTGATTCTCCCAGAAAGGTTTCATCAGCTTACAAGCAGCAGGGTTGTTGTTTCATTTCCCCTTAGGATTCTGCTGTGTGTCAAAGTAAGAAATTGAGACTAAACAAGAAAACGTGGAGTAAAGTTTAAGTACCTCTGCTGTGAAAGCTGTTAAATGAGAAACAGGCATTGCAGCCTACAAGTGTCAATTAGGAACTGGTTCCACTGGGAAATGACATTTTCACATTGTTTCTGCCTTCTGGTTTGCTGCTGACAAATCTGAGTTTAGGAAAGTTATCCTCTAGTTACACATATTCCTGACATCTTTCCTTTGTAGGCCTGTCAGAACAGACATTTCACACGAAACTTATTTGCCACTATCATTTTAAATTAATAAAAAATTTCCAATACTATAATAAAAATATCGTATTGCCTCCTCACTCACTGCAAATTTGGGGTACTCAGTTGTCAGAATGAAGTAATGATTCTGGAAATCTCTGGCTTTTGGCACCCAAATGTAAGCATTTCAGTGAGATCTGATCTGTGATTGACAGGCAGGTGCAATGCAGTCCCAAAAGTCTCCCTTACAGATTGTAAATTGCATTGCCTTTGTGGGAAAAAAAAAAAAGGAAAAGAGTCAGAATGACTGGAAGCAAAACATCCAATGAATGCTTTATGAACCCTGGTGAATTCCAAAAACTGAACGTTATCCCACAGTGTTCCGGAAGTTCTTTTTAGGAGTGGGATTCGTTCTTAGGAACACAGCTTCTCCTATGTGGGGATGTAATTGCCAGGGACAGTGTCATGGTCCTGCCTTCGGGCGATGACGAGACCAGGGGAGAGTTACCATCCCTGGCAAAGCTCTGCTGCAGGAATGTGGGAATATCCCCAGCTTCTGGGATGGGAGATGGTCTGTTCCAAACCCAAAAGCAAGGGTTAAAAGTTTTGAGCCTGGCACAAAAGGCTTTGCAACAATAACAAATCAATCCACACAGAGCCCTAGCTTATGAAAAATGGCTGATTGACTCCTGAGTGGCTGGAAAGGTGTAGCTGAAATTGAAATTCGGTCTTGTAATTCTGTCTCCATATGCTATTGTAATTCCATCAGTCTCCTTTCACCACTCGCTCCTGGACTCCTTCAGGCTGAGGTTTCATGTATCACTTACCCCCACGCTGATAGCTGAAATCAGGGAAGAGACTTGATCTCGTAACTTGTGGCATCGAGCCACTGTGCTTCCCAAGGACCAGAAATACCCTCCCCTGCACCGCACCAGGATAATTGGAATGCACTGCCATCAGCACGAGAGCCAGTGTTTCTGCTGCATCTGCATTCCACATGGACTGTGATTTTGACAAGCTCCCATAATAATGGAAAACATTTCCGACAACTTTTGGAGCTAATACATTCCGATCCCTACAGAGCAAATTTTCTAAAAGAGACGTGTATCCATTTACTGCTAAGGGTTGGTTAAGAAAGGCAGAGCTTTCCACAGAGAGGAATATAACAGTGAGGACACAAAGGCAGAGAAAAGTTATTTTCAAAACTTCCAAGCATGCATTGTGCCTAAAGCCAAGTCTGCATTTCCCCTTCTCAAATGCCATTAAATTCCAGGGAAACTTGGGAACACGTGCTTGAATTAGAACCATCAAAGACTTTGGCAGAGGACCTGTTCAGTTACTGACAAACTAAAAGTTGAGTTTCCCTGGAATATTTGTCCCCCCCATACCTACTAGCACTGAGAGAGGACAGGAACCCCTGACTGAAGTCCCACATAGAGGAATAGCTGCTGGAAATCAGCAAAACATGTGTGGTCTCAGAAGAGACAAGTGGGTATGGACAGATCCAGAGAAAAGCCACAGAAACTCACCGTGCAGCAGGACTGGAATAAGCAGGTTCAGGACTGTGCAGGAATGATGGACAGTGCCCTCCAGTAAGGCAGGCTAACATAGGAGTTCCCCTTCTTGCTCATTTCGTAAGGAACTTTCATGTATCCCTGGGGTAGAAATTAAAACACAGCTCTGTAATGGGATTTTTCCTCCTCAGTGCTGCCATTGAGCAGAACACAACCAAAATAAAGCTGGCAAGAAAATGGAAGTCTAATATACTGTGGGGAATAAGATGGCAAGCTGCTTCTCTTCTGCAGTCAGCAGCCTGTGCAGATTTATTTGGTTAAATCCTTCAGATGACTCTAATTTCTGTGCCAAGAAACAAAGTTTCTGCTCCTGTGGACAGACATCAACAGGCTAGTGAAGAATTCCCATAACCAAAGTGTGAATTTGGGGTTTTCTTCTCATGTTAATCCAGAATAACCCAAATGCATTGATGTCCAGATGTAGCCTGGTTTTGGGGAACAGGAGCTACTGACATTTTTGGGTCTGGCTTGACCTAACACCATTCAAACTAATTCTCAGTCTGACAAGAAGAGCATCTTCTGCTTTTTGTCTTATTTCATTAAATTTGAAGATATGTCAAAGGTGTCTGCAGTCCAAAGTGGCCTTAATATTGTTAGATCCAACACCAAATTAATATTTTCAAATACCACTGTTTATGGAGCTAAATGGCCAGCACACATGCTCACACACTGGAACCAGATGTCCACGTTGTTAGGCTCAAACTTGACAGCAGGGCAGGATAAATACGATGCACAGCAATTCTGCATGTTTCTCTCTCACATTTCAGGCTGTCCATTGCAACAATGCCTACGAGGGTCTATTCCAGCTAGAAAAGAAGAAATGCCATCCAGAAAGCGCTACAAAAGCATAATATTGATGTTTGGATTTTAGGCTATGAATGCACATGAGTCCAAAGAAAAGACCTTCCCAGGGTCATCTTTCTCCAGAAAAACATTTCTCTCCTTTCAACTGACCATTCACCAGTCATGAGGAATCCTTGAAAAAAAATATTTAAGCCCACAGCCTTCTTGAACACAGATTTATGGACTTAAACATCATTATGCTACAAAGTTTGCCTCAGCAGCCACTTTGATCCTACACTTGTCAAGTGAATGAGCAGATGGAAATAAAATAAAAAAGAGTGCCACTAGTAGTGAATTGTGTCCTATCAGTGTGCTTGGACAAGACACTAAACTTTAGGAACAATTCAAAGGTTCTCACCATAGGCTGCACACAACCTATTTGTGGGGACCTTGAATCAGCACAAGCACTTCAGATACATTACTTAAAAACGAATCAAGCTGGCAGTCTTTAGAAATTTCAGCCCTAGTATGAGCTATTGATTCTGGTTTTGCATAACAATTGTCCGCAGTCTATAAATTTTGACTTAAAAGGAGAAAACTGGTGAGGCAGAAAGCTTTTGCTTGATTTCACTCACCTTCTCTCCTCTGAATAAAACCAGCCGTGTTTTCTAGAATATTGCATCTCCTCCTCTTTCTTGCTGTTAAGGCTGTCATTTTTTTACTCACGCAGGCAGACGACGCGGGAACATGTGGCCTATTTCTCTATGACAAAACTCTTGCAATTACACCAAAGAATTCCCAGCAGAAATTTGTGAAAGCAGCATCACAGTGCTTGCACTGGAGTGCTACTCCTGGTGGCTCTCCTCTCTCCCCTCCTTGCAGGCCTCTGCTCACAAGCCAGAGGGGTTATTGCTTTCCTACTGTGTTCAAAAGGTCACCTCTTAAAAACTGTGCCCTTAGCACAACGTGAAAACAGCCTATAAACACACATACCAGGAAGATCAGGGTTTGCAGTGTCTGCCTGCACCTTTGCAAGGCACAGACACTAAGGCGAGTCATACTTCTCTGTTCTGATTATTCCTCAGCTGCAAATAGTGCACAGAGCCAAAACATTATCTTCCCTTTAAAAAGCCTCCCAGGGCTTGTAAAGCCTGATGAAACCGACACAAATGTGAATTCAGCGCACTGCCTCTGCCTTACAGGCTGCCAGACTCATTAGCAAGTTTTTAAGTCACCTTATTGTGGCTGTTCTGTGGGATACAAGCAACTTCATATTGCTGGTAACGTTCTCCAAGCAGCCTGATGCTAACTCTGCTTTCCCTATCGATTCTGCTCGCTTGACAACATTGATTTTTGTTTTTTTCCTCTCCACATTTCTGTTATGATGAAAAAGCCATGGTATTTGCATTGGCTCCTTTTTTGTGCCCCAGTATCACTGTGAAGAAAGAGGCACCATGAGCCAACTGAGGGGAATGAAGAGGGTCCAGAGAGAGGGACTGGTGTCGCTGGCCTGGGCATCACACAGAGAGGGCATCTCGAATACATGGGAGCTAAACACTCCTGTGGGTATACACACACATAAAACACTTACTGGCAAAGAAGAGACAGCATTATTCCTTTCCACGTGAAAAAATGTTTTGCTTTCTGAAAGAGATTGTGCACTGAGCCACTGAGCACACTCAGGCAGGGCCACAGCGTGTCCCAGCTGGCCTCTGGTGGCCCGTACCTATTGGATTGCACTCAAGCTGTTCTAGTCTGTGCCAAGGCCAGAACAAAGTCAGGCTCAAATCAGGAAGCCATAAGTTCCCCTTCAGTCTTTTATTTGTACCCAATGAATACTGGGGGCATCTGCAAATCTTGCCAGAAAACCTTGAGAAAGTTTCCTCCAGTTTTGAAAGTGGTCAAATAGGATTGTTGTTTTCAAAAGGCTTCTGGAAAGGGCTCAGCCTATTCTGATGTGCCTCTTCTTACCATTTTCAAGCCTTCTCCATTTACTGTCAGTGCTGGCACGTGTGAAAGCATCATTGCCTCTCTATCCAGCTTTTGGAAAGGGAAGAATATGATCCCATTGTCTTTTAGAGAGCCTAGGTGTACAAGAAGGAATGAATCATGAAAATTCCTAAATACCAAAGCACAGCCTGGGCTCTGGGGAGTGCAGTCACTGGGCCCTGTGCTCTCCCACCTCTCTTCTGTGAATCAATTTGCTACCTTCCAAAAGCTTGCAAGTCCAGTACTGCAGTCATTGAACCCTTTGAACACCCTGAAGCAACTATGAAATCTTACCAACTGTTTTAAAAGCTGCAGTAAAAAATTCGATAGTCTTGATTTGTTCCAGGAAAGCCTCAGCTTTAACAAAATTCCCACTGACCACAAAGAGAACAGCAATATCCAGCCCTTCCTATCCTTGGAGCACAGTCCTAGTACATCTCTAGGACCTCTGTAACCGTACTTTAAATTATCTCAGAGGAAACCCATGAAGAAGCTATTAAACAAGTGCTAAACATTATGAAAATTCCTTTCCATTTAAAAAAGCTTCCTTAATTCTGTCTCTCAGGTGGTTAATGCAAAACTTGAACATGTCATTAACAGGGTATAAGGAAAAAACCCTCTAAGCTGTTTTAAAATAGCAATGCCTGTATCCTAGTGATTCATAGACACATCATGCATTCTGGAAGTGGGGATGATTTGATCTGGGGTCCTTTTTGTCCTTGTGCCTCTGGACAGTCAATCTCCCACCTTTACCTACCTCAAGATGCAATTTGATGCTGCATTTTCAGGTTGCACACACGAATATGCTCCAAGAGCAGACCTGCAAATGCCTTTCTGTATGCTCTGTGTTCCCTAATTCCAGAAATGCAGTCCCAGAAACACATTACCACTCCCCTGCCAAGTGAAATGGTGTCTCGAGGTGCTCCCACCTCTCCTGCCACTGAACTCTCAGCTTTGTGAAAGAATATCTGTAGTAATATCAAAGAACTGCAGAACTCACAGCACCATTGCCAGATGTTGGGAGGGAAACTGAATAGGGAAAAGCCTGTGGGTGAGCTCATGAGAGGCAGGCATGCACTCTGAACTCTATCATCACTTCTCAAATTTCATACCCTTTGAGTTGTAAGGTAGGTAGATTCTATTTTTTTTTTCCCCAGCAAAGAAGCAAAAGGTCCATGCTAAAAATATTCCACACAACATTTTCAAAACTGCTTTTGCAAACAGAAGAAAACCTGACGTATCAAGCAGGATCAAGTTACTTTTCCATATTATGTAAAAACATGCAATAGATACAAAACACACAGTAGCTAATCTCAGATTCATTCTTATTTACCTCAGCAAATCTTTACCTTTCCTGTTCCTGTGACAGTCTGAGCAGCGTGTGAAACACAGAGGTGACTAGGAATGAACACTGTTAATTTAGAGTGGCATCACCAGGCTATTAAAGCAGAAAGGTAAGTGTGCTGCAGCTTGGACACACCAGCTGATGGAGAGAAGTGTGTGCTGGGAGCCCTTTGCTGAAGCAGAGGCTGCTGAGGAGAGACATTTTGCTCTGAAGTGACAACGTCCTCCTTCTCTGAGGAGACCTCCTGAGTCCCCACATCGTTGTCAGCACCCTCTCCTCAGTGAGATTAACCCCAAATGCCAGAGACCCAAGGAAGGCTGGCTGAACACAGAGATGCCAAATCCTACCTAAAGGAGCTGGCTGGGAGAGGCTGGATGCCCCAGGCTGCCAACACTCCTCCTTTCCCAACAGAATTTCAATGCTGCTGCCTATTGCAATGGTTCTCTATTTTCTTCCCCCTCCCACTTGAACCTAATTAGCCCATTTGGGCAAATGAGACCCGATTTTACTGGTTCTTCAAAGATAAAATGTCAAGAATATTCAAGATCTTGCTCCCACTGAAATACGCTTTAGGAAATCAACACATTGTGCAGAAGAAAAGCAAAAAGGCTTCAATGACTGTTGCCAGAATATTTTCTTTCAGTAAGGCCAGGGGCTTGTGTCCACTGCTCACTTTACTAATGGTAAATAAAACAGGAGAAATGTTCCAATCTACAGAGGAGCTGGATACCCAGGAAGTTTGAAACAACCCCTAACAGCTTTCTACATCTTTGAAAATGTTCTGATTATCTTGTTATCAATAACCTTCTGCTTTTCTTTGCTCTTGCTGATCCTCTGGTAGAACTGAGGGGGAACACTGCTATCTAAGGATAAGATCATTCTTTCTGGTTTTCTTTTTTTTTTACAGACACCTGCACATTTCTGTAAGTAGCACACCTTTAAATATTTGAAAGCTATCGTCTTGATATGCTTTGAAGAGTAGACAGCAAAGCCCCACCTCCTGTACTGAGCTTAGTTTCTATTTTGAATAAACTATGTCCTTTTCTTCTACCTCCTCATTGGTTCTTTTTAATATTTAAAAGGAAAAGCAAATTCCCCTTAAGCAACTAAGTGTTAGGTATAGTAAAAAGAATCTTTATATTGTTATGACTCTAAAAAGAAGGGAGGTATAGATTAGAGTTTACAGCACAGCAAAAATAAAAATTATTTAGACAGTGAAATTCATATAGTAGAGGTGTCTGGAGATGATTTTCTTCTTTTAAATTTTGTGAAGCAAAATGTATTGTGGTACTTAGGCAAATTCCAGCCTCTAAAGAAAAGAGATACAGAAAGAATATATATGTCTGAAGTGTCTCTGAAAATTTATAAATGATGACATATTATGAACTTTTCTTTTAAAAAAAAGGAGAAAATGTACTAAAGAAGACATGGCACTTCGTATATATGCTTTTTTGGATCAGCAAGCCCAGGCCTTTTGTTTTACACTGATTGATTTTAAGTACAGATTTTACACAATGCGAGCACTTAGGATATTTCTCATTTTTAAAAATTCATATAGGAAGCTGAGAGATAGATTTAGAAGAGAACACAACACATATTTGTAAAATAATTGCAGTTTATTGACCAAAGCCATTAAAGGCACTGCAGACAACAGCATTACTTGACAGTCCTCATCGAGTTATTGATTCCCTTTTCTCTCCCAAAAGCACAGTTGCTCAGGCTTTGTTCAGTTTGCTGAGCACAAGGCAGAAGCACCTTTTCATTGCCACTGCTCCAGTTGTTATTAGACACCACTCCCCTGTGCTGCTTTTGGCAGGAAAGTGTTGGTGTGAGGTGCCAGGCAGAGACCACACTCCTGACTCAGAGGTGTGTTTGCTGTTAGCACGAGGGCTGCATCTCTGGCCCCAGCAAACTGTGGAGTCTCCTCCAGATTCCTGCTTTGCCCTTGCACTGGCATCTTAAAAAAATTACAGGAAGGGCTTGCAACAATCTGTGTATGCAATGGTGACATCTTGAGAAATGAGAGAATGACAGCTTGCAAATGAAAAAATCCTGAAGTCTGAGCTTCCTGAAGGAACAGAGTCCATCCACTGATCTCTTCCCACAAAGGAACGGACCTTAATGCTGTGAAAAATCTAAAAGGTGCCCAAAGTCAGCTGGGGAGAGTGTGCTCTGATGAAGAAATCAGGGCTCACAAAGGAATTCAGTGGGGCAGGAGTGCCAGGCATGCAGAGATCTAAATGCCGATGGGCACCCAATTCAAACTCTGGTTACATCAACAGTGGAATCAAACCCCAGAGCTGTAAGAGGTTTCAAGGTTCAGGTACCTGTGATGACAGGCAAGGAGCCCTTGGGTTCCCCCTCTGCTCACATGAGCTACAGCCAGGACTGCATGTGCTCCTGGGTGCTGGACATGTTCTGATGTGGTGACCACTGCAGGTCCTCTGCCCCACAGCCTCTCCCTCCAGGAAGGAGGTGGAGGAGGAGCTGTTCCTGCTGAGCCTCTTCACCAGGCTCATTGCTTTGGAGTGACACCACAGCCACCTGAGATCCAGAGACACATCCTGGGAATGGATTCCATGGAAATGAAGCTCCTGCAGCTCACTGAAGCTGCTCCAGAAATAGTACTCTGCTGTAGTCCAGGGATTCCTCTGCAGATAGCCACAGCTGCTGCAGCCCTTGGAGGAGCATTCAGTGTGTTCCCTCCTGGCCCTGCTTGACAGAGGAATGCCCAGAGAAGAGCCACACTTCCTAACTCCATGCTGCAACTCACAATGCATCAGCCACAATTAAAAGCATCATTACAGCACTTGTTCGTCAAATTCTTTTTCCAATTGCAGATCAAACAGCAAAAGCATGAATGGGTTTGTTTCAGAATAACTATCAAGAACGCAGCCAGACTTTGATCTCATTTCCTGGGCTTATCCATGGCGCGTCTGTGCTTCTGGAAGGGAAGAACCACTTGATCCCATCTCAGCATGTAAGCTGGAAAGGAGCAGTTTAGGGATCTCTGTCTTTGCTGTATGCTGTGAACAATGACACGTGCACAGGGAAAGCAGCAATACAACCAGCACAGGCCCCAGGCCTCTTGGCTTTTGGCAGCTTGGTGTCAGCCCGAATTTCCTTCAATTCATTAAAAAAAGTTGCAGAAAATGACAACACATTAATCACTGCGCAGAACAGCAACTCCAGAATGAAAAGCACTTGTTCCAAGTGGGGAAGTGTATTCATAATGAAAAACATTTGCCATTCCACATTTTACTGACTGGATTGGCATTTTCCAGTGGCATCATGTTCTCATCAGAATTCCAACTGCTATTGCCTGATCCAACCCCGTCCCCACACCAATTGCCTGAGATGATCAGCATTGAACTCCTCTGTTGCTAGACAATCTTTTGATCTGGGACAACTTCATGGATGNAAGGCTCCCAGTCCTGTTCTAGTTAAAGAACTTGCAGTGACCAGAAGGAAATCAGTGCTATGGAAATATGGTATCCCAGGAGAACTGACCTGCAGTGCTGCTGCTGTCAAAAGTGAAAGACAGATAGTTCAGGCAATGGCAGAACTGTCTGTTCTCTGGATTGGAGAGAAAAGTGTCAGCTGAGAAACAGGCTTAAAAAGCATCTAAACCAGGTGGCTTCATTCTCTCAAGGTCCAGAAATACCAAAGAGAAAAAACCTTGCAGTGACTCTAATTCATTACAGCACTAGGGAACCTGCCAAACAACTCAACTGAAAAACAAAACCACAGTGTCGGGGCAGAGGGATGAGAACAATTGGTTTCTTGTATGGAAAACGAGAGAAGAGAACAGGCTTTCAGCTCAAAACTGAGTGTATAAGAAACAAAAGTAATAACATAACACTACAAGTTCCTTAAAAAGGCACTTAGGTCCCTATTTTACAAGCTCATGGTCACTGCTTACAGGCTGCCAGGTACAACTGGAAGCAAACAGTCTGTCTGATATTGGTACCAGGCAGTGGGGCAGCCACTGGAAGAGCCCCACTCCCCTTTTTGGTTTGCTTCGAGGGAGGAAAAACACGAACTGAAGGACAGCATGAGACTTCTGAGCAGACAATGGGTAAAAAGGGGGGGAAAGGAGCAAAAGCTTTCATGGCATGTGTGCAAAATAAATGAGGGTCTTCCAGCTCAGATAAAATGAGGAGCTGGGAAAGTCAGGACTTAAAAACTTTTATCAGTCACCAGCAGAGCAATGAGTGCTTTGACTTGTGATAGGAACTTATTCCCATTCTTCCTTTGCATTAAATTACAATGTTTTGAGCCTTGGTGTTTATCTCCGGGGAAGAATGGCAACAAACAGAACTGAGGGAACGCCACAAAACTAAAAGAAACCGTCGCTTGAATCCCTTAGTGAATTCACATCAGCAGTATTTACACCCATTGCATGTTCTCTCCAGCTGAACATACCAGAGAATGTGACTGTTGGCAGGAATCGGGCAAATGAGCAGTGAATAATAAGCTCAAGTAGAGACTATTCACAGGAACTGAATCTTGAATTTGCATTCAGGTCAGAAATGCTGGTGACTGCAGGCTCTGCTCACCCAAGCAGAGACAGGCACAGACTGTAGCTTCTCTGTCTGCTCTTTGACTTTCAAAACATTCCCTCACATGGGTACAGACCCCACCTTACTCTGTTCCCTGAAATTAAAAGATGAAACACTCTGAGCTGATTCAAGGAAATGATGAAAAGAGACATCAGTCAGGAAGATAACTTGTTTTCAAATGGCCTGTCTAGATCTGCAGCAGCATTAGTGGCCATTAGGAGTGGGTGACAGCACTTAGGACGGAGGTGCTAAGTAGTCCATGATACAGATAAGCAAGAAGCACTTTGTATCCAGCCTCTTTAGCTTGCTGCTGTTTTAAAAGGAAGCCAGATTCTTTGTACATGGCATATCTTCATTTTTGTAATGGAAAACTTCATCAGTTGTGTCTGCTTTATGTGATTTTAAAACCCTGGTAGAAAAGAAACTGAGAGATCTCATAACTCTCAATATCTCCTCAACCCTACAAAATTTAGGAGAAAAAAAGTGCTTTGCAAAGCTCTGTCAGTCTCCCTTTGGCTTCTTCAGTCTCTGCACTTACCACCGGGGTAACTGTCTTTGCTACAGTTTTCAGGGACTAGAGAGAATTCCCTCACTTAACTGCATTGTCAGGGGAGATTAATGCAAGGTGGGAGCTGGAAGAGAGGGAACTTGGCTTGCCTTTGTTCAAGGTCATTCAACCACTCCCTGTAAAGAGCCCTCTGACACCCAAGCTCTCCCACCACAGGAATTATTCCCTGACTCTATTTACCCAGAGGTGATACCAACCCTTTCCTAGAGGCAGCCAAAATCTCGAGCTGCTTAGAGAACTCTCAGCAAGACCTGACTGCTCCTTCTCCCCCTGCCTTACGCTGGCTGCTGTGATCCCTTCCCAGCTGTCCCTCTGCACATGGAGAGCAGAGCAGCTCGGGTGCCTCTCCCTTACTGCTTTGCCTGGGAGCTGCAAGGATGTGCTTCAGCTGGGGGAAAGTTTCACTCCTTGAAGGGGGCAGCTGTGGTCTTTTCTCTCCACAGGACCAGAGTTAATTTTCCACTCGCCAAGAGTACCAGAGGACTGAGTTTCCCTGTTGGCTCAGACTTTTCAGTAATCACTGGGACTTTCAGGTGATCAGCATATTTTGAGATTGGACTCTGCTGGGTCCTGCCACAACAAAAGGTTCAGGGCTGCATTTATGGAAAAAAACCCCTCTTGTCATCATTTTTGAAACAAATCCCCTTTCATTTTAAAGTCTCATTTGGAACAAAAGTTAATAGCTGTTTCACAGCATTATTTTTACTACAAAACCAGCTGCAGCCCAGAAAAGGACTTTCTGACCTCATTAGGAGGGCTGTTACACTGACGTCTTAAGTACAGGAGTTACAGTTATTCTTTCCAGCAAATTATTTCATCACAAGGCAATGCATTGGAGCCTTGGTTTGATGATCTGTGTGTATGACACTTCCACAGCTGATAACCAAGTAAATCCGTGTGTCTAAACACACACCAACACACCTCTGCAATTGTGGAGCTGTCCACAACTGCCTTTTTCAGGAACTCCAGCAGCGTGAGGTCCCTAAATCTCTCGAGTCTATCTGAGGGCACTGGTTCTTTTCTTCAGAGATGTATTCCTTGTCACGGTCACCAGTAGCTCCTCTCATTCCTGGACTATTTACCACATGCTGTACTTTTGTTTTCTCACTAAGAGTGCTGGTGTCACTAATGTGATGTCTCAATGTTGCAACCCAAAGTGGGGGAAGGGTTTTGTAGTGCAAAAACACAACAAAAACCAACACAAGAGAACAGACTTCCCCTTCCTGCAAATCTCTCATCCATCATTCTGGCAAGCATGCTGACAGGAGAGGAGTAAAATGTCACAGACGTCCCCTAGCAGATTATGTCTAATTGACCATTTCGCACCCCCAGGAGGCACTGCTGTATCTGAGGGGGTTCCTTTACTCACTGAAAACAATCAGAGTCAAAACCTATGATGGTTTTTCCTCTTCTTCCTTTACTCACTGCATTTTCCTGCTCACCTGGTCACATCCTCACACCATATAAATAACCCCAACTTCACTGCAAAAGGAGAAAGAAGGGACCTTAAATATTATCCAGTTCCACCCCCTGCCATGGGCAGGGACACCTTCCACTATCCCAGGTTGCTCAGAGCCCCATCCAGTCTGGCCTTGAGCACTCCCAAGGATGGGGCAGCCACAGCTTCTCTGGGCAACCTGTGCCAGGGCCTCACCACCCCCACTCACAGTAAAGAATTCCCTCCTGACATCCAATCTAAGCCCACCCCCTGGGAATAAAGGTATTCACAGACACAGCATATGTGCGCTGAGATGCTTGAGCAAATTACCTTCAGTAATACATAGGATTAATTAATCAGTGCATTAATAAATGGTGTAGACATTTCAAACTCCTTTAGGATTTATAAAGCATTTAGAACTGTCAACATATTATAGCCAAGTTGTACAGAGCGGGGTGGGACTGAACAAAAAGGACATCTACCGAGGGTCAGAGCCAGCCCATCTAACCTAGGAACTGGATTTTCCCAGTTATCTTAGCTCTTCAGGTGTGATAGATGTTGCTTCTCTGAGGATCCACAACACCCTGAGAAGGTAATGTGTACAGCACAGCTCACAAATTCACTAATTCACTGCTTTTTACACCCCAGCATGGCTGTCCTCCAATCTTCTTCTCTTACCTCTTAGCATAGTGACTGACAAATTTATCTAAAATGTGGCAGATTTAGATTCAACATTCTTCTCCTTTTGCAGGGGCCATAAACAAGATCCCAATTAAATTGCCTAAAATTTAAACCAAAATGTTTTATCTAACCTCCCTGTTAAAGTTGTAAAATACTCCCTGAATCACAGAAAAAAAAAAAAAAGAAGAAAAAAAAGAAAATTAATTACTGCATTGCATGCTGACTGCAAGTTCCATCTGGGAGAGAAAGAAGCTAAATCTGAGGACGTTTACTGTGAGATAAATAAGCCTGAAATCCAAGAATTCGCAGCTAAACAAAGGAGTTAACTACCACATTACTTCTCACTCTTACTTACTTGGCTTCAATCAATATTTTGCTGTTCACTGAAAATCAAAAAACTCAGCAGACTGATGGCTGGGGCACTCCACACGCAGGCAGTGGTCCTGCCAAGTTAAGGGCAGCAAAATCACGTCTCTCACATCCTGCATATGAGCTCTTAACACTGATGTATTCAGTGAAATCTGAAGAGTAGGAAGAAAATAGCTTTGCTCTTCTTACCCCTGCCTAGTGAGAAAGAGCTGTTTCAAGGACCTGTTCATAGCAAATTGTTCATCAATATAAATCCCAAGCTAACGTTAGAGCCAGGGACACGAACCCGAGGAGGACTTGGTCAGCTGGAAGCAGACACTGCAATACCCTGCCCTGAATCACCCAGCTCTGTGCAAGCAGCTCCAGGACAGTTCCACTGTCCCTGTCACTGAGGCAGCTCTCGCTCCAAGCAAAGCACTCGGCACACAGCTCAGAGCCTGGCTCCACGCCTGCCTCAGCTCCCAGAATGTCTGTCTTTCCTTCCCGTTCCACAGTTCACAACCCAGTTTATTTTAAGCCCAGAGGGATTCAAGCAATCAGAAAACTTTTTTGGGGATGCTGTTCCATGTGCAATTTAGCTTCTCTTGTCGTTTGCATGTCCTACAGGTACCGCACCGATTCTCCAGAAACAGAGAAACAGAGAGGGATTGGAGTTTGTGTTTGTGTTTGTATGAGTTATCCTCTTAACTGAAACAGATTAAACACACTAGAATTTTGAGGAACAAGCTTCCCTGCAGCCTAGCTGGTGGAATATAGCTCCCTTCTGTGGAGACAGCACGACACAGGCACAGACTGCCTCGTTTCCCCAGGAGCCTGGAAAGGTTAGGAGAAGGGAAAACACATTTCCTACCTATCTAACACAATGCAACACAGAGAGAGAGAGATGAATTGCTTTGCTTTAGTCTATCATTACCTTGTCATAAAACACTATTAGCCTAATGCTTCATTCCTTGGGAGCCTCGCAGCAGTGTGCTCTCTTTGGGGGGACACAAGCAACTGTGTGTCCAAAATACATTCTGCCGTGGAGGAATCCATGTCGAGGGTTTAAATTATCTGCATATCTTTAATCTTAATCCAGGGAGCCATGGAGTATCTGCTAGTTATTTATAACTGGGCTGGGGTGAGCTGCTGTGAGCAGGGTAATTGAAACAGTATTTCAGCCTGTCTGCCGCTGATTTGTGTAATGGCTGATGTTAGCTACGGCGTAATCACGGCGCTAAATGGAAAATAAAGAATAAAAATGCATTAAACATATGTTTTTATGTTGTGTTTTATGATCACATTGTTTTATTGCCCTCTCATATTCTGTTGTTCCTTCCTTTCTGAGATCAATTTACTTGCCTGGCAGCAGTTTTCTGTATTAAAGCTCGAGAAAGCTGATCTGCTTTCTCTTATTCTCTTGATTATGGGAGCTTTCAGCCTGAGAGCTACTAAATTCTAAAGACTGAGGTCTATGACCTCTTTTTAAAGTTGCTGTTACAAAAAAAGATCAGTTCATGCAAATTATTGTCCCTTAAATAATAATCTTTATTTCCCAGAAAGACTTTTTTTGTTCTTTCCTCTATGACTTTTGCAGCATAGATTGTTAATTCTCCAATCCATTACTTGCCATATACAATTCTTGATATTTGACAATCATTTCAGTTAAGTGATTTAGTGCTGCCTCAAATCAGGAAAGACATGGTGTGATTTACCATCATGCCCAGTATTTCCTCTCCTTTTAAAGGAGAAAGTACTCCCAGACCTCATCTTTGGTTTCTATGCCGAGGTGCCTTGCAATTCCTCCAGCAAGAATCACCCATTTGTGTCCCTAAGTCACCATCCAGCCTTGGTGACTTCTGACGGGTCACACCCATCTGGTTTTTGGGCAGGAATCTGCTGACCCACGACAGCTTTCCCATCACCCCTCCTGCAGCTTGGTGTCACAGGTCCTCTCTGGTTTACACTCTGCTTCTAGCACCCAAATCACTGCACCCAAATGTCACCTCTCAGTCCCCGGATACCAAACCACCTTAATAAAATAAACCTGTTACAAACAGCCTGCTCACCAGATTATAGCAGGAGCCACCTGCAGACCAGCTGGTGCTCAAAGAGGAGTCAGCAGAACTCCAGGGACTCCAGAATTCCCTGCTGCAGAGCAGAGCTCCAGTTTTAATGACAGCAAACCAGGTTCATTTCCAGCAATCCCTGTATGTGTTTTGTCAGAAGCTCCTCAAAACCAGCAGATTTCTGTGATATATGTTAGACTTGACAAATATGCTTTTTCCCGAGAAATATAGACTTTCTCAAAGAATTTTCAGCTTTCAGAATCTGAGGCAATCCCAGGCCATGCCAGACAAATTAAGGCAAGCCTTGACTGTCAAACACAAGCTGTCAATCTGCACATCCCAGCCACGGAACCACCTGCATTCCCAGCCACCAAGGTAAGCGCCCAGGCTGCAATCTTCTTTCCCTCAGCCTCTGAATTTTAAATCTTATTTCTTCCATTCCATTAGGAGCCATTCAGCCTAGAGTCTTAAAGACTTTTCTCAGGCTCAAGCCTAAGTCCACAAACTTGATTCCAGTCCAGTTCTGCCCTCTGTTCTGTCTTCCACGCATACCTGGCAAGGAAGCAATATTCTCTTGCAGAATCTCCTCTAGTATCACAGACAGCACCATTACTAGATTAATGATGCTCTGAGAGGGAAGGATGGGCTGAACACAGTAAAAATCTCTTGTAAACTGGCTGGACTCAATCTAGTGTATTCCACCATAATACCACCCCTGACAGGTGCTGAGAAGTGCCCTGTAAGAAGCATAACTGTGAACTAATAAGTGTTAAATCTGCTGATACTTACACAGGAGCGTAACAAATGAAGTGCAGCCAGACCACCCAGCAGAGTCACACCAGCTGCTGGCTAAAGGCACATATTTTATTCACTGCCCTTTGCCATGCTCCTTCTCACGCACGCATAAACTGCCCAATCCTTTTTATTATTTATTACCTATTATACAGAAAGAAACTCTGATATTTCCAGAAGGAAATTCAGGAAGTAAACAGAGAAATTGTGCTGGGAAGAAGGGTTCAGCCAAATGTGTCGAAGGGACGTGTGGGCCCGGAGAACGTGGAGAGCGACAGAGACTCTGTCATAAATCAGTGAGTTATCACCTTTCCCTCTCATGAGATGGCATCTGGATATTTTTAACCCCCCAACAAGAACTTTCTAAGAACAGAACAGAAAAGTTTTGTGGCTTGCTACAGGGAAAAATATCATCATCTACACAATCTTGGTGAGAAGAGGTCACTTGCTTCCTTGGAAAGATTACAGAAAAAGGAAGAAATCATAGCAAGGGAACTCTGTGATACATGAGTACCTAGAAACCCACTGAGAAAACCTAATCCCCTGTAGCTGCTGTGCAGAAGCTCAAAGAAAGCCATTTAACCTTTGGACTGTCACTGCTACACAGCTACAAAAGCATCCATGTGAAACCTTTAAGTGGTTGAAGCTACAGCTGGGAGAGACCTGTCCTACTCCCATGAAGTCTGACCCACTCAGTCCCCAGACAGAGGATTTATCAATTACAGCTAATACTTTACAAATACAAAAAATCAGCATATTTCTAAATCTGAAATACTACTCTTTCTCAGACACACAGTTCCTCATCTGAGCAGGCAGTACGAATGTATTTTCCTACTGTAGAGACACTCACTTCTCCTGCCATGGGTTCACATTACTGAAGCAGCTTCTTTTTCACAGCAGAGACGTGTTCTAGGAAGGCTGGGATATAATTTTACAGACAGAGGCTTGGGTGAACCCTGACGTAGGGATGTTGTTATCTAATGGTAAATACACTGTACATGCTACAGGCAGGGTGAAATGTTACTTTCCTTAATCTAAAAAACGTGTCTATGGCAGAAGAGAGCTTATGACATTAAAATCAGAGAGACTTACAGGAATGACAGGCACAAAGGCTCTGAAAAGGCTCCCAGCACAGTCAGACAACTATAAGCACAGTTCCCCCACAATACCAAGACTATTCCCCCCAAAAATGGGTCTCTGGAGGAGCAAATCTGTGAAGGTCATGTGGCAGAGCCCGTCTCAGATGGGTCGTGTTTGGTTACTGTCAGAGTCAGCAAGAATCATGGAATCAGGGAATATCCTGAGTTGGAAGGGACCCACAAGGATCATCTTAGTCCAACTCCTGGCCCTGCACAGCAACCATGAGGATCACACCCTGTGCCTGAGAGCATTATCCAAACACTCCCAGAGCTCTGTCAGCCTTGGTGCTGTGACCACTGCCCTGGGGAGCCTTTCCAGTGCCTGACCACCCTCTGGGGGAAGAACTTTCTCCTGACATCCCACCTAAATTAAACCAGGTCTTAGCCATAAACTCTTTCAAACACTTTTCTTTACCAGGATGTGCATTCCCCAGAGTGAGCCTCAGTGTTTTGTGAGTGCACCTTGATCCTGTGCTCCTTCTGGTCCTGGTGTGAAGCAGCTGAGCCTGGCCAGCTGCCATCCCATCCTCCCGCTCTGTCTTGCGTGCCAAAAACATTCTGAGCCGTTTGTCATTAAAAAAAAAAAAAGAAAAGAAAAGGAATTTCTTCTCTCTACCTTCCACAGAGCCTCGCTGCCTCTGGCCCATTGCTTAGTACCATGCCCATGTCTGTTCCAAGTCCACGCCAAGCAAGGCTTGGACTCACTCAGACCTCAGTTTATGTCCATGCACAGCCCTGTGGGGAGTGCAGAGAGGAGAAACCATGACAACCCAGGGACTGCTGATGGATCAGGGCCTGGGGAAAGCTGATAAAAGAGCAGTGTGGCTTGCACACCAAACTGCTCAGGCAGCTGGTACGAGAAATCTGCACCCAGAGAAAGGACCCAGGTTCTGGCATGTTGTGACAACTTCAGAAAATGTAAAAATAGGGAAGGGGTACGAGGAAAGATACAGTGAAATACAAAAGATTTTTTTCCTTCTACGATGAAGGTGAAAAACATCCAAAAAATTTCTTGTGAAATTGCTGAACGAGTGTGGCATCTGATAAATCAGAGGTGGGCTCCTGGAGGTGTACAGCACCCATATGCACACGCATTTCCAACACTATGAGGAGTGTTGCCCACTCCTGGGCACTGCAAGTCCTCAATACAAATAGCCTGAGAGCTCTGCTGAATGCGGGTGGGCTTAAAACATGCTTTAAATTAAACACTTGCCCACAGCACATTCCTTGCTGAATCAGAATGAATATCCTGTGTGTTGGCACCATCTCAGCTTTAGAGATACAAAAACTACCCCAAGGAGAATCAAGTGAGTCTGTAATTTCCAGCAAAATAACAGATTTACAATGCTATCAAGGGCCACAAACAAGATGGAGAGAAACAAGGCCAAGATTTTTGTCTGTCCTTGAATCATGGCAGAGTGCAAAGGAAGACACAGAGGAAAATCTTTCTTTTCCCCCCTTTTCTCCTGGCTTGGCTGAATGAGTGTGTGTCTGCAGCTCCATTCAAATCGGATTATCTCACTTTCAGAAATGAATTCACCAAGGAAACAGCTGCTTATCACGAGGCTGCAAATAGGATGCCCCCCAGACCACCAGCTCCCAGAACCTAGGATGAGCACTTAGAAATGTGTAGGGCTAAAGGAATGTTTGTTCTTCCTCACAGAAGACAATTATTGGTAAGTTTTCACTATGCTAGTTCCCTGCTGCTTTCTTTCTCACACTGCTTGCCCCAAGGTAAACCACATAATTTGAAAATTATGAGCGAGTTACGTTCCTATTATTCCATTAAAAACGTGCGAGGTTTCTATAAAAACCTCTGGTCAAACCTTTTAACATTTCTCTTTAACAAGAGAAGAAAATCATGCCTCTGATTTGAAATGTAAACTGACGATATCATGATTCAGATTTTCAATGTAGAGTGAAAAAACCCCACAAAACCCAACCAACCAACCAATAAAAAGAAAAAACTGATAAATGAGGGCATATTTAATTTGGGTGACTTTTTATATACCTCCACAGCAATGACTACCATATCAAGACAAGGGTTCTTGAAGTGTTGGCAACAGGACGGAATTGAATTTCCTGTTGCTGAAGGGCAGCACCAAGCCTCCACAGCAGGACTCAGCCAGCTTTGAGCAGAGGTACATAATGTGTATGTGTGCCCCAACCACACAGATATATCCATTGTCCAGTGTTTAATCCTGTTGTATGTCTGACCATTGGCACTTACCTTACATATGCAGCCACTCTTTGCTGAACAGTCACTGCTCTAGAAAGTGCTAAGAGTTATTTACCTTCAAGCCCTTAGGAGTAAACATGCAGAATCTTATTTAAGTAAATTAGATTGTCTTGTTTTTCAGAGAAACTACATAAACCACACAAAATGTTTTGGTGTGAATAGAAGCTAAAGAGACACAAAGAAAGCGCCTGAAACTTTCTTTAGTGCTTACCTTAAGCAATGCTATGTCCCACAAAATCAGGTCTTTCCAAGGCTTTCAAATATATTGGAAATTTTTGTATGAAAACAGATTTCAAAGGACTCACTAAGGACTGAATTTGAAGTACAAAGCAGTCACAGAACACAGACTTGAATGGCAGCTCCAAGTGAGCATAGCTTGAAGTTGGTCATGAAAGTGGCCTTAAAGAATAACTTCCTCCTGTCATGAACAGGTCAAAAAGACAAAGAAGTGTAGTGAGCTGGGGAGAAATGAACCTTAGAATTCCAGAAATGTCCTGGACCTAGACCTGTAGCTCAGTGCCAGGGACAGGCTTTGTTCCTAAAAGCGCTGACACAGGGAGGACGTGACACAGGGACTGCTTAGGTGAAAGAAGCTGTTGTGGAATTCAGTATGCTCTGGACCAGCATACTGAACCCTTTTCCTCAGCCCAACACCTGCTATTCAGATGACGGATTACATGACTTTTGTGCTCCTAACAGAGCTGTGTGATTCCTTCTGTCCCAGGCTGACAGGATGAAGGATTAATGAAGTCTGGAGAGGAGCTCCCACTGGTGAAATCAAGCAGCCACCATCTCCCTTCCTCCCAGAATGAGTCAGGATTCTTTTTTGTTCATTTGTTTCACACAGACACTGTCACACCGCTCAACACCACCAAGAAAAAAAGAAATAAACAACAAAACAAACTTTGGATTTGCAACTTAAATACTGAAATGAAACATGGGAAAAGCTAGAGGGAACAGCAAGCGCTGAGTTTCGTGTATTGCCGTTTGTCTCCCTGCATAAGGGGTGTTACAAAACCATCAAAGATGCTCAGTGGTTTACCCCAGCCCCATCCTTGCTGAGCTCATGACTGGATGCTGTCAGGTTTTGGTCCCCCGCCAAGCTGGGAGCATCCTGCCTCAGCATCCACAGCCTTTGCTGGGGCAGTTACCTTCCTGCCTTCTGGTGAGTCTGAAGGGAAGGCACAAAAAGGCCAGACTAATTCCTGTTGCTGCTGTACGGCTCAGGAAGCATGAAGTATTTATCAGTCTGAGCGAGCCAATTATTTTGCCAGTCTCAACAGCAGCCTGTCAGATGAGAGCTGCTGCTCCCAGCAGTGCACGGAGCTGCGGAGCTGCAGAAGGGTCACTCAGCTCACGGCTCACTCAGCTCCTGCTTTGTGGGACAAAGATAACTGTGCAAAGAGAGCCCAGAAGAAATCTGAGCAGCTCTCTGCTACAGGTTGCTGACTTCAGACACACATGGCTACCTTATTCCCAAATCACAGGGTTAATGAAGAGATGCCGAAAGATCTGAAGGTGAATCGGGAACAGAGAGATTGATTTTGCAAACTGCTGAGCTGAACTCTGGATTAAGTGTGAGCCCAGAGATAAGTAAAGTAGCCCTTAAAGCTGTAACACCCTATTGCTCCTCCCAGTCTTCAAATTCTCTTACTCTTCTGCTCTGCAACAGATTGATATGAATTACTCAATAATCACCACATCCCCTGGGCTTCAGCCTTCAACTGACAGAGAAGACCTTATCTCTGTCTTGGGAGTAAATTGTCCTTTCTCTAGTTTTTCAACTATTTGCTCTGAACTTTAAGGACAGAATATCAGACTCCAAATCCTAGCATAAAATCTTCTCTCATTTCATAATAATCAGGAAGAAATGTAGTAATCAATAATCATATTCAATAAGCCTTGTGTGTGTATAAGATTCTGTGTGTGACTTTACAGAAGTCACTGGATTTTTTTATGCTTCTATTCTCAGTCTGTTCTGAGAAGTTATAGTTCTCTTTTACTGTTTTTTTTGTTTAGTTAGACCTCAGCCACTTCAGCACAAGGTCCCTAAAAGCAGCCCCCAAACCACAGTAGTGCCCAAAGACACATGTAATGATAAATACATATATACACACATACCCATAAAGATGGTACTTTAAACTAGATTTATGATTAAATCTCTCATATTTTGGGATGAGAAGAGGAATATTATTAAACTCAGAGGCACTAAATAACTGGTAAACCGTAAATATATACCCTAAATCAACCAGGCTCTATTAGTTGTACTCTACCATTCCCTTTGAAAGAACTGCCCCTCAGAACAACAAGAAAATGGCAATTCAGGCTCCAACTCTTACTTCAGTTTAAAACAAGTCCTTAGCAGTAGAAAATGAAAGCAATTATTTTAAATAGATAATGAGTTTCAAGGTGAGCACCTTACCCCTGGCACTTTTCAATTTCAAGTGCAGGACTAGCATGTCTCGAGAATACTGTTACTGACAGTGCTGCTCCAATATATTTTTAGAGAATTGCCCTCAGGGCTCCAGTTTCTTCAATCCGCATCCTCCTCTCTTCCTGCCGAGGTTCCTGCTGAGTTTCTGACAACCCATAATATTTAAACCCCTCTCATCCTTTCCACCTTCTTCCCAACCAAAACTGAACAAACATTTTTTAACCTACTTTATTGTTGTTTTTCTCCCAGCTGATGGCCCCACGTGTGAACAGGCTGCTTGAACATCGTCAGGAAAGGTGGTGCTGCTGGATGAGTGTCAGCAGCCTGGCCTAAAGAATTCTGTGCTGTCTGTGGGACTGCATACAGATTGCTCTGTTCAAGCCGCAGGTGTGCTCAGTGGTGGAAAACCAGCAAAAACCTGTGTGTATGTGAATGAATGCAGGCCCTCCTCCCCCTCCTGCTTTGCACCAAATACAAAGTCTGGGATTGCTAGAAGGCAATTTTGGGGAACTTTGGTCTTGCTGCTGCTTACAACAACCAGCTTGAAGCCCAAACAGGACTTAGACTAACACAGGGCACAAGGTCAGCTGTTCCTACCCATTTCACAAGGCTGCTCTGCCAAAATAAAGCCCCTGCAGTGTCCAGAGGAGAAGAATTCCTGTTCACCATCCCATATGGATTCACGCTGCTTTTCATTCCTTTACCTTTTTTCACAGTAGATAAATACAAACAAAACAAAAGCTTCTCTAATTAAATTCAACATCTTATCACAAGGATGAGAAGTTCCAGGCTGCAGACATTTCTGTACCCACTGACAACTGTGCTATGATGATTATTATTAATAACAGCTACAAGTATGCTTGAAGTAGCACATGAGCACTGAGCAGGCAGCCCAAAGACATTATTTATTTCTTGGCTCATGTTAGATTTATAGTATCAAGGGTTTTTTGTAATTAATCTACGGCTCCTGAGAACTCTACCACCTTTCTAATGCTGGGAGAATGTGGCTCCTATGAGCTAGCTGTGAAGGTTATGACGTGTGTAATGAGAGCCAGTGTTTACAATGCACAGCAACGAGTCCCCTCTTCACCAGAGGCCTGGCAAAATGGGGAGTTTACAAACCCCTGGATCTTTGCAAAAGGACATAAGACCCAGTTTCTATTGCATATGTCACTTGCCATTGCTGGAAGGAGCCAGTGATGTATCCAGGCAGATAAACCACTCAGATGAAACTGAGGAAAAATAGCACCTTCCCAGTTTCCATTAACACAGAACAGTGCTGCTTCACCAAAACCACCCCACCATAGGGGAGAAAAACCATCTCTCCAGATCTTATTGAAAAAAAGATGAAGAAAAAAAGCTCAAACTTGCTGAAAAGAAAGAGAGAAACTTTTTAACAGGGGGTTGTCAGGACTATGCTCTGATCCTCTCTTTTGATATAGGTGGACTGAGAGATTTATATCAGGGGCCTACAGACTCTCAGATCCATCAAACACCTCAGCTCTTGCCCAGGATCAGTCAGGGTGGGTTGCTGCAGATGGTTTACTTCCACACCTTTTCCTCTGCATTTCAACAGCTTGGGTTTACTGAAAGGTCAGCTATGTGAATGTCTGGAGTTTCAGGTAAAGTTCCTTCATTGTCCAGGCCACCATAGGGAAAGAGAATCTCAAGATAAAGACGGTGGGAGTGAAGACATCCTCTTCACTGTGAGGAGGAAACGAAGGGAGGATCCGGTCTCACTGACTTTTAGGATGTGAGAGCATCATGTTCCACTGTTCTAGCTCCTCCCTCTCATATGCTAGAGGCTACTTCCTTGAACACACACCTAAGGCTCAGTGTGCAACAGATGCAGAAAAGCCCTTTAGGATGACCAAGATCTTAGGTATCATAAGTTTACAGGTCAATATCTAGGAGGAACATGATTACATTTATGTGTGGCTTGTTAGAATGCCAAGATAAAAATATATACAATTTCATTAGCCCATGTTTATTTTTGCACACCCTAGTCTTTTACACGGATAATGCAAACTCAAGTCTACACCAGGAACTATTAGATTATCAACATGATTTTTGTTTGTGAGACTGTAACTGAAAAGTGACTTCTACTATATTGGATTATTCAAAATGATTCCGAGAAAAGGCAGAATTTTATGGATCATCATTTCTCATTCTTGTCTCTTCTAGAAGGTAACAATTATGAGAAAATCCATTGAGGTATTTTTGAGACATAAAACAGCTAAAAGCAGTTTTTTTACATGATTAAAATAACAGTACCCTGAATCCTCTGATGTGCCAGGTATACAATGTGCTCAGCACAGAAAACTGCCATGGACATCTGCAGCAGAGGTGTAGCAGCATCCCTTGGCCATGCAAGGCAGTGGCTATTCAGTCACACCTCCATTACCATCCCTTTCCACTCTGCTGGTGCATCCCCCACCTCGGGGCACGTTCCACCACACATCAGCCTTGACCCACTGCATGTGTGGGCAGCCAGACTGCCTCACCAGGCACAGGCAGCCAAACAGCTCCCGCGTGTCCCAGTCATGCCCAGCATAACCGGGTGGCACAGACAGGAGGGAGACAGCCAAAGATGAGAGTCTCTAACAGCTCGCTGAAGGCACGGGAGCTATGCATCCCTGCCTGTGCAAATTAGCTGCCTCAGAATTTCAGAGAGAGCTCGAAAGATTCAAATGACAAGAATGCTCCCATCTGGTGAAAAATTCTCTTTCAAAGGATAGGAGAATCATGCTGTCCTGACCAAAGTGCCTTGCCAGTAAGACTTTGAAATAACAACACACAATTTTCTCCAGCTGAGAAGAAAACTGTTTGGGAAAAGCTTCCAGTCACAGATTTGAAAACCTCTGCAGGCTCACTCAACCCAAAAAAACCAAGAATTTGTGAAAAGGCAATCCATGTGACCCAAAAAAAATCATACCCACCTATTAGCAAAATCCATATGCAATAGAACTACCAGCTTGCATAGAGTAACTAATAAACAGCAGGCTTCTCTTTTCTCAAATCCATATTTCTTTCACAGAAAAATATAAAAATAATTTCTCATAGGGATAAATTGAAGAAACATTTCTTCTTTTTTTTTTGGTCTTGGCTCAACAAAAAATAGTTCACCTCAAATAAGTCAAGTTTGTTCAAACATATGGAGACAAACTTGTATAGATTTTAAGCAAACTTATCAAATAAAAGTGACAGGATGTGATAAATATTTTTTCATTATTTATTACAAGCTGATCAAAAGGTATATCTGTAATCTGTAATGTCTATATTTTATTCCAGATGATATCTAGCATAGATAATTTCCATCAATAAGGTTTTTTTAATGTCAGAAGAATTCATTACATGCTGGCTCCTGTAACCTGTTGGGAAATTACTCCTTCTAAGCTAACCAATAGGAAATCTTACAGTGATAACATACTCAAAGCAGTGCATGTGAAATAAGTGGTCTGATCAACATCAATCCCTGTTCAATAGCCTATTAACACATAATTTATACAAGCACTTAACCTGCAACTGGCATCATTCTGCGGGAGGCAGAACAAGACAAAAGTACTGGCAAAATCATCCCAACTACTTTAATGGCATGAACAGCAGTGATCCCTCTGTGTGAGTCTAAATGACATAATCAGCCAGTCATAGCTTCCTTTTTCTAGACATCCACATTTCCACCACCCTAGTTGCATCAGAAAGAGATTTTGGAAATACAAGTTCAGTGTTGGGGAACAAGAGAGGTCAGAGATGTTAAAATTGGTCCCACCAACTTTTATTTCTCTTGCAAGTTCTGATTTTAACTGAGAAGCTCAACTCACTATTTAAACTGGGATATGCCTTACCGGCCTCTCCAACAAAAAATGAACAAACAGATTTTAAAATAAAGTACAGAACCTCATTACACATGGAATCCTTTATCTTTTCATTTTAGCCAGAAATACATGAGCAGGAGATGCTAACAATTTTTAATTTTAAGGGCAGGAAGAATTGTGGCAATCACCTAATCAGATCTACTTGAGTACGTGGAATGGTCCCCAGCAATTCCTGTACCAAAAGGAATAAAATGTGGCTGAACTAAAAGCACTCCTCTTAGAAAGCAAATTCTTATTTAAAGACTGTGAGTAGTGATCAACAAATCACTTTCCTCAATAAATTACTGTAGCAGTTAATTAAAATGTGTCCCTTATGTTCAGTTTTCTTTGGCATCCAACACGTCGAGAGCAGACTTTGTTTTATCTTGCATTACATCCAGGCAAAGTTTGTAAGGTCTGGCAGTAATTTTTCTCCACAAAAATGGGTAGAAACTGGAGGCACCTTTCTGGTACACTGCCTGATACTTCTACACCATCAAAAAAAAGGCACAAACATTGCTTCTACTCCAATTTCTGCTGCTGGCTGGTGCCTGCAAGGTGCTTGTGCGGCAGCTACCACATGTGTCACAACTTGTGCCAACACCAATCACAACCTCCACCTGCCCTGGCTAGGCTGCTCTGGCCCAGGAGTCCCAACACATGCTGCCATCACACCTCCATTCTGTGGTGCACAGACATCTTTCTGCAATAAATACAAAAGCTCTTTAATTTTCTTCAGTTTTCCCTCCACACTGCATATGATCTTGATGAAAGATGCCTTGTTATTTTCTCCTTGCTACGCTGAACAGACTCTCCCAAAAGGATAAAGATTACAAAAAAATCTGTGGGAAGCAGGACAAAAGAATCTTTTTGTTTTCTGACAGCCCAGCTTCTCCTATGGATCCCTTTTTCCTCCTCCCTGCCCCCAGGATGACACAGACTCCCTCTCCCACTGCCCAAAGGGGAGAAGTTGACTCTGTCATTTCCAGCTGTGTGCAAGGGCAGGAGGAACTGGTACAGCAGGAATGCCCCAGCCCACGTGTGGAGCCTTTCCTGGGCAGGGGTGGGCAGGAATGGGTGGCTGATCCCTGTGCTGCTCTCCCCACTGTTCTCCTTGTCCCAGCTGAGGCAGGGAAGGCAGCCCAGTGCCCTGGGCAGCTCCAGGCTTTGCTGTATCCAAAACCTGCCCTGCAGCCACCTCTCATGTCAATGGACCAGAGTTGTGTGTGCTGGGTGAATCACATTAGAGCTATTTAGTACTGGGAATTTCTATATTTATAATGTAACAGTGGCAACTTAAGTGCTCCAAGGTCCCTGGACTCACACATCTATCTTCTGGAATTACTTGTCATCGAGGTGTCAAACCCAGGAGCACCAGGATGACAGTTTGTTAAAATGGGCAAGCTAAAAGATTCTGCTAAGTTAACACTTGAATGGCTTATGAACCACTCATTTTAATATTTTATTTAAGTTGGAGGGAGTTGATTGCGTGTGGATTGCGTGTGCAGGACCTGACAATGAACAAAGGAGTCATTCGTAGGGCAAAAAGCCTTTTGCTTCAAACCAAACTTGCAGCATCATGACAGGCTGTCTCTTGCTCTGAACCTGTTTCTCCTACAACTGGTTGGAACACACACAGGTCCTGGGCATCTTCTACACAGGAACAGTGAAAATATGTGACAGCGCTGTCATCCAGATGTGCTTTTGTTTTGTACCTTTGTTTTATTTGCAGATGTAGCATCAGCTACCACAAAAGAGGATATTTCACCTAGCCCTCTCAGCCCTCAGCTTCTTGCCACCATCTCTCTGACAGCTGTTGCTGAACTGGGGGGACCTCACTTCTCCTGGCAGAGCTGCTTGGAAGAGCCCTTCTTGCTTCAATCAGAAGAAATGGCTGGGTTAGCCAAATGGAGCAGGTCTGACAAGTGTGTGGGGTTTGGAGAGGGCAGTAGGTGGGATGTGCTCTGGGGCTGACACATCTCACACCATTCAGGACCCTCAGCACACACCATGGGTGCATGTTTTACCAATGCTTGGGCTCTTCTTTCCCACCAGACACTCTGCAAGCAGCCACCAAAACACAGCTGTGGCATAAACAGGCAAGAATTAAGTGAAACTATCCACATATCTCTCCTTAACAATAAGCACTGCCTGAGATTCCAAAAGTTTATAAAATCCCAGAGGAGTTAGGTTTTTCCCCCAGCCACCAAAAAGCTGTTCGTTGTGGAAGAGCAATCTCCTCCTTTCTGAGACCCCAGTGAGCCCCAAGTGCAGAGGCTGAAGGAGGAAAACAGGCAAATATTTCCTCTGCTGTCTGGTTGCCTCCTTTTCAAAGGGATGTAACTCAGTGCAATTATAGTGCAGGGAAGTCAAAAAGTCACTACCCATCACATGTACAAGAGATACAAACCACATCCAAGCCCTTCATATTCCCAGGGAGCAATTCTAGGCACTTGTGCACTGGTTTATGGCAGCATGGACAGGAACTAAAATGTATTTAGGAAGCTCCTATTAGAAACGTGGTGTTTTCATCTAAAGGCCTCAGGCTACATTCTGAATTTTTAACCATATAAACAAATATGATGATCTTTGCTATTTAGAGAGAAGCAGAAGGAAACAGGGATCAGAAGAGTGGTGTAGGTAAGAACACAACTAAAGACAGACCAAGTGAAATCACGGTACAAAAAAGCGACGCATCCGCTGGGACAAGGAAGGATACAGAGATACAGAGAGAATGTCATTGTCTTCAACTTCCAAGTCTCAAAAATGCCTGAGAATAAAAACTCCACAAGTCAAAAATATAATCATAAACTTCTTGAAGCACTTACCTCTGCTTATTCCTGCCTTTCATAATTTAAAACATACTGTATATGAAAATCTGCCATCCCAAATTTCATTTTATGGTAAAATAAAATTAATCAAAATGAAATATTTCAGAACAAAAAAGGAAGAAATCACAGAAATGAGAAAGCTGTAGTTAGGTCAGTTAGCATTCCAAATAATTTTGTTGAAAAATTCTTTGAAAGCTGCCAGCTACTGACAGCTTTTTAACTCAACAGAATTTTTCTAATAAAAACTACTCTGTTTATTATTTTTTGACTGCTTGCCTTCAAGTAGAACTCATTTTAAGCAGATTATATTGCAATTAGATCTAACAACTTTTGCAAGGCATGCATGAAGACCTATACCACTCAACTCCGAGGAAGAGAGATTTGCCTTAGACCAGTGAATTAATACACTTCAATAAGTCCATTCTTTGTGAGGAAGTGCCTGATATTTCCTGCAGTCAGACCCTGTGTGATCCTTGGTAAATGGAATGCAGTTCAAAGATTTGCCCTTGCAGTGTAGATTTCTAAGCAGCATTTTTCACTGCCATGATGCAAATTCAGTGCCGAGCCAAACGTTCAGGATGGATTCAGGTATGGGACTCTCATTTGATTGTTTGGCTGTGGCTGCAGGTCCTCCACCTGAACAGCACATCAGGATGTCTGAGATCAGATAGTGCCTGCATGTACAACCAAGGACCTGTAGGCAAGCTGGCCAACAGCACAGCCCCATCTTCTGTTGGCTGCACATTCCTGGTTGGGATCTTCCTCAAACTGATAAAGAATGGGGTAGACTGTATTTTTTGGTTTCCCTAAGACATATTTCACCCAAAACACGCCATGTGCAGCATTAGATGACAACATCCTTGAGGAGATTGTTTTGCACAGAAGAATTTGTGACTCATTAAGAAGAAAGGTGAGTTCTGCTGAATATATAATGCCAACTTTGACAGGAAATCTATGTTTCCTCTAAGAGGCAGAGTATCAAATGAGCAAAGACAGCACAGTTCCAGAAAACTGCAGCTCAGCAGTTAACTCACGCAAGTGATGAACTTGCCATAAGTGACCTGAAGATTCCACCTCCTGGGAAACCCTCACATCTGTGATAAAACCAGGGTGGTTAACATGTGTGACTCTCCCTGGCTGTACATCACTGGCATGGGGCCCTGCTGGGGCAGATCCACCTGGATGTGCTGGACCTGCTCTGGAGGTGGAGTCAAACGGGGTGACATATCAGAAGAAGGTGTTGCAAATGCCCCTGCACCTCTTGACCTCTATTTTTAAAAGCCAGCAATCAGCAAGGATGGTGGTGCTGTGGCTTTGCCTCCACCTTCACAACACAGCTGAAAAACCACAAATGATGGGGAATTTCAACAGGTCCTTCTATGTAACCATACCAAGGAAGGACACTGGCAGCTCAGTGCTGGTATCCAGCCAGCAGGTACATTACCTCAGACCCCACAGATGGTTTCAGGGGCTCTGCAGCTACAGGAATGACAGCCTTTCCCTTCCAGCCTGCAGTCTCTGAACAGACTCACTCACCTTTTAAGTATTAATGAAGCGCTCTGCTCACCTAACGAAAGCAAGTTTTCTCTACTGAGTGAGCTGGGGCCTTGGCAAGCCAATTAGTGCAAGATTTTGCAGCTCCTACCAATGCTGTTTAGTGCTGTTCTAGAAAGTGCTCACTGACTGAGAGCTTTCTGGTGAGCTGGCGGAAACCAAATTGCCAAAAGTAATTTTCCCCCAAGGGCACAATCCACTTTGATACATTTTCTATTTTGAAAAATACAGGAAGTGTTTCAGAACTGCCACTGATTCTAAATGTGGTGGGCTGTTATTCAAGAACTAGCCCCAGATTTCAGCTTGACATTCCTTGTTTGGAAATAATTTGCCTTGAAATGCACAAAAGTGTATTATTTAAATGAATAACAGTGTAACACAACCTGAGTATATATTAACCTCAAATGTTTATTAACTGTATACATTAAGTTCAAGTTATTTTAAAAGTCTGAAGCAGTAAGATACCAGGGACAATGATAAGAATTACAGGACTTTTAGGAATCCAGAAAGAGGAGAAATAGGAAAAGAAATAAAGTACTATGTTTTAGGACAGCTCACAGAAGATGTGATTGATTTCATGCAGTAGAAGTTTTCCCTGCTTTCAGCCATTAACATGAATGAACAAGCACAGACCAGGGAAACAAACTCAAGGGACCTTCAAGGGGACTGCAGGCATCCTCAGGGAGCAGTGTCCCATCACAGAACCTCCTGACCTCTAAATCCTGCTGGCATGCCATGCTCCAATGCCCTGAGGCTTTCATGCCAGTTAAGTCAAAGATTTGTATGCTGCCTCTCCCTGCATTTAATCCTCAGCTCTCCATTCCCCAAAGGAAAAGCTCATGGCTGCTACGGCTGGCATTGACCTGAGCTGTGATTCAGCCTGTGGTGATGGGATCTCTGAGGAAGACTTTTCACACAGTGGTTCTCCCCTGCTACAATAATTCCCAAGTTCTAATTTTCCTCATGCCACTGCTGCTCAAGAGCAGTGAGCTATGATGTTTGGAGGCTGAGGAAGGAAATGATCAGTCAATCGAGCAGGCTCCCGTCTCCCTCCGGGGATGCAGGGGCACTTCAGAGCATTTAGGAGACTGGAAAATTTGCTCAGTTAGTGCCCAAGCAAACCTGAATGTGGCATTGATCAGTAATTTACAGTCACCCAGGCCCAGCCCTACCCTGTTGGTACTGTGAAGGTGCTTGTTTCTCAAACACTTCTCCAAGTATTTGTGACCCACACTATGGTATAACTAGGACTGGTGGGCAATTAAGATACCAGCTAACCCCAGGACCCTGGATGCTCAGTGATTAAATACATAATATATTCTTACTTTCTTGTACTTCATGTGTTTTGTGCAGCTCAGCTGCACTAAGGACAAAACCCTAACAAACTTTGGCTTTTAAGTATGTTTTGTGCTAACAAACACCTGCCTGAACTTCAGCATTCACAGCCTGGCAAAAAGCAGTCATTAAATTGTATTTATTTATGGCAGATTTTCCTAGATGCCAGAGAATGCCCTCTCCTTCCTCTGAGTTTTTCACTGTGGAGGTCTTTGAATAATCTCTTATGCACTGGGGTATTGAAATACTAAGCTCTGACAAAAAGAAGGCTTCATGGAAAAAATCAAATTAGAAGCATCTCTTTTTAATGAGCCAAGTCTAAGGCTGTTTCTCATAGTTTTCCATAGAGAAAGAACCAAGTTCTTGGATGAGGTGAGAAGCAATCAGAAGTGTCAGTAAAAAGAACACGCTTTGTCCCAGCTGCTGTGTCAGTCTAATTCTGTGCTGGAAAATCATACATTACTCAGTATTATCAGTTAGCAAAAGAAACCAAGTGGATTATTAGTTAATGCTATGGGATTGCTAACATTACCTCACTGTGCCAAGATGGAAATGGTCTCCCAGTTCCAAAATGCTTATATACCCAAGCACATGGAAATACTTAAGTGTAATGAAACCCTAGAGAGTTCTTGGCTTTATTACATCATCTACAAGTGAGCTATTGTATCACCTTCAGTCAAAAGAAGAATCAGTCCCAGCAATGCCCCATTCACCAACCAGGTAATAGATTCATCTCTTTCACTTACCCTCTCCTGCAGACTTCCTTTACATCATGTTCTGTCTTACATGCATTTAAATAAAAGTCTCCTCCCTTTGAATGTTATTGGTGGACATTTTTGCCCAAAGGTCAGCATCCCCTGAGTGTACTGCATGCCTATGGATAAAATATAGAGGTAGTATCACAAACTGAATTACAGTAACATGGTTACAAACTACGTGTCAGCTAATGCTGAGCAGTCCACCCTTTGCTCTAGTTCTCATTAACAATTCGTACTCTACCTTTTCAGACAAAAAGGAGTTGAAGAAGAATTAAAAAAAACCCCAGGCATCCTAGAAAACCTCACATGAAGTTGGTGCCTAATGTAAACTCCGTAATCTGCGGCTGCATGGGCAGATCATCCTGCCACAACATCCTGCTCTGTGTGGAAACCTGGAGAAGGAACTCCCTGTTGATCCCCACATCAAAGTACAGAGCAGAGTGAAGCTGCTCGGAGGTACAGTGGGAAGTTTTTCCAAAGATGAGACCACGGGTGTGATGGAAGCACGGAGTAGGAGCCTGCAGTCACCAGCCTGCCTGCCAGGCAACCAGAGCCTGTCAATAAACCAATACCCTGCCTGGCTCAGCCCTCCCTGCTCCCCAAACCCACCGCTGGGCTGGCAGATACTTTGTATTCCCTGAATTGCCTCTCTGCTTGAGCTGCTCGGGCGCAGAGTTAACAAAACTCAAACATGAGTTCATGCAGCTCTGTCTCTGTGAAGGGAAGGAAGGAGGAAGCCGAATGCAGAAAGCACAGATAATGCTGTTGCCTTACCATGGGCCTTCCTCAAAGCTATTGATTTTCTGTCACAGCTTTTTACTGAAATCACAGCATGGCCTTCTGGCTGGCTGAGATGCCTTTTTCTGTACACATGCTCCCTGGTGTCTCTGTATTATCACATTATCCTCACATGCCAATTCTCAGCATCCCTGTCACCACTAGAAGCTGACACACAGGTTTCCTTTATAAAAACACAAAGCTGCAATAAATTCCAGTCCAGCTCAAATTAAACCCATTGTTCCTGATTCTTATTCATAGTACCTTATTCCCAGCATCAAAATGCTCCCTCTCCTTGTTTTTCTCTCTTTGAGGGAAAATGCTGTTTACTGGGAAGCTGTGCTAAAGCTCTAATTAACATGAGTTGCACTGAGCAAAAAGCCCACCAGCAAACAGGCCTGTTTTAAGCCTATTTTAAAATCATGTTACATTCAAGACATGCTCCCTCTGTTGTGTAGGCCCACAGAGTCACTTAGGCCTTACTGCCTGCTTCGACTGCTGGCTGTTTCCCAAATTTTCCCTCCCTTCTGTCTTATTCTCTGCCCATGGAGACAACAAACAAGCTATTTCCACAATCAAGAGAGGCTCCTTGCTGAGTCAAAAGAACGAGCTCTGGTTAGAGAGGAAAATACTCTCAGACACAGGTGTGCAAGCGACATCATAATTACAGTCAGAATAGATGCCCTACAAGTTGCCTGGCATTTGTAATTAACGGTGCTCTCTAATGAAGACCACTCTGTGCGCCATTACCACCTAATAATGCTTCATTGCTGCATGAACAAAGCTTTATTTCACTGAGAAAATGAGGATCAAATATTCACAGAAGTAATCTGCCCCCGAGTGCAAGATCCCCGAGTCAGGGATGAAACTGTGGGTTATTTAAATATCAATCAGAATGAATTTGTTCTTAAACGCTAGTTTACCACTGAGATACAAGCCAAGCTAAGGGAGCTGCATCGTGGAAATCTCTTCTGGAACCTGGTGAGATGTATCTGCAGGTCCTGAGGGAACTGGCAGAGGATGTGGCTAAGCCACAATCCATCATATTTGGGAAGTCACGGCAGTCCCACTGACTGGAAAAGGGGAAATATAATCCCCATTTTTAAAAAGGGAAAAAAGGAAAACCTGGGGAACTACAGGTTGGTCAGTCTCCCCTTGGTGCCCAGAAAGATCATGCTAAGGCACACGGGGACATAACTGGTGACAGCCACCATGGCTTCACTAAGGGCAAGTGGTGCCTGACAAATTTGATGGCAAACTGTGACAGAGTTATCATGTTAGTGGATAAGGGAAGAGCAACAGATGTCATTGACTTGGGCTTGTGCAAAGTATTTGACACGGTCTTGTTTGATGTCTTTGTGTCTAAACCAGAGAGACATTGCTGGGAGGAAAGGATTCAAACCTGAATATTTGGCGAGGAGGGAATAGTTTCACTCAAAGTGACCTCACATCTGGGAATGCTGAGAATATCAGTGTGGGAGAACTAGTATTTGCTAGGATGAAGTAAGCCTGAGGGATCCTGTGTCCCTGTGTGCCTCTGCCTCCTGGTGGTGTTGGCGAGGCAATGAAATAAATCTGCTCTTTGCATTGCAGATGGGGCTTGGTGCTCACCCTGGCTGCCTCTATGTGTCAGTTCACACCCACACGGGTTTGATGTGTGGAGCACTCGGTGGATAAGGAATTGGCTGGATGGTCATACTCGAGGAGTTCTGCTCAACGACTCAAAGTCCAAGAGCAGAGCAGTGATAAATCCATTCCTCAGGGACTGGCACTGGGAGAGGTGCACTGATATCTTTGTTGGTGGCAGGGACAGTGGGGTCAGTGCACCCTCAGCAGGTTTGCTGATGACCAAAGCTGTGTGGTGTGGTCGACACACTGGAGGGGAGAGATGCCATCCAGAGGGACCTGGACAGGTTGCACGTGCGAAACTCATGAATGTTCCTTATTCCTGAAGACAAGAAAGTTCTTCAGGAGGTTCCTGCTGTCCCTAGCTCAGCTTGGACTCGATCTGAAGCTTAACTGATTCTATGATCTATGGCTGAAAGGACAAGAGGCACAGTTGCAGCAGCCAGTACAAGTTTTATCCCCAAGTTTATAAGTCACTTTGCAGAAAGTATAAAGCACTTTTAGACTCTGCTGGTGCCAGAGAATCACCATTAATGCCAGTTTTTAATATATCCAGGGTCAATAGAATTGAGGAAATTCCAGTGTAAGGATGTTAGATACTTGCTCGTTTCCAATTCAAATGTTATTCCGATGAGGTCAGGGCCTGATTGTACAAGGAGAATGCAGAATAAATGATAAAAACATGCCTCGATTTCTTAAGGAAGAATTACAGCAACGATTAACATTTGCATCACACTTAGTGTCAAAGTCCCCCTGAGCACTTTGCAAAGCCCATCTCTGCCCCATGGTGGTTATTCAGCAATCCTGGAGGTCAGCAGCACGACCGTTCTGCACCTGCCCTTCCTCCTGCTTCACAGGCAGCGCTGGCACAGCCAGGTGTGCCACACGGAGTGCTCAGGGTGCAATACTGCAGCATTTATGGGGCAAGAAAAGCCAACAGGCTCTGAAAGCTCCTGGGGCTACCTGGCTTCCTCCAAGCCTCCTGCAGGACCGGCTTCCTGCCCTCTGTCCCTTTGGCAGGACCAGAATGGCCTCACTGGAGCAACTCCAGTCAGCCAGGGCCACAGAATGCCCGAGACATAATCAGCTTTGCACAGCTCATTGTGAGAGAAGACAAAATATGACACGGATGGTGGAGGGAAAACCTGGCTTATTCATACTGATTTTGGTGGTTTTCTGACAATTCATGCCAATCCAAACCTCGGCCAAAATAGTTTTAAATGGTAGCACAAAGTTAAAAGGAAAATGTGGTGTCTGGCCGTACCAAGGGATTAGTTTTGTTGGGACAAAACCTCCTGTAGCTGACTTAATAACTTGGCACAGGCACTGTAAATAAAGGCAACACTGAATCTGCCAATTCCCAGCTTGTCAAGCTCCTCCACAAGCAACAAAGCACATAAGAAATTACAGACAGTTAAAATGCAAAGAGCAGGAGGCCATTTCCTAAAAGGCACAATTACTGTGCCCCTAGAGGCTGGGTGTAAGTCTACACCCTGAATTAATTTCCATTCATTTCCGTCTGAAACTTGTTTGGCTTTCCCAAGATGTATGTTTGAGATGTTTCCAATTTATCTGAGACTTCATCATGAAGGAACTTACAGCACACACTTCAGTGACATGTTTAAGTCCCTCATTCCCATGCCATTTGGCAATAGTCAGCTTTCTATGAGGCAGGCTTCTAAACAGCCCAAAATAAAGATCTTGTTTTCAGCATCTTAATTTAGAGTTTTCAGTATCAGTGAGTTTTGCTTTGTCTCAAAAAATGAACTATTTATTTGCAGGGACATGTTGATAATCCTGTGTATCTGTCGGCTGCAGGGCCTAAAGCTGCTCCTATGAACATCTAATCTTGTTTCCTGGATAAAAATGATATGAATTTCACCACAGGTGCTTGCATTCCCCAAAATATTTCTTGTTTTTTTTGAACAGAAACACACATACGCATGCAACACGGAAACAGGCTTGAATCCAGCTGCACAAATGTTGTAACAACAACAGAGGGAAACAAATGAAATGTTACAGCCCTTTCACATTGCCCATGCAGTGGAAGAAGTGTTGAGCTCCTGGGAATGCTCTTGCTCTCAGAAGAGAAGAAGAAGAGATGATAATCATCCAAAAATTATCCAAAAAAGTGTTCCTGTGCTGCTCAACACCCTGAAAACTGCTCACTGATAGGTGTTCACGCCATTTCACTTTAGACATTCCCAGTTTGATACCTGCATGTACAGCTGCTGAAAAGAGAGGCAGGTTCCTAAAATGGATTCTCTGTACCACCCTCCAGGAGTCTCATTTTCCTTCGGGGTACCCAGGATCTTAAGAACTATTCTAAGAACATCTTTTATTGTCTCACTTTTCTGGCTTTTGGGCAGAACATGTATTGTTTTTTCACAGTAGGTAATTTATTCAGAGGCATTTTCCAAGTCAGAGGAGCTACTCCCAGACCCAGCTGAGCTTCTTGGTAAATTTGCCCTGTGCAGAACAGCAAACACAGAGAGGACAAAGCTGAGGAGGGTTCAGCTGTGCCAGTAAAGCACACTCTGGGGCTACACAAACTCCTCAGCCTCCCTAGAACAAAAGGAGTTAAAATTCGGGGGGAGGGAGTCTTTTGTAAATCTGGAAACAGATGGCTCCTGTGTGTGCTGTACTTCCACCTACGTTTTTCCCAAGGCCACAGGGGGGCCCAGGCTGATGCTGATTTGGAGAAGCCCAGACCATCTCTGCCACTCGTTGACATGAGCAGTGCTGAGCAGGGAGCAACCACAGCCGTGCTGTTTCCAGCTGCACACAGGAATGCCCACAGGACACACCAGCTGCAGACCCTTGTGAAATTATCCATAGAAAGAACAAGGCTGTTGTCAGAAATCACTGGGAACCCCACTGCCAGAGCTACACGCCTTCACACCTAACCTGCTTTGGGGCCAGACAGCACCATGGATCACAGCCACAGTCAGCAATTTGATACTTTTCTGCTTCCTACTTCAGTACATGAAGTAACCAAAGTCCCTATGAGGCCTGTTCTTTACAGACATTCTCAAGACACAAACAGAAATCAAAAATTTCCAGTCTGCCTGGTTAAATCTCGCTAGAGGATGTCTGTGCACTTCACTAAAAAGCCCCATTAGAGCAGAGCAGATTTATGTCAGACAGGCATATGACACTGTTTCTTTCTTCCCCTTATGCATCCCTACCACAGACATGCCAAGCACCTTTTTGAGAAGCTTGTGTTTTGCAGAACAGTTATAAAGAGCATTACTAAAAAAAGCAGTTTTCATTATTCACAAAAGCCTATATAAGTTACCAGGACGATATTTCAGTCATTCAGTGTTATTTTCTGCCAGGAATATACAAGTTAATATGACCTTTTACAACATCTACCCTTAAGATGCCTCCAAGCTATGATGGGATTACAAAATTTGAAATCTGCTGAGGCAGATGAAACATTTCTTATTAGAATGACCTGAGAAATACAGGGTATGCCCATGTATTCCCTCGAAATTCTCATTCAGTGGGTTTCATGGGTTTTTTTCCTCTCTGCCGGTTTGCAGACCCTTAAGCATTTCCCTTCGGATCCCCCAGTGTCAGCATAGTAATAATATTCTTGCCTTTCTTAATTACCTTTCTCAGATCTCGTAGAAGCAGCTAATAGAGCAATAGGGATCCATAGAGAATAATCTGAAAATGATGAGTTAATAACTTCATAAGGACAGGCCCTTAAGTGATTGTCCTTCAAAGAAGGACGCACTTTAATAACCATGTATATATTATATAGTAGTTTCCTGTTCTTCTGTCTTGCACAACAGAAATAACAACTGCAACCTTTGCAATCCTTTGACACTGCATTTGTTTAAACCATCACAAAACCTGCCCAGAGCACACTGGGGAAGTCAGGGTCAGCAGAACACTGAATCCCAGGCTCAGGAATTACACCCAGCTACGGTATGCAAAACAGACTTGATGGTAATGCTTATTTTTGTGCAGCTCCCTCCATGAGGAGGGTTACAAAATGCTCCATGCAGAGCCAATCACTCACAGTTCAAGCAACCAGGGATGGCGCTGAGGGAAACCTCATTTCCAGAGGAAAGTAATACAGATTTTAGTACTGGAAGCTTTAATGGTAATGTACACTAGAGAGAAATAGCACTTAGCAAAATGCACTAATGTTTCTGTCCTTTCAATAGAGACATCAGAGCAACGATTTCTACGGCACTTTTGATCCTGGACTCTGAAGGTGAAATTTTCTGTTCAGGAGCTGATGTATAAGTTTTTATGAGGCTCTCATTAACCTTAGCTTGAAACTTTCAGTGGCGCACACACTTTTGCTAGACACTGTATAGAGGTAAATTTGAGGAAGGTGAAGTCTATAAGAAAACAAAAACTTTGAAACCAACTATTTCACTCAGGAGTTTTTTTATCTGAAGCTCATTAGATGACTCACAACTATTCTCAAGCCCCAAGGAACACTCACCTGGAATGTCACGTGAAGGATGCTGCAGACATACAACTCTGGTTGGTAAAATCAAGCCAAAGCAAAAAATTTGGTCAACATGCAAAACCCAGGGTAGCTTTTCCTACAGCACTGGGGCACTGACATGTGAGAAAGGAGAGGAGGGGGAAAAAAATTCAAGACCACTTCTTAAGATTGTGCAGAGAAACAGAGTCTCAGGTGTCAATCCTCAGCACCAGGTGCCCAATTCACAACGTAACAGCCTGGTTGTAACTTTCCCACCTCAGCAAGCAGGGGAGACAGTATCAGTCCTTTTAAGTATTAGTCCTGCTTGTGAAGGATGAAATCTTTAAAAAGCCTGGTCACCGTTGACCAAACAAATACACAGTGTAATGTTGGCTACAAGCTGCAGCTGAAATGTGTGTTTGAATTACGCACAGAACAAACCCAAACACCATCCATGCTCCAAAGGGCGTTCAGGAAGGTGTTTAAAGATTTCTGTGAACAATTTACAAAGCGAAAACATCCAAACCTCTTTCAAAAGTTCTCTGCCTCAGGCACCAGCTCTATCACTACATTAAGTTTTCATACACAGAGCTAGCGAGCAGATGGCCAGTGCAAGCAGACAGGTTTCAATAGGGGCATTTCAGTCTCTCAGTCAGAGGTGTATCTGAGCAGCCTGTGCTCTGTTTAACAGAAACATCCAAAGCCCAAAGATCAGGATTGCTTAACCATTCACGTAAAAAGACGAAGAAGAAATGCAGACACTACAGGAGTTCATTAAATGATGCTGTTGATTGGCAAGTCGTCTGTCAACCTGACACTGGGCTTCCAATGGCTTCTCTGGCTGTTTAGGCACCTGAAAAAACCTGTGTTCAGAGTCCTTCTGTGAAAACCTGAACAGCATTTGCTCTGGGATGCACATCATGTTAGGCAAAATTAACATTTTTGTCTTTCTACTTTTTCAATTGTCTAAATTCTGACTTCCCAAGCATCATTTGTCTTTGCAAGTTTAACTTGGTATGATGCAGTTGGAAATAGGGCAGAATACTTCAAGCTGCCTGGCTCTGAAGGAACAGAAAGGACGTAATCTCAGTGGTGGGGAAGGAGAGAAAAAGAACTGCTTTGTTGTAACACACTACTCCTTGTTCAAAAGGCTGTGTGACACCTCTGAATTTTGACAGAACAGCTGCATTTATATCTACTTGTGATGAGAGTTCCCATCAGCCCAAGCCTGGCATCGTGCCTGACTGGCAATTCATTACTTACTGTAATGTAGGAGCACTTTTTAAATCACAGCAGCTCCTCTTCACTGTTCTCTCTCCCCTCCACCCTGAGGAGCTGACGTGCCTAAGTGGAGATGCCACCACTGAGCTCTGGGGGCTGTGTTCCCCAGCTGGTGCAAAGAACAGCCTGTTTATTCCAAACAGGGGCCTGAGAGAGATGCTCCGAATCATACTCTGAGGCAGCCTCTCTCCCCATCCACCACAGGCAGAGCCAAGATTTGTAAAATGAGTAATGAGGGGGAAAAACATAAAGCAGGGCTCTGTTCAAGAATTAATGTGCTCATTTTAACTCAACAAGCTCAATCTTCCCTGTTTACAGCTTAAATTATCTCCTTTAACACTGGAACAATAGAGGGAGAACACTGCCACCGCTTCCCTCATGGTAAGCAGACAGGTGCTCGCTGCTTGTTGGAGTTAAAAAATGAGCCTCCTAATAGGATAATATAGTTTAGATTATATTAGTTACAGAAAAATTGAGATGAGAAAGCCTCAAGGGCATGATCATCATGAAACATGGGGCTGATTACAGTGAAGTGCTGAGCTCCAGACAAAGTCATTGGGTGTTATATGTGCATTATAATATGATCACTACTGTCTTTCCGCAAATTATGGGCAAAAGGTAGATTTTCATGCAGCTACACATCCAAGTTTTCTTCACTAAATATTTTTATATATAAATTTTTAAAATCTGCAGCTCATAATTGTACCCATTTAAACCTCTGCGAGTGCACAGAACAACAGCACAACTATTTATAATCCATATGTAGAATGCAGAAATTGGATAGCACTCGATGAACATGCACTGCTGCACACTCATACAGAGGAACAGTATCACAGAGACATTTCTTGAATGAAGATCAATCCTCTTGACCAATGTAATGAAGAGAAAATTAGGGCTAATGAGAAGATCAATCAAAGAAAATTCAAAGACTTCCAGATATTACTCCTTATAGTGATCAGAGGAAAAGTGTTTTTACATCACTGGGATTTTCCAGTGTGTTTGAGGGACCAGAACACTCTACAATTTCCCAGGCCCTGTTCTGACAGTGGGCAGAGAAAGGATCACACAGCACCAGCTGCAGCTACCAGTGGGCTGGGCAGCCTGAACTGTTATCCTATAGTGAAAATAAAGGTACTGCAGTAAAGAAACGAGATAAAAACTTGGCAATCAAGAGCATTCTTGAAAAACTTTTGCACCTGTGCCAAGGGAACATGTCTGCTGGTATCATCCCAGACAGGAGCTCAGAGCAAACAGGAGGAAGGGCAAAAGGCAGAAGCTCTAGCAGAAAGTCCATCAATGATACTTTAAGTGACTTGAACTGTGAGCCAAGAAATGAATAAATTATGACATCAAAGTCTGCACTTATATAAGTGACAGGGTGCTAATTTAATATTTATTTTTATGTTGGGGGAATTCATTACCTACAGAAATGTTTATGTGCTCTCTAGAAAAAAAATATTCACCCTCTTGTTTTTAAATTCCTGTTATTGGCATTCCTATTGACAGGGGGAAATACAGAACCATACAAAACTGCCCAAATCACAACATAACACTTCAACGTGTCCGTCAACTAATGCTAATCTATAATTGAACATGGTGTAGGTACTCAGGAAATCCATTAATCTATATAGATTGTTCCTTCAGGATCAGTGCTTCAGGTTACTTTACATAAGGAAAGGCATCCAAGGTCTAGGACACTGTTAAAAAACCCACAGATCTTCAGAAATACTTACCAGGCATTTCAGGAGAGACATCTGACAACCAGAATGCTCGATAACTTCAAAAAGAATACACTCACTGAAGAGGTCCACCACAGAAAACGTCTGCAAAGACATAAAAGGACTTGAATGACTTTGAAAATCAGTCAAAACTCATTCAAAATTGTGATCCCAAGGTTTAACCCGAGCCATTTCTTTTCCTTACACAGATGGCCCTTCTGTTTGACTGTGAAACAAATTTGGCAAAGGAGGCAAATACATTAATGCTTTAACAGTTTTTAATGCTATTTGGTTATTGTCTCTATTACCAAATCAAAGGTGTGGGGTAATAAAATGCAGACAAACCCCATGAAAATCACAACTGAAATAAATAAAAAGGGAAGTCTTATATCTCCAGCAGAGAGGCATTACTCTTACTTCCTCTGAGTCAAAATGCTTTGCTGCAAAGACCTGCAACTCCCATCCACTTCTGAAACAAAACCCCAAGCATGCCCTGATGATAAGCAAAATGTCAGAGTGGGGTCAGTACTGTGTTCAAATGACAAGCACAGGAGAACAGAACACCATTGGCACCATCCAGGACAGACAGAAATGCTCTGCAACATAATAAAAGTCCTTTTATTTATTGAAAAACACATTTCTTTGCAATACTCTGCTGTAAGCCAATTGTTCTCTTTCTCAAAGACTCCTAATTTCACAAGTATTAGTTTGCCCCAGTGGCCCCAGTTGTTCATACGGATTTTCCCACGTACAGCTCTCTCTCTATTCTGTAAGAAGTTGGAGATGAAAACTCTTTTGAAACCTTTTCACTGTCAGAAGAGACTAACTGACAAGAGCATGAGGCTGGCAACATAGAGAAGGAAAAAAGCCTTGTTTGAGAGTCATGTCCATGTGTGACAGCAACCCAGCAGGGATTTTATTAATGGCAACATGCAGGTTATTGCTGAGCACTGAGTGCTCCAGTGTGTGCACACATGGTAACTGAGAAGAACCTTCCCTGCTCCATCAGCCAGTGCTGGCTCAGAATTGAGAGCTGAGCTTCAGGCTCATTAAGATAAGCACATTAGGTGGCCAATCCCACCTGGATATCATCTGAGCAACTATCCCAGGTAAAACATCTCCTGTCATTAAAAAGAGCTGGTGCTATTGAGCTTCTGCTGCTTCTCTTGCATTAAGTTTTCAAGAAAGCTTAAAGAAAGCAGTTTCTCCTTGTAAGCAAAGAGGTGACACCAGATCAGTGCCTGGCTCACAGATCTGCTGAGAACTTGGGGATGAGGGCTGATAAGCAGACAGAGCTCATTTTCCTTATTAGCAGAAATGGGAAATAAGGCAAGTTGGAAAGATGTGTGCCTTAAAAGGGAATCATGTTTAGAATGCTTTCAGGACAGGCTCCATCAGAGCACTCAGAAATGGCACTCTGAGCTAGAGGAAACCCAAATTATTAGACAGCTCTGAAAAAAAAACCTGCTGTGCTTTACCCTAAAAAATTAAAATACCACGCTGTCTGCAGGACAAAGCTGAAGTGTATCAGCAAATCTCTGACCTTCCTTACACCTCCTCTTCAGCATTTTAAGATTTTAAAAATTAGCTGCTTATCCCCAGCTCCATCCAAAGGAGACATGACATTTCATGAGACTTACTCATATTCTGATCTGTCTAACTAGCAGGAGATCTCTGGAATATACTTTTATAATAGGAATGCTAGTGTGCATCTGCTCCTTGCTCCTCTTCTGCTCTGCAGTGTTTTCAGTAACAGACTGTATCTGAGTTTGATTTCCTGCTTCCACTGGTCTCCTTGGTACTCAGAGAGCCAAAGTCACCACTGAAATCTTGGCAGAGGCCGAGCTTTAATTCACCAGTAAGGCAATCCATTAGAATTACAGATAAACTGCCTAAGTGCTGGATACATTTACGCAAGTTGTATAGGAGAACTTGTCATTGATTTATCCTTTGCCAACCAGTTTAGCACTCTGGAACAAAACACAGACTTTCGGAAAGCTGCTCTCACTCCATTCAGCACCACAACACCTGTGAGTGAGGGCAAATTCTGCTTCTACAGGCATTCTTCCTTATCCTGAGAGGAAAAGGAATACAGATTATTGGTATGGAGAATGTTTACTATTTACTTTTCTATCATTTCTTGACTTCACAAAAGCATTCATTCATTGATTTTTTTTTTAAAGTCAAAGCCATTGATGAAAGCGGATTGCCCTTTACTGTACCGTAAAGTGCTGCCTGCTGCCCTGCAAAGGGCACTGCTCCAAATTAAAAGATGATTAGACTCTCTAGGGTGACCTTGTGAAAAAGCAGGGATGTGTTTACTTCCTCTGCCTTCCAAATCAACCTTGCTCAATTTAGAAGCATAGAAAAGATGTTTCTACTAATTGCCAGCCCTGAAAACTCCTGGAGTTTTCTGAGACTCAGAGTCTGTGCAGTCTCAGCAACAGGAAAGACAAGGAAATAGTTAATGATTCTCAGTGAAGAGCACAAATAGTTAACGATCCTGGGAGCTACCTGCGAGCAGGCTCCAGCTCACTCATCCACAGCTGGGCTGAATCTGCAAGGCTGACAAATTAAAAATCAATAAATGTTTATTTTTTTCAGCAAAACCTTAAGTCGTAATTTACACCACAGAGATCCTTCAGACCTGCTCTGCAAGAAGGTGGCTTATCTGCCCCTTAATTTCATACAGCAGTTAGCCAAAGGTTTTCTCTGCCTTTTTGCTGAAACAGCACCCATTATAGGAGATATACGTTAGCATTATAGGAAATACACGTTCTTGAGTTAGCAACTCAAGAACTCCTTGGGATGTGGGGCTGACTGGTTTCATATTAAAGGATTATCCCGAATAGTTGCTTCAGTCATGGCCAATGGATTTGACTCCCTGTACTTGAAGAAAATCTTAAATTCCCCTCGAGAGGAAAGGACTAACCTGCACTCCCAGCAGGCTCAGCAAGGATTACCAGGAATCAGCACTCATCCACCTGAGAAGCCAGAGCTACAGGAACAGGGCACTGGGTCACCAGTTAATCCCCTACTGAGACAGCAGCAGAGGAAGTTGTCAAACCTGCTGTTCTGCCACGGAGGCTCGACGCTTTGGCCGTCACACAACTGATCCTCAGAGAACTTGGCTGAAACTGCTGAGCTGGAAGTGCAGCATTGATTGGGGTGCACTCCCAAACCCTATCAGCAATCACGAGCAGCACTTGCTGGACAACTTGAAGCACTTGACTCAGCACTGACTGGACAATGGCAGCAGCCACTGTCCAGATAAAACATCCCCAAATTACAGCCATTTTCTATCTACACATCAAGAGTCACAGAACTCTCCTTTCTGTGACATCAAGTACCCACTTTATTCCCATGCTGCTCCTTGCAGCAGGACACAAACTTCCCTTTGCAGTTTAGAGATAGACACTGGAAAAGTCTGCTGCTGAATGGAAATTAAAACTGTAGTAGCCATTAAGCTGGGAAAAATATATTAATTCCAGGGCATAAATATGACAATGCCTATCCTGCCACCTTCTACACGAGACTCATTTAGGTATTCCTGACAAGGTGCTTGTTTCTTGCTCACGCAAAAGCTCTCCTACCTTCAAATACAACCCCTGCCTCATCCCAAACTGTTGTGAGCATCAGGGACCTGAGGTGAATTTTGAGACGGGTCATCTTTAGCCCAGCCTTCTCAAGAGGGAACACACTTTACATTTCTGTGTGCTGCACAGGTGGAAAAACTTCCAACAAATCTACTCTCGTTTTTCGCAAATGTCCAAAATGAAAGGTCACATGGAATGTACCATATGGAGCAAAACAAGGCATGCCAGCTCTATTTTGTCATTTTGGTATCTAGAACAAAGTCCACACAAACCTTCTTGTGTGTTTGTTTCGATGTAACTCACAATCTGCACGATTTTAGAGAAGGCAACCAAAATGAACTCAATATAACACCACTGATTGCTTTCACACGGCATCCCTTTAAGTCCAGGTGTGAGTCAGAAGCAGATGTGGACATTCATTTTCTCTTTATTTTCAGGCAAGCAGCCCTATCTGCCCAGCTTTATTCACCACCCTTGGGAGGTGTTCCTGGTGCCTTGGATTTACAATGCCAAAAGGTAGCTTCTGTGAAGAGACTAATATCCATGCAGCTAAAGTAAAGAAAGGAGCTCTCCTGGAGGGTAGTTCAGAGCAGGACCTGTAACCAGGCCCTCAGAGTATCACTTCTGATAAAGCTCTTTATCCCCACTGAGGAACCAGGGAGAGGAGAAAGGCTGGCTTCTTAAATTATGTCCCTTAAATCAAGCTATTTCAGTATCGTCTTATGGAACATTTCTGGGTTTGAAGCTTTTCCTGACTTTTTATACTTGAATTCAATCAAACCCAGTCTATTTGCATAAAAAGCCCATTTGAAAATAACCAGCTAGAAGTGCCAAATTGCCAGCCCCGGAGGTGAAGCATTTTTTATGAGCAGTATGGAGTTCTCATGAGCAGAGGCAATGAAAACCTGTCAGCACAGTCACGCTTTCAGTACCCTTCACAATGCCTGGCACATAAAGACCACCAAGAGGTGGGAAGGATTCGTTCCAATACCCTCTGAAATGGTACAATCTTTACTAAAAATTCTAAATAGCTTTAAATGTGTATTAACATGTACTGTCCTTTATTAGGAACTCATAAAAAATATTTTGATTCATTTCCCATTGAATTTCACCCGGTAATTAGCTTTACAGGGACTACAGGGTATGTAATGTGTAATGCAACTTGTAACTATTTCCACCCTGAAATGTATCAGAAAAATGGGGAATTTAATGGTAGAAACTTCCTGTGACTCATGGTGGGTTTATGAGTTGTCGGAGTGAAGAATAAATGCAGTAACTGAATGGGAAAATACAACAGCCGTTATGAACACGCCATAGCTCAGGTGTAGTTCCAGAATATCCTTATATTGATAAGGATATTGATAAGGATATTGAGAATATCCTTATCCAGCAAAAGCAATTAAATACACGCTTAGCTTTAAGTAATCCCACGGGAATCTACAACATCTAAAAAGTAAGGAGTAATCATGAACAAAATTCTCACTCTGAAGGAATATTTATATAACTGAACCTCCTAACTGAGGCAAAAGAAGAATTTCATTGTGACTTTTTCAGTGTTGAAATTATTTGCCTCAACCGTGAACTATTAGTTTCAGTATGTGTGTATATATCCCCGTGAAAGAGGACAAAAAATACCTTGTATCCATTCTTGAGCCCATTTGCTCACATGTTGAAAACACCAGAATTTCTGGAAAGCAAGGCCTGGATTACAAGAGACTCCTGAGTGGCCACAAAATGAGTGGTAAAAGTACTTTGCAATTATCTTTCTCAAGCACATTCCTAATTCTGATTCTAAGTCGCCTTAAAGTCCACTCTCTGACACCCTTGGCTTTTTCTCTTATATCCCCTCTTCTGGGAAACAGCTGGTTTGTTTGTCAGCACGATCCCGTTCAGCTGTGGTTTGGTCCAGCCACTGCTTTTTCCCACAGCCAAGTAAAGCACCAAGCATCTCTCTTGCTTTGCTGGGATAGAATTACTGGATGAGGAACTGGGGAGATGGTGTGTGGCTATCTTATTTAAACAGTGGCTGAGGGAAGAACCCCGTGATGGATGAGGTGCTCAGTGGAGCAGCTTCCCTAATAACTCACTAAACCCAAACAGCTCATGAATTTCTTTTTCCTCACAGGGCTCAGAAAACCAGGCATGATTCTGTCTTTCAGTTCCTTAGAGAATGAACCACTGCAGGGGTGGATAAAGGGTGGAGAGTTTACCTTTCTCTCAGGTGTTTTCTGATAAGAGCAAGTGCAGAGAACGCCCAGGATCACAGAAAGGTTTCTGGTCTGCTTACACAAGAAGATTACAGCCAGCACTTTGCATGCACTGAACAGACCATCCACACAGGGCCGAGGCTGGGTGAGAACATCAATCAGAGAGCATTCTCTTGTCTGCTGCTTGGGCACAGCTGAGGCCAGGCCTGTGGCACCGTGTCCGCATGGACAGCACAGTCAGATGCCACCACACAGCTCAATCACAGCAAGCTCTGAGCCCTGTCCCCGTCTCCCCAGGCAACCCAAAACTCCTCTTTGAACAAAAAGTGACACCTGTCTGATAACTTGCTTAAGATTTTGACTTCCTAAGAATCACAAATACTGCAAACACAAAAAGACACAGGACAACCATCTTAAAGATCCTCACGTGTGCCAAACCTGTTGTTCCACTCCCCCTACAGCAACACACATCTTGAGGCCTTCCCCCCTCTCCCTTTTACCATATTTTAAAAGGTAGCAAGTCTGTTAATTAGTGTCAAAGAAACAATGCAAACTAGCTGAAAGCAGCTTTTCTGCTGCTGATCACTGACAAGCTAATAGGCCTGACATTTCCTTCAGCACACTACTCCTTTGATTAATGCAGCTGCACAATTATATTTTTTTTGAAAATTTGTGTAGTACTCTCCCATGACAGGAATTGATTTACAAATATAAGACAAAGATGAAGAAGAGGTGGACTTTCAGTATGGGGAAAAAAGTTATAATGAGGTTCACAGTCACAGTCAGGGAGGCTGTTATACTGACTATTAATCTTGGGAGGTTTTACTGACTTAGGTAATAGCAAGGATCTCTTAAAAGCCAGAGGGGGGGGTCAGCAGCACTTTCTTGTGATGGGCACCTGCTGCTAAAAATTCTTGGAGGAGAATTCTCTTCTATGAGACTGCCAACACTTCCTCAAAAGACGTGCACAAAAATAAAGCCCTTCTTGAGTATTTCAATCTAAATTATTGAAAATAAGTTGCCATTTTTTATTTATCTAGTTGTTCTTTGCCGAGCCAAGCTGCCTCCAGCTGTCTATCCCAAAGCTCAATGGCTGCTCCAGCATTTTTGAGCAAAACAGATTCTCTTGTCTTCAGGCTTACATGCGTAAAATGCAGCAGTGACTTTGCATTCAGTCTGAACTTTGTATTTTCAAGTCTGACTGAACTTGCCGTAAGAAATACTCAGCCTGAGAGGTTCAGTCTTAATTTTTATTTTCAGCTTTTCCTTGGCAAAAAGCCGCCACCCTCTCTGCTTGTAAACACGATCCCTTGTCCAAGATCATCAGCGGAGTTAGTGGACTGAAAAGTGGAACATTTGGTTGGTTTTTGTTCCCAAGGTTTCCTAGAAGAGTCATGGTAAAATCAATACTCTGAGATGACTCTGCCTGGGATTCTTGAGGAAAATACCATACATGACCTTACAGTGTGTTGGTGCCCATCTATTCTTCTGTTCTCATGCTTTCCTTTCCTCCAAAACTTTCCATTACCAAATTAGAAATATGAACACATTCGAAAAAGGCAGCCATATAAAAGAGACTTTTCTCGGCTGTAAATTTTATTAGCTGGGGTTTTTTTGTCTTCCCTACACACTAAAGATATGCAAGCTATAAAATCCACTCACTCCTTAACGCACAGAAATTCCAATCCCCACCAAGGATCAACCAGAGAAGCAGATCAACCCTTCAGCAGACCCACTGCTGGCTGAGCTGGCTGAGAAAGGCCATCCTGTGTCTGAGGAGGGGGGGATGCCTGAGCAACATTCCACACCTACAGCCAGGGATATCCCCTTGAGAGAGACAGATTCAAATTCCCTCTCACTGCAGTTCTAAAAGTGAAACCCAGGTCTCCCCTGTCCACACCAGATGCCCTTGCCACCGGGCTTCTAGCTGCTCCTTTGCTACAGCATGTGACATTTTCATTGGCTTCAGGAGATGCAGAATTTTCTGGACACTAATGAATTTCCATGAAAGGTTTCAGTTTCAGTGAATCAGCTTTTCCTAATGAAAAATGACACTGACAGAAATTTCTCTGCCAGCTCTCTCACACTGGATAACCTTCAGAAACTCAATTCTTCTCTGTGTTTCTCCATCTTGAAACAGGGCAATAACACCGACCTCCTTTTTATAACTTTCTCTGAGATGTATGGACAAAAGCACTGTGTAAGAGCAAAGTACCATTATTATTTATTATTCTAAGCATCACTGAGACAATGAGGGAAAAGCAAAACACTACGATACTCACTGAGGTAACAAAATAAAGCCATTCCTCTGGCAACGCTTTTTAAATGTTACAGCTTGGCTTGCTTTTTTTTCCCTCTTGGTAGCTGTCTAAAGGGTTGATACAATTCCCCAATAGCAAAACTGAAAAAAAAAAATCTCTTAAAGTAAGCAGGCAAAGCAAACAGAAGAAAGAATTCTATAAGCATACAAACAGCCTCTGATGGTTTTGTCTCAAAGCAAGATTTTTTTTGTTGCCAGCATTTTCTTGAGCACACAAAGAATCAGTCCTGAAAAACACCTCCATATTGCATGTGCCATATCCAGAATTTTACACTTCAGGGATAAAACTCTTTGATATCTCAAAATACAACTTAAATCATAGTAATAAAAGCAGATTAAGCCCTCAGTATCCTGTCACTCATATCATCAGCAAAACATCCAAAGAGAACAATGATTTATGGAATAAATCTCCATCCCAACAAAGTATCTACATATGTAAATGCCATCAGCAGAGATTACCACCCAAAGTTATTTCTCACCACATTTCAGTGAGTTTATAAAATATTGCAAGACACAGAAATGTTCAAGATGTGAAAAAATCTTCTGCAGAGAGCTTTGGAAGTACAAAAATGCCACCCAGGCTGATAGAGGACACTTTCTCAGCACCAGTTCCATTATCTTTCAATTATCGAGGTACCAAAGTATAAAAACCCTTCTATAATCAAGGAAAATACAAAAAATTATATCTCCTTTGCTACCTACATCTTCCTTTCCTACATCTTCCATTTCCAGAGTATTTTTCAATCAAGAGGCAATATACCATGACCATAAAAATTATTGCAGGCTCTTAAAAGACCCTCTTGGCTTTGGAAAGAGGCTTTAAAATGTTAAATAATTTCTGTCAGCCTTCAAGTCATTAAAAACCTCTGGAAAAGACTCAAACTCTGTGCCTGGGAGAGAGAATTATTTCTGTAATTGAAAGAAGAACAGCAAAACACAAGTTCCTTAATAGCACATGGACTCTTGGGGGATTAAGCAATCAACTATCTTGTCAACTCAAAATATACACTTGGGCAGCTTTTTTTCTGCATTTGTTGATTTCAAGGTGAAAACTTATTATTTCATAAAATACAATTAGAGCATTTTGCGTAGGAAGTTCCAGATCCCTAAAAAAAAGTGTAGAAGCTGGTGAGTCTTCACACAGAGATTAATCCATAGAGAGGGGAAATGAAAGTTAGCCCTTCCTGCCAGCCCATAATGAGTTTCATACTATCTACAAACTGAATGCATCTACTTGTGAGACACTGTGAGTTATTTTCATACCTCAGGCACAGAGCAGCTCATTTAAAGTGACTTTTCTTATCCACCTGGTGTGGTTAAGTGGCTGCTGTGCAAAAAGCCAGGCATGGAAAGAAAGGTGCTCAAATGCAATGACCCTCCCAGCAGAAGACATCAATCACAGAGACAAAATAGGAGTCTGATGAGCAGCAGCATCATTGGATGGCATTATTGGGGCATCTCTCTGGTCCTTCAATGCCTCCAGGTATTTTACTGGATTTATTTGTCAGAAAAGTCCCTTGGTTTCCATCTCTCAAACACAAGCACAACTCTTTGCTTCTCTCCAGAGGGTCAGTTTCATCGCTTCTATTCCAGTCTGGGCAGGCAGCTACACAAATGATGAATGAAAAACTGAACTCTTACAATGTTCAGAGACAACTCATGGTCAATTCTACCCACTTTTAGGCCTGGGGAGGTTATTTGCTTCCTTATTTTGCTGGGATTTTTGTTGTTTTGTTTGGGGTTGTGTTTGTTGTTTGGTTTAAAATCTTGTTTAGGTTGGTTTTTCCAGCTCAAATCAAATTACAAACCTTAATATGTCTTTTCTAGGCATCTTTCTAGTGCATGTTCTCACTTCTTTGCAGTCTCAGTCTCTAACCAGGTATGCAGTCTGGGGTTTGCATTTATAACCAGTTTCAATTGGCATTAGGAGGAGCCGTATCTGCAGAGTCAAAGATTAAATGCAACCATTGGTGGCTGCCTGTTTTTGCTGGTTATGCTCATTCACTTTCATTGTCTGCAAGGCTGCTCTTGCATGATGATGCTGGTTCAGGGCATCAAGGTACTGCATCTTTATATACATATATATATATCTCCATATATAAAATTCAATTCAAGATTTGTCTAGTGCTATTGCTCTACAGAGCTTTATATCCTGCAGTAAATCCCTGCAAGACAGACACACAAATATTAGGAAGGTTTGTAGGATACAACTGTTCCTGTATAACCAAACCCACCGGGCTGGGAGGTTTGGTGCCTGTTCTTCATTAACCAGCAAATACAGGGAGAGATTAGTTAGTGCAGAGAGACAAGCACAGCAGAAGTAATTAAAACAAAGTGCTTCCTGAAGGACACTGCACAATGTTGTAGCAGAGCTTCAGAAGAGCTCAGAATTCCTGTTTTACCCCACCTTTGGATGTAAAATATCATCACAAGGCCCAGATCCATATCCAAACACCAACATACCCTCACCAACATCTCTAAGCACCAGTGCTGCTTAGAGCAGCTGTCTTTCTTTGAGAAGAGAAGCCACAGCTTTGAGAGCACTGACTGAATAATGATGCCTTTTGGGATGCTCCCAATTACACAGAATTGGTTTTAAGGCTGCTTTAGAAAGAAAGGAAGGGATCTAATAGGGAAAAGGTTATATGAGAAGAGGGAAAGTTATAATAGAAAACCAGACAGAATCTAATGAGAACTAAAAATAGAAATTAGGAGATGAAATAGCAATATAATACCTAAACCATTAGAAAATAATCTAAAGAGGATGGAAAAGACGAATATAGCAAAGTAAAGTTAGCAAAGAGATGGGCAATTCAGGGTTAGTAAAATATTCAGAAAAGCTTCATTTTTATCATCAGTTCATGATAATAAAATGCAAGGAAGCCAAAATGCAGAAATTAAGGTAAATACACATGCAAAACACTGACTGTCTGGTAAGACACATGCCAGGTAACAAACACATTCCAAGAGCAATCTAACTCTTGCTCAGCAAGCACACGGACTACGCTGTCTCTGTGCTGCACCCCAGGTAGAAACCTGATACAAACAAAGGCTTTATCAGGAACACTTCTTCTGATCCTCCTCCTCGATGTTCTTGCTGTAGTAAGTTACCTTGATGAGATCCTGGTGGGTTTTATCTTCTTCACCAAGGCACATGTGGTACACAGCTACAGGACCTGCCCTTGTACTTCAGCACCTGCCCGCTCTCTCCCTGTCTCCATGGTTTGTGTGCCTCCATTGCTGCTCCTCACAGTGACTGCCCAGCTCTGATCCACAGAGCAGGAACAGCTACACTGACAAGCAGGCCCTGGAGTTTCTTGAATGCCTTTCTTTTTCACATGGCTCTGGCCTCCATCTTTCCAGGCACAAATGGCCTGGATCCATCTTCTTGATATCCTGCCTGCCTCTATGAGATACTCCCGAGCCATCTCTTCTCAGGATTTGCCTGGAGTTATTATTGCTTACAATTCAAGTCAATTTTCTGAGTGCTAAGTGTTAGATCTGATGAGAAAGGTTTAATATTTTCATTGCTTTTGTGCACAAAACGAATTTTCCATGTAGGCCCAAGACCTTTTCTTGAGTTTTGTAAGTAGAGAACCATAGACACTCTAGGAGAGCTAACAGGAAGTATTATTTAGGATCCAGTTGCAAGTCTCTCCAGTCTTTACCACTGGCCTTTGACCTTTTGGATCCCTTACTGTGCAGGGCAAAGCCCTAATCGTAGGAGTTCTGATTGTTCTGCCTGATCTCTTACCCCAACACAAGCACACACTGCTACAAACTGAACCAAACACAACAAACCCCCTCGAAGGACCAGGAATCACAACACATTCTTACAGAAGCTCTCTCCTAACCCACTCTCACCAGCATCACCAAAGATCCTGTCTGACAGATAATCAACATTAGTTACCATAACTACACTGCATAAATTACCCAGTGAAGGGGAAAGAATCCCCAACTGTAAGTTACATTAAAACATAATAAATCCTCTATCAAAGTCATTATCTGAATCACTGATGCAGTCAAGTGCAAGAGGCATCTGATCTGTAAAAGGGGTTTGTTTATCAAGCAGAATTTCAAGTCTTTAAGAAAACAGCATCAGCAGGAACAGCCTCACAATTTAAATCTCAACATAGAACAATCTCAGATACCAAGTAAACATTTTGCCAACAATTAGTTAAATTTGAAGAGGCAGGAATACAGAATGTAGAGAACCCTGACTATTTTCGTGCCCCTTAACAGCACAGAGGGTTTTCAAAGATCTTTTCCATTTCACTACATTCAATCAAGTCATTTAATAGTTTAATTTTGACAGGGCCCATGAATGTACAGCTCCCATTCTCTCCCTCACCAGTCAAAGCAGCGCCAGATTTCGCTGCAGAGCTTTCGGAGGCACTGAGATGAACAGAGGAAAATTTGCTTAGCTTAAAAAGAGAAATGCTTGTCAAAAGCAGCTGCATTTCCTGCCCATTGTTTCCCCCTCTATTCATTAAACTTATTGCTCTTCTTCTATCAAAATAGAAATTCTGTCACTGCAAACATAGTCCTAAAGTCTACAGTTACCAGATGTGAAAATGTCAATATACTAAACACATGTGTACACAACGCAGAAACTCCAGCCAAGCCACCAGGCTTTGTGTTCCTTTACTCAGTCTTTCTCTGTAAAAAACGTGCTCTAGAAAATTGAAGTGCAAATAATAATGTGCAACTGCCAACACCACCAGTGATTTGCAATAAATAGGGAAAATGAGAGGTTCTGTCTCTGCATTCAGCAGCATTAACCAGATAAGAAGAAATCCATTGTGATCCTGATAGAGCAGGTGCAATCACAGGGAGGTCTCTTTACAGGTTCTTGCATCATAAAATGATTTAAAAAAAGGCCACAGAAAATTCTGCAGGTTTAGGAATTTTTTAAAAATGTAATAGAAAGCATCTTTTTAAAATTTCTTATTGTTTTCAAATTAAGATCCCTTAAATTAGGATACTTCTACACTGAAGATGGATGAATTTTCCAGGAGACTCTTCTGCTTTTCAGGTGCTTGCTTATCTACCAGTACCAGAAGCAGGGAAATATTGCATCCATCCCCATGAAACCAATCATGGAAATCTCTCCATTATCTCAAGTTAACACAGGTTTAAAACTTCACCAATGTCAGATGCATTTCTGTGTAGAGTACAGGATTCTCTTCCTGCCTCAAAACCCTGAGAGGAGCATTTCAGCACCAGTTTTTCATCCTCTCCAATTCAGGACTGCTGAAGTAACCTAATACACTCACTTGGAAATTTTCAAAACCGTTTTCAGTTCTGGATTGAAACACCTCAGTCTCAGTTTTTGCGAGTGAAAAATAATTGCAAGGTAGGTGTTCAAGTGGCTCCCTTTCCTCAGGGGAACAGAAATTATCTGTGTGGCAAATGAAGAAGGGGGTTGATTTTAGCAGAGTTAGGTGGAGGCTTGTGATCTGGCCAGGTTTCAGGCAAGGCTGTAAGTCAGGAAAGTCTAGACTTACAAGAGAATTGTCTCCAGCAGCACATGTGGCATGTCAATCTTCCAAGTTATAACTTTACCCCCACATTTTTCAAAGTGAGTAAAAAGAAAAGTGCTTTATTGATGTAATCCATGAGATAACCGTCTGAGAAATCCAATATGCTATTGAAAGATTACTATTATTGAAGCTCCCAGTAGTTCAAGAGACACTTTTCAGAAGTGAATCTTGAAATTTCTCATCCTGTCCCTTTATTCTGTGAAGTGCCCATTGATTGAGACTGCGACGTGCATCCTCAAGCACAAAGGGTTAATTGGTGTGCATCACTTTTGCTTAGAATAATTCCAGTGGAAAAGGCAGCTGAAATAGCCTATGGTGTACTTACTTTCAGGGAGTCTGAGCACATTTTCTGTGGAAACCATGGCAATTTGAATGTTCCTGGCAAACAAAGAAATAATTACCCGTGCAGTCATTGAAATCAACAATGTGCACATGATGAAAAAAAAAAAACAGCTAGGAGAAAAGTGTCCATTTCAGCCTTCTTAGACTGCAACAAATTGCCCAAACTTAAGGTATAATCAGCTTCAGCAAAAAAACTCGACAACATTTTCTCTCACTCCCTGTCCTTCCTTCTGTTAATTCTTTTTTGAAATATAGCTAAAATTTCTGTGAAAAAGTAAGGCCTTTTAAGTACTACAGGCATTTTAAAAGCTGCCTCTCTTGTGTGTTCTGTGAGTCAGAAGCAGGTAAAGGAAAACACAAAAGGAAGCTAGAAAAGAGGAGAAAATGGAGGAAAACCGAGAGAGTAAAATCTTCAGCAAAAAGCCCCTTCACAGCACTTTCTATAAAACTGTTCGTTGCTGGGTAGCTTGGAAAGCATTCCTGCCTGGTCACAGAAACAAGAAATCCCCCTGAAAGTGGGATCAATTCTAATGAAATTCATAAATCCCACAGAGCAGCTCAGAGAAGGCAGGGACAGGCTGTCCCTGTGGTAGGACAAATGTTTGCAGAGTCTGGAAAGCAAAGATAATAACAATAGCAATAAATTATAGCCATTCCCAGGCTTTGTTGGGCTTTTTCTTTTGCTCTGCAAACTTAGAAATAGCGAAGACAAATGTTCAGCTCTTCATTAATTCATTTGCTGTGATTCCTGAAGCCAAATCACAAAATATAAACTGAGGAGCTAGAGAACAGTTGTCTCACAGAAATACCGACAAGCCCAGGGAGCTTGGGAAGCACCACTGAAATCTAATGGAAAACCAGGCTTCTCCAACCACTGCAAAACTTCTGTTCAGCCAATGCCTCTCTCTGAAGAGAATTTTCCCCAGTTGACCCAGAATACCTTCTTGGCTCAGAAGGAACCATCCTGCCACGTTAGCAAAAACTCCCTGCTCAATACTGACACACCACAAGAAATTGCTGCTTGGTGACCAGAGGATCAGGTGGCAGCGAGGGGCAAACACACCTTGCTCGAACCCAAGGTCACTGGCCAAGAGGGCTGGTACCTCTGGAGTTCAAATCCATCATGTACACAAAGCTTGTTGCACAAAGGAGAAAGGCTTGAAGAAATTATCAGGAAGAATAGAAATAATCTATTTTCTTGGGAGAAGCAATTGTGTGCAAATGACCTCCCTTGTACAATTAAACTCTTTTTTCTTAGCCAGCTAAGAAGTGGAAAAGGATGGACAGCCTAACAAAATGGTTAGCAGAGGGAATGGGAAATAATACAGCTTATTGTATTTCAGATTAGCTATGCTTTCACAAAAAGACTGCTCCAGCAGGCCGAACAAAACACCATTCCCTTGTGGGTTAGATAGGAGAAATTACCTTTTCAGGTTTTAATTTTAAGCTTAAATTTATGAAACACTAATCCACGATCCATTAAAGATAGCATTTGCCAGTATAGCCAGCAAAGCAGGAATGCTTACAAGCTTTCAGAAGTGTGTATTTTAAAGGAGAAAAATCATTGGACTCAGCCTTTTCCATTGTTCCCACAGTTCTCTGTTTGGCAACACTTCAAAAAGGAATTGGCATTAGAAGCTGTACAATCTGTTCTCCTCAAACAAGCCAAAGAGTTTGCTTTTTTTTCTTCGTCTTTGATATATAGGGACTTTTTGCAAAGGGAAGGGACAAAGCAGAACACAGGGAACTTTGTTTCTTTTCCTTTTTTTTTCATATACATCCAGATATAACCATTGAACAGATCAAAGACCCCTCATGTCCGGTAGCCTGTCTGATAGTGGAGTATGTCACACTACATGCTCAGGACAAATGTAATGTTATTTCCCCCAAGTACCCTTTCAGTCTCCAGAAAACTGCAGTTTGGAGCTTTCCGGAGCCACAAACAATGTCTTGATATTTGCAAGTCTTCAGAGGAATTGTCCCATTGCTTTTCTGAACTCACGCAAACTTTCAGCATGCAGAACATTCTGCAAGCTGTGTAATCTACTATCGCTTTTTATCATTGCTGAACTGACCACCTGCTGATTTCGTTTGATATCCCTTACTTTTTCTACTGGAGGAGGAAAAACAATGAACAAACTGTTCCCTGTTTCTGCCTCCTCGTTATATTCTCTCTCAGCAACCTCTTTTTCTACCCTAAAGGCTCTTCCTCTGTATCATTGATTGTGCAGAAGTTTCAGGATCTCCTTTATACCTTCCAATGTGTCTTTTCCAGCTATACCCAGAAGCCTATTGAGCAGAGAGAACCAGGAGCAGGCACAGAATTCTGGGTGGGTTTAATTTGCTCTGTTCTTTCCACAATGTATCTAACACATTGTATGTTTTTTAGGAGAGTAATGAGAAGCGAGGTAATATTTTCACCCCACCATCCATCAGGGTACTAAAATCTGATTCCTAATTGAAAGAGACAGCTCAGAATCCATCATGTTATATGTACAGATGGGATTATTCTTCTCTACGTTCAACACTTTGCATTTATCCACACAGAGTTACATCTGCCATTTCTTTCACTCAATGACTTCAGCTCATGTGATTTCTCTGCATTTCTTTCAGGTTGCCCTTTGCCATTGATGTATTGATATTCTTAGGACTGTCAGTAATCCATCTCCTGTCCGTTCATTTCACTTTCAGAATTATTTTGACCATGATTATCTTAAAGATTATGTGTTGATCAGCACTGACTCAAGTACAAACTTCTCTCTAACAACAACAATAATCTCCACTTGAAAATTGATCGTCCATTTCTACGTTCTTTCCAATTTTGTATCCATTCAATGGCAAGAATATGCAACTTATGGCAAATCAGGGGGAATCTTCAGTCTTGAAGCTCCTTTAGTGAAGATAAAGCACTTTTTCAATATTAAGGTAACCTGCATTATTTGGAATGTCCAATCCATTTGTTTTCCAGCTACTAAAAAAAAAATAAAAATTGACAAATCTGTGAGGCTTAACTGCCCTTCTCAGAAATTGTGCTGTTTCTGCCTCCTATTGAGCCCATTTCTGCACAGTGATCTCCCTTAGAGCCTTGTCAGTGGTTCTGGTCGCAAGGTTAATGGTTGATGTGCCCTGACAAAGGTTCAGTTTGCACCTGAGACCCCAGCTCTAGAGCCACAAAACCAGGAAAGAGAAAGCACTGCAAGCACTTAAAGGGAAAAAACCAAACAGGAATTACAGAGTCTTCCATAAGCCAGACAAGGGAAAAAAAGTAAATCACTAATGTTTTCTCTTACTCTATAGCTTTAACCCAGCTGCAGTTTTGTGTACTGGACATTCATTAGACATGGCAAAAGTTTGATCCTAAGTAATGGACCAAGGCAGAATAGCAGAGCTCTGAAAGGATCCAGTTGCCTTCCCTGTGGTAGTGGTGATGACATTTGTCCCTCTGTTTCCACAGAAACTGAGACAACAACAATAGTACTTTCAAGTAGTGTCTCACCCAAATACACTGTGGGATCTGTCTGCAAAATATCTGACAATGAACATCATTCTGGACAATTTCATGGGAACAAGAGATAGAAGAAATTTACTCCTCCTAGATTGATACTTTAATGTTAAAATTCTGTATTTATCTGCAAATGTATGTTTATCGTACACCTAGAAACTCTCTCTGTATTTTTACAACGTGATTAAGCAGCTTCAGTTTGCTAGCACTTGCTTATCAGCCTTTGATAAACAACCTTTTAAAGAATGTTGAAAGATGTTATTTTTCTCTTAACTACTGTAGTAGAATGGAAGTGGAATTGTGTAATTAGTTAAATTTATTTATTCTGCCATTAGTTTAAGAACGATGCACATTACTTCTCCCAAGCACTACAACTCCAGTTAAAGATTAAATAAAATGAGAAGTATCCACTTCATGATGCAACAGAAAAAGCACAGAACAGATTGTTCGTGTCCCCATTTAATTATTACTTAGATTTTAAAATCAATACTTAACTCAAAATACTCATGTCAGCATATCAAAATGCAGAGAATTAGACAGTCCCAGACAAGAGATATGTGGTTTGTTTTTTTTCTGGGGTGCACTAGCAGTCAGAGAAAGAAGGCTTTGAAAAATTTATTATTGTTCTTTTCCTGAAAACTAGTGAGAACATTGGAAGTGCCAGTAAAGTTTTCCAATTTCCTTTAAATGCTGTCTCCCTTTTTTTTCCAATTCTGAATGCAATGTTTAAAATGAAAGAGTCATCATTTTAACATCACCAGCTGAAGGACCCATACCAACATCTTTGTGAAACAGATGCCGGAGAGCAAGTGAGCCACTGATAACAGTCTTATCTTGATGGCTTTTAGTTGAGGCTGAGGTTTCAGCAGATCTCACCCGGCTGGGCAAATCACCCCAATCTCTGAGCTGCTGGACTGATAGAGCTGCAAGGCACTTGTCTTTTCTGTGCTGGGCAGGAATGGTCACCTTTGGCACAACACAGACATTTGCTAAACAAACATGTGAGCTACAGCCATTAGTAAAAGTTCATCTCGAGCTTAGTTTAACTGGCTTTGGGAGGGAATCGACACCAACTGAATTAAATTTCAGTTAATTAAGTCTGAGAGCATCAGCAGAAGGATTAGCATGAAGTAACTATTCCACTCCAAAACATAATTCAGATTATTCCCTTTTGCTTGTGTCCTCCCCAGACAAAGAAGCTATTTCTAATCAACCACCCAAACCCCGCTCAGCCAGACCTGGAAGAATACATGATTTAGAAACACAATAATTCCATCAATTCCAACAACCCCACCTCTGCGCTTAAAGGTGTTCACCTCTAACTGAACTAAATTAGGCCTTATGCTTATTTTGCATACTTTTCTCTCCCCCTTAGCACAGGAACTTCTACATTAGTATTCAGAGAAGCCAGAGTTTTGTATTTAAGTGTTCCACTCTAGGGAACACAATTCGCATCTTGTATTATTACCAGCACACTCAAAACCCTGTCTTTTTAAGAGAAATGCCCTAGTCAAAACAGCAATTTTGGTTTCCTGCAGAGATTATTAGGAGATATCCTTTGGTCCATGCTGTGAGGCAGGTCTGATCACACCCTTGCAGCCTTCTCTTTCAGCCTCACATCTCCAGGAAATCACTGGAAAGCAGTTATTGTTTTAATCACAAGTTTCAATAAGCAGCCAAACTTATGGCAGTTGCTGTAGTAGAGTAAGAATAAAGCCTTTCTTTAAATTCTTCCATTAATAAAATTTGTTAGAAACAAGAGGAAGAAATTCTGCATCTTGTGTAACATTAAATTAGAAGTACCAAAACGCCTTCAGCTCCTTTTGTTTTTGTAGAGCTGGAGAGAAATCTTGTCAAATATTCATGCCTTTAAAATGTATCTACCCAATGAGAAGCATAAAACCAGGGAAAAAAAAATTGTAAATGAAAAGTTCAATTTTTTAATGGAAGAGAAATCAATCTTTCTCAACCCTACCAGAAGCCACAGTCCTGTGGCACGTGGTAGAACTCTAATGGATCTTCTGTTGCCCATGTATCCAACCAGCCTGACTTCCTAAGCTTTTAACCATCCGTCCTCTCTGGCCAAGCTGGTGCTCATCCTGCACTGCCAGCCCCAGGTTCCCTGGAGCCCGAGTGTCTGAAGGCAGAGGCTGAAGTGCAGCTGTAACACTCAGGCGCTGTGAAACCATCTGTGCAGTCTCGCAGCAACTGTTCATCTAAATGCCTTCACAAGGCAGCACTGATGAGCCTTTGCACTTCTGCTCAGTAGGTGATAAGAGAGCAGTTTACCCCAAGCTGTGGCCCAGATGCATTGGACACTAAATACATTACTTGTATTTTGTTTTCATTTTAGAGTGAAAATTAATAAACGCTGCTATTTGCAATGGATCAGCTCACTCATCTGCCGTGGGATTTTCTCTGTGCCTCTATCCAGTCACTTCTCAACATTAAGCTGCTACAGGGTCATTCATAAGCTCCAAAAAATCTTCAGGCCAGAGGTTACTTTGCTCATTTTAAGAGTGAATTTTCTGTCTGCATTGGAACATGCCTGTACTGATCCCTGCCATCTCCTCTTCCCTCTTTTCTCTCTGTCCCTCCAAGCTTCCAAAGCTGACTTTAAAGTGCTGTCCAAAACAGAAAGCTCTCATAGGAAGTCACTGCTTCATTAACTGACACCTCTGATCTCCCCTGATGTTGCCTGAACAAGTTTATTCTCATTTACATACTGATCTTCCTATTGCATGAAATTGTGTGTCTAAGTGGTTAATGCAAGTGTAATGATGCCCATTGCCAGCCTATCAAAGTTACTCCACTGACACAGGTCAGTGGCTCTCCTCCTCTCCACTGAGCTGGTTGTTGGAAACTCACCCTGTTGAGCTGGAGGAGAGCAAAGGTAAACCAGGCAGCAACCAAAACAGGACCTGTAGAGAGCAGGAAGGGCTGGCAAAGTGATTTTACATCATCACAAAGAGGAGATCGGTGAGACTCCGTGTCACCAAACATTTCATTCCTTCATGTTCACTCTCGTCAGTGCTCCTACTCTAAACCTCAGAGTCTGCTCAGCCTCTTTGATTTTCCTTTTAATTGCAGAGTAGAAGGTGAGAAAGTAGTACATTGTCTGTGCAACTGGAGATAAACAGGTTATCTACCTCATGCTTGAACTCAGCAGCTTAAGCAACAGCAAAAGGATGTTATGTCTAGTTTCAGACTTTCTTCTTTATCTGGAAAGGCAGTAGAGGCACCAGAAGAATGTTTCAGAGGAGCTGGCAGCAAAACCAAGAAAACTGGACTAGAGGAGTATGAGGAATAGCAAGTTTGTAGAGTTCAGTGGCATGTGGGAAACCTGCAGGAAGCATTTACCTCATTTACATGATGTTCACCAACAAGTCATGGCACTTAGGAACAACCACTGTGACAACAACAGGGGTAATTTTCAGGGCAGAGAGGAACAACCACAGGCCAGTGCACAGTCTGAAGGGCAGGTGAGTTAAGAGCTCAGACTGAGCACAGGCAGCCTCAGGAGTCTTTCTTTCAAAGTATTCCAAGGAATTCCCTCTGTAGATGAATCCCAGTGCCTTCTCACAAAACAACTGAGCAATTCCTTAACTTGTACAGGAGATAGATACAGGACTCTCCTGCACAAAAAAGCTCAAAAAAGGGGACAGGAAGTAAAATAGAACAGCATTACAAGTGTGTACCCACACTCAGAATGTGTCAGGGGAACTGCATTCATTTTCCTCAGACTAAGGCAGCAGAGAAATACTCAGAGCTGTTTGTAGACCCCAGGTAAAACTGATGCCTATGTGCAGGTTTATTGGCCAAGACACTTAGGTTCTCCTGGTTACCAGAGGATCTTTGAGTCTATTCCCTTTCCAGCGAAGAATATCTAGAAAGGGATCATTATGTCATTTCACAATTCATGGAAAGAAGTATCTTTTCCTCCTCTTGAAATCTTGTAAAGTCCCAACAACTAATTAAGCCTGCTGTCAGAATTTAACGACAGGTGTGACAAAACCAGCTGGTCTCAAAGGCAGAACACCTTAAGGTGACAATCTGTTTCCAATTCCCATTCAGATTTAACACACACACTTTTCATTTTTCCATGTAAGATGCCACAGGAAAAAAAGACATCTGCCTCCCAACACTGTTTGAATTTAGGAATTGGAAGCCTGCCACATTTTCATTTGCACTAAGAGAAGTAACAGCAAGATAAAATCTCATGGGTTTGAGCAATTTTGGAAGATGCAGTAGTGGGTAAGGAGACCTTTGGTCAGATATGAAAGCCTGGAAGCACGAGCGAAGATCATGTTTTTGAAGCAGAAGGATTTGACTTTCACTTCCCACTGTTGAGAATATCCCACTTTAGGACAGACAATGTGTTAGGAAAGGCAGCTCTTGGACACCTGTAGGGACTACGGGGATGCAGAGCAGCATACTAAGGTCAAGTGTGAGAAGTTTTCTCCCTTCTGGAGTGATGAATGGGATCACAGCCCTTGTTTTGGGATAGGCTGGAGGTTCTAAAGCCCTAAGGCACATACCTCAACACATAACCACAATTCAGCCTGAGAAAAAGTTCAGAGACATCACCCAGATGCTCCTACCCTGGCCCAAAGGACAAAGCTGAACAAGGTTCCTCTGTCTGCTGCAACCCTTTCTAGCTAAGTAAAACTTAATGCTCCCTACATAACCCCCACCTTTTGTCAAAACACACATTTGCCATATTTCATTGGAGCTTTCACACTCATCCAAGACACTGACTGGGAGAATGCAGAGAAACACCCAAACAGCTTCCTTCGAAACCAAAAATGCTGTTAGCACTCTGCCAAAATGGCCAACAGACACCCAAACCAGAGCACAGCACCTGTAATGTGCTGTTTTGGATAAACCCATAAGGATGAGGGCAACATTACAGACAAGATCATGAGAGGCAGAGTAAAGCCTCCCCCACCCCAAAAAGAGACAAATATAAACCAGCTACACTAACTCCGAGGGGAGTGACACTATGCTGTGCCTTGCTGCATCCAAATGAAATGGCAGGATAAATCTGCTGGAAGAAAAGTTGCTCTACTCTGCACTGATAAGGGCTTAGTGATTTAAAGGCTCATCAGAAGGACAACTGCTGAGGTCTTGAATTGCCTGTTGGAAATAAGTTGAGGAAGCTGTGATTTACAAAGATCCCAAAACTTGCCTGGTTGGACTTTGTTTTATCGTTTTGGTGATTTGCTATTTTTGTTTGTTTGGCTTTGGGTTGTTTGTTTCAAGCCAGTAGGAATTTAGTTTTATTAGATATTTTAAAATAATGTTTGAGGCTTTTTTTTAAAAAATCTGATGCTTGGGGCTGGGGTGGTTTTTGTCTGTTTCTTTGAGTGGGTTTATATCTTGCCTCCAAAAAAAGACAACCATACTTTACGCTTTACGCAGCCTTATCTCGCAACCTAATATTTATAGCATTTATGTCCTAACCTTTTACACCAGCAACTGTTGAGTTATCTCTCTGCCCTTTACTTGACTTTATTACATGCAATGAGAACAGAGTGGATCCCAGAGGTATTATATGCTCCGTAAAAAAAAAAATAAAATCACAGGTTTTAAGCTGTCATGGGTCTCATTTCACGTCACACATCACATGCAATGATTTGTGCATTTCTTATTTTTTGATTCAAAACTGCCTGAGGTGAATAATCCACTGACATTCCTCCCCCCCACCAGGTAATTATGGTCTAATGGGTCTGATACACTGAGCACAACTGCTGAGCACACTGACATTGCTCACAGGCTAAAACTGTTGAGGTTAAATCCTGACAGTTTGGCTCTTGGAAGCGAGCCCCACTGCACATGTAGGACAGGAAACCACCTGAGGGAAGGGGGGAAAAGATGTGCATTAGACCAGGTGTGTCATCAATCTGCATCTCTCACAACAGCTTTATTAGAGACACAGGGCTTCAGGAAGACTCCCCTGCACCTCCTGGAAGGACTCGGTGGCTGAAACTCCAGCTTCCCCCTGCTGTGGCTCAGAACAGCACTTCGTCTTTCATTTGATGTGTTCACAGCCCTCAGGTGGAAGATAGCAAAGTGGCCAAACAGATACTCTGAGAAGCACAAGTCCTTTGGTGGTGTGACCTTGCTTATCAGTAGAACAGCTCAGGCAGATTGTAACTGCCTGATTCCAAATGCCACCTCAACGGGAAACAAACGGGATCCAACAGCCCCAGTCTGGCAGTAAGATTACATCTGTACATAAGGCTGGGAGATAACTCAGTGGGGTTTTCTTTCCAGACTACATATGAACTTTGATTAGGCATTGCTTTATTGTTTTATGTTTTATTATTTCAGGCGTTACCTTGGAAAACTGCTAGATGGTGCTAGAATATATACATATGCAATACTATGCTAATCCAGGAGTTTAGCTGCAATCCTTGTCCCTGGAATTAGCCTTTGATGCAATTGCCTTGTTGTATATAGACAGAGAGCTGTGTCCAGGAGGGCAGAATCTAATTTTCTCATGCTTGGCAGGGGGTGAACATAGAGAAACACTCAGCTGGACTCACACCAGGGCCCAGGTCAAGATTAACTCACCCCCATGCTGCTCAGTGAGAAAGTGCAGGGCACAGTTCTGCACACATTTAACAAGCATGCACCTGTATGGATTCTATATTCCCAAGAACAAGCCATCCTACATAAAAAGAGCATCTTCCAGAGACCACCGTGTTCTTCCTCAATGCAAATATTCTTGGAAAGAGAAAAAAAGAGGCAAAAGCAGGAGAAGGGAGGAAAAAAGCAACCAACCAAACAACAAAACAAAACAAAAAATCTGCTCCTGTTTACAGCAAAGGAGAATTTAGTAAAGATACCCAACTTGTCTGCAACTCGTGTTACCAGCCTAAGCTAATATTGTTGATTTTTGAGTGGTCTGTATGGGGAAGTTTGAACATGACATGTTATAAATATATAGGATTATAAATGAGAGATGCAGTTAAAAAAATGTATGATAACAGAGGAAGTGTCACTCTGGAGCAATTTGGTTTACACAGCACAGACTTGATCCATAATCTACTAGAGCTTTTATATGGGGAAAAAAAATAGACATTTTAAAATGGTATTAATATACTTGATTCTTAACCTTAATGGCTAAGCATGTGGACACTGAGGGAAAAGAAAACCCCAAGCAGACTAAGACCAGCTTTAATTACTGTTAATCTGCAGAGACATTCACGTCAGAAATATCACCCTGGCATTTTCCTGTTTACCAGCTGCAGATCAAGCTCTGTAACATTTAATCTTTGTAAGCACTTGCCCTTTGAAAACCTCTCCTTCCCCCATCTTTCCCTCAACAAATCAGCCCCTGTGTTCCTGCTGCACAGCACTTTCTGCCAGCTTCTCCTGCCTATTCCCAGGCTGGGGAGCTTTGCTTCCAAGTCCCTCTCTCCACTTTGCAGTTTTTCCTTCCTGGGAGGGGAATATCAACTTTCCCCTGGGAAATAAAAACCCTGGGAGCCCAGGGCATTCCTGGGTGCATTCCTGGGGAGGGGCACTGCGTCTGGAAAAGCGACCAGAACTTGCCCAGCAGAACTGCATGGCTGCCGTTAAAGACAAAGCAAAGAGCCTGAAGAGTTGTTGAGATCAAAACAACACCTGGGCCAGCCTAGAAGCACAAAAGCTGCTTCAGGAGATCTAGAGCTGCTTTGTTCCTAGATAAAGGCAGCGTTTGCACCACCTCGGCCAGCAAACCTGCACTTCATGGGATGGCAAGCACCAATGACCACACAGGAATAATGTTTATCCTTCAGGCCGGCAGCATCTGAGAACCCTAACACCTAATTTTGCCAAGCTACTGTATCCAATAAGTTGTAGCGTAAATTGATTTGTTTTCAGCTTCTTATGTTTGCATGATTCACCCATATACAAGAGTTTTTCAGCAGAAAATTTCAGGTGTTCCTGAAATCTTTCCAAATAAAAAGTAAAATAAGAATGGAAATTATAAAGTGAATTCACTTCTCAGAAATCATTGTGCAAGATTAATCAATTTTCTCCTGGAAAATAAGCCTGTCATCACACATCCTATCTCTTGTGCTATTTCAGACCCCTAGGTAACTGGACCCACCTCCAGAAGAGTGCTAGAAATTCCAGTTATGCTTCATGCATTCCAAGAGCAAAATTACACAGAACCACTTTCCCTTCACCTTTTCTTTTCCAGCATGTTATTTCTACATTTTTGAAGAAACCATGTATAATAATGATAAAAACATCTGTCAAGACTTATTTCTATAGGTCTTTCAACTCAAGATTTTTTAGTTAGTCTGTGTGACATTTCCAAGAAAACAAATTACTAGCATTGAATTTATCAACTTCTTTTTGTACTTTCAACATGAAGAAAGAGAAAGTTTTCCTTTCTTGGAGGAAAAAAAAAAAATCTTAGTTACCATGTTGCTCCTTGGACTGAGGTGAGGATCTGATCTTTGCACCAAATAAAAAAAAAAAAATAACAGAGAGAAAAAGTGCATAGGATTATCTAAACAGTTTATCTAAAATCACAATTGCCAACAGAGCTTCTGATCAAAAAGCATCTCAGGAGTAGAACACTCTTATTAACTTTATGGAGCCTGTGACACTATTCTTATCTGCAAAACACCCATTAAAAAAGATTTTAATTATATTTCCTCTGAAAAAAATAAACCCCATTTGTTCAAACAAGTCCAATTGAGGATTCAGGCAAAGCATTGAGGATTCAAGCACATTCCAGCTCGTGTTCTTTACCTGTAATTGCTTATGCAGTAATGCTGTACCCTCCACACCAGGCAATAGCTGTTTCCCACAGACGCTTTCAGATAAATGGCTGTACCTGGAGGGAGACGGTCCTTTTAAACACAGGAAAGAGCACTTAGGTACGAATAAAACATCCAAATCTGGACAACCACAGCCTCTAAATGGTCACCAGACCTCTCCAGAGACTATAAATGCCCAGGCCACACAGCTTGATGAAATTACTACTTGATTACTTGGTGTTCCAAATCAGCAGATGAGGTTCACGTAGCAGGTGGAAGAAAATCAAGATCACCTGGTGCTCATCAAATGAAGCAGCTGATTACCCAAACAATCTTCGTATGAGGTTAATTCAACATTAATGGCATTAATGACATTCACACGTCACTCATTTTGGTCAGTTCTGCCCAAAGTTACCTCATTACCTCATCATTCCCTAAGCCAAATTTCTCTTGCTCCCACAGCTCTGCACACCTAGTGGCTATGCTTTTATTCCAGGTAATTAAAAATAAAATTTAAAAACTCATTTTTCTACAGCAGAGTCTCTCTATTCCTCCTCACAGTTTCTCCTAGAAAAAAGTTTAACAGGGATTTAACAGCAGTACTAGGCTGTAAACATTACGATCTGCTAGGCCTTACGTTTCTGCTCCGGCTCTGCAAACTCTGAAGCCTGCTGCCTTGGAGAGGACATTTCCCAAAACAGCTCTCTGCAACCCCATCTGGAGCTGGGAGATGCTGAATTGCAAGGAGCAGAGCACTGGCAATATCCTGTGGTGCCAGGAGTCGGTGCTTCAATGGAGCTGCCTTATCAAGAGTGGTTCTCCCAGGAGCTCTGGGCCTCACCAGAGGCTGGCACAGCCTCGTGCAAAGGAGTCATTTCCTTGTCTCTACAAACAAGTCAGGAGCCCTGCTGATTCTAGAATCCTCCGCTTCCCCTATGCCACTTTTAATGCCAACTACCCACCCTCTTTTCCAGACCATGCAAAGAAATTTACTTTCTCAGGTCACCACCCTGTAAATCCTGCCTCTCCACTCCCCCAGCAGACAGATTGGTAGGAATTACTTATCACTGGGCAGTGTGTACCTACAGGTCTTGCAAGTATCTGACAAAAGCTGAAATATCCAAACATCAAGTTTGGTGCTCTCCTTATTTCTTGTGAGGAAGCAGCATGTATTTTTCCCCTCTGACAGTAGTAAAAAGACAAGGCAAGAAAGGATGTCATGTATTTTAACTAAAATTTTCTTACTCTAGTGCTCATGCCACAAATGTGCTTACTGCCTTATCACTAAACCTTATCTTGCTATGGAAACAAAAGTTTCCATAACAGCCATAGGATTCACAGTGGGAAGTACATGGTCTGAATGCCAGCAGCTCCTGAAGAGCTGCTCAAAGGCCAGATCACCTCCTTTGTGGACTGACTCAGAAACAAAAGTCTGAGCTGCAGGAGGAATGCTGAAACAGTGGAGAAGCTCTGGCAGCATCAAACGGTGGGAGATGAGTAAGGGACACAGACTGAGAGACTGGGGAGGCTGAAAGCTGCTGCCAGTGACAAGGAATAATCTCCTTTGCACAGGAGAGAGGTCCCGCAGGGGCTCTGGGCTGCACCAAGGGGACAGGCCTGAATCGCTCCAGGCCAGCTCGCCCTCAAAAGCAGGAAAAGTGCCTGGAGGCACAGGGGCAGTGACCAGGGTAGCTGCAGGCTGGAGAGAGCCCCAGCCCAGACATCCACAGGCCTTTGGGTGTCTGCAGCTCCAGCCCTTTGGTTCTCTGGCAGGAGGTTTCACACAGCACTGGCCTTGTGACAGCTGTGTGCCATCAGAGCCACCAGGGAAAAGCACTAACTCACCACAACGACCCCCTGCCACACTGAACCCCCCATCACCTCTCACTCGGGAAAGAGACCTCATCAACAGGGAAATTAATTTGACAGTAACCTTGAGAGAGTTCGGGGAATTCTTTGGCTTGCCTAATGGCTACAGAGGGACTTTTTGCACTGGGATTTCATATAATCTAACTGCTTGCTATTTAAACAAAAAATAATCTTTTAGAGCCTGCAGCTACCTCGGACTGAGTCCCCTTGCAATTACAGAAGTGATTGTGTTTGAATAGCTGGCTTTCTCCTTCACTTCTCTGCTTCTCTCCACTCTGGTGAGTTCTGCAGGGAAATCATCCTTTGGGCATCATGGGTGGATGCTTCAGGTGTTATTGGATTGTCCAAACCTCAGCATCTCAGCCTCACTGCTAGTACTAGTCAGGGCAGAAGAGAATTGAACTGTTGCAAAGAAGGGCAGTTATTTAGATACCTCTGAGAACCCTTAAGCACACTGGAAAAGTCTCTTCCTATTAGCACTCCTAACTAGGAGTCACTTAACCTTTGACTGTACAACACAGCCAAATTCCATGATATATTGGGTTGCCACAGTAGAAATAATTAAAGAAGACAGTGTAGGAAATAATAATTTACACTGGCATGTCTGCAATCCCAAGTTCTCAGCATGTTCTACAACTGTTAATGAAAAATAGGCGAGAGAGAATGGGCTATGTGATTAATGTTCCAGTCCTTCCTCATGCAGAAATGTCATGGAGGGAGGGCAAAACTGACAGGAGAAGGGGGAATGCCTGGGGCAACAGAATGCACCTCTCTCCTTGCTTAGTTTCATTTTAGAAAGGTAAGGGGCTGTTACAATTTCATGCAAGCTGGCAAAGTTGACTGTCCTTATAAAAAGAGCAATTACACACACACACACCTTAAGCACGAAGCAGCACAATAATTAAATGAGTAATTACCATCCCACTTTTAAGCTGTCACGCAATTAAACTTAATTAAACATTCTCTATACTTCACTAATCTTATACAAACAGAAGAAGGTAAGAAGGGTGTGGCAAAGAAAGGGCATTTGGCAGAAGGTTGAGCCTATTATTCTGTCTATAACAAAAAATAACACTGTACAGTCAGCACTAGGTTCTCATGTGATTGCCTTGTTCCTGGCCAGAATATAACACGGTCAGAGCTGCAAGATGAGCAACACACTGAGGAAATTCCATACAGTTTGATTTTGTGTGGCATTCTTCTATGTAACATTGCAAAATGCTCTTCAAAAGAAACAAGTTCAAGGAAAGAGAAATGCTGGCATTTTAGAGCAGAGGGAGTAAAGGATTCTGTGCAGAAAAGCTGGTCCAAGTGTAAAACAAAATCTTCAATGCAAACACAAGTCCAAGGTTTCTCTTTTCCCCAGCCGAGGAACTGTTGTAGAGACATAATAGAGGAAGGGCCAAGAAAAGACATGGGAATTTTGTTGACAAGGAGACAAGACAGCCATGGTGCAAGAACAATTGTGAACTTGCTCCCATCCTGGTCTGAAATACAGATGAGCTTTGTAGAGGCACAGCCCATGGATTTCTGCTAATTATTTATTCCTTCCCAGAAAGCTGCATCACATCTACTGTTTCTAGCTGCATGTTGTTATGTCAAACAACAAAATTAAGACAAAAATTATTCCTCTCAAGTAACAAGAATTCTGTCTTCCACCACTCCCTGAGGCAAAGGCAAAAACAGGCACCAAAACAGTTACATCTAAAAGCAAAACCTGACCACACTCTGTAAATATAAAGTTTAATTCCAGGTGTCCTCAGATTTTGGCCCACCCCCTTAACCCACATGTGTGCACACACCTTTCTGCTCCTTTTCTTTGCTACTGAGTTCTGATTCCAAGTGCCGCAGAAGCCCTTTGAGCACATCTCAGCAAAACGTAGCTGGGAAAGTCAATTTTGCCATTTTTTACCCTCATTTCTTCCAGCATCCAGAGCAGTTCCACAGAACTGAAACCTGCCATTAATATTAGCAGAGGGGTCTTAACATGGTTTGAGACAATCAGCACAACGATGGGACAAAGACAGGAAGATTGAAGATAAGATGTTATTATTAAAACAATGGGGGAAAACCCAGTAACAACACTGAGCAGCTTTCCAAAACACTGAGTGTGTCTGAATGCTGAGAAACCTGAAAAATGGGTGAAAATCACCACACTATGTACCCACCCCTGCTGCCCCATAGTATTTATTTGCCATTGCCTGATGACAAACTGCACCTGTGGTTAAAATGAGTCAAGAAAAGCTTTATGTTTGGTTCTCATTCCAACTCCCACAGCAAATAAAACACCACAGGTTGACAAAGTCTAAAACACAAATTGTCCAAAACACAACACTGTATGAGCTACTGAGAAGAAATTAACTCTGTTCCAGCTGAAGCCAGGATGGATGCATTTCTCTCTAGAAAACAACCCTGCTTCTTATACTTTGTAGGCCAAAACCAGTAAATGAATATGCTGAAAACATTGGAAGTGCAGCATTTGGGAGAAGACTGCTACAGACAGTCCATGTTAGCTTGCAGACAAGCCTGACAGGCCAGGGAACACTGCTTTTGGCTGCTTTGCCCCTGCTGCCAGCCCTCTGTTCCACCAGGGGTGGGCAGGGCCATGCAGCCCCTGCCAGGCACACGGTGACAGGGCCAGGGCTCCAGCTCCCTTGCTCCATGGCTGATTTAGAAGGTGAAGACACTGAATCCAGTCCCAGCTACCTCCCAGCTGCAGGGAGCCTTCAGCAGAGCCAGCCTCAGCTGTTTAACCCAACCTGACAAGTTCCAAAGGATGTTTTATTTCCTGTCTGGGACATTATATCATTTTGTTAATGGCTTGGAAGTCAACAGTCCTCTATAGCTGACAATGATTAAGTGCTCTGTGATTTGAATTCAAAATCAGCAACATAGAAACCGTATTAGAGTTATGGTTTCTGCCTTATGATCCATTGCCCCACCCATACCAACATGTCCAAAAAAGAAATTCCAACAGACCAGAACTTGTCTGCAACTAATATACCCTTTTTTTCTTTGATTTAGGGTCTGGTTTGGAATTACTGATTTCCACTTTTTTTTCCCCCCTGCTTGTTTTGTTTCCACCTCTTTCTGTTAGATTTGGTAGCACTACCTCAAGTCTTGCTGTTTTCTGACACAGATGCAGCACAGCTCCTTCCAGCCCCATGAGTGAGACTCTCACCTGCTACTGAGGAACTTTGTTCAGAGGGACAACTTCCATGTTACCTTCACTGTGGGAACAAAGAAAACAATCATATGAACCTAATTTCCCAATAGGAACGCTCAAGGCAGTGCTGTGGGACAGCAACGTGAACTAACCCACACCATCCCACCCTGCTTGGCCAGCCCAGCCCAGGTTAGTTTCAGCAGATCCAGAAAGCACATGAGAGACATTGTTTCTGTGCCACAATTTTCTTTTTGAGTGGTTTCCATGATGGTCCTGACATATTTTACTGCACATCTGCACATATCAGAAACCTCCCCTCTCCTCCTGGATCCACAGGGTGCTGTGAGCGAGGCCCAGGCAGCACAGGGCTGTGTTTAATGCTAGGGCAGCTGCCTCAGGGATGTGTTTAACTGTGGGGGGCGATTATCTCTTGCTGATAGAGGCTAAAAACATGGTTGGATTTGTTATTTACTGGGTTTCAAGGAGCACTTTGATTTATATCAGCAAAACTTGTAATATCACTGAAATACTTACGGAATGAACAGCTGGAGCCTGCTCACACCAGGCTCAGCAGCAGGCCTCACTTTCTGCACTGGCTGTTCCCTCAGGATTGCTAAGAAGGCACAAACAGGCTTCATTAAAGATAAATGATTTTTTCAACTGGGCTTTCACATTACTTCTTCAAAAGGCACAGGAACGCTCACATTTAAAAGCAAAAAATATAGAAAAAGTAAGTCCAGGAGCAATCCAGACCTCCTCTAAGTGCAAGCTCCCCCTCAATGCAGGGTGCTCTGAGGTCAGGTCAGTCAGCTGAGCTTGCTCTCAGGATAACCTATTTCAGCATTTCACCACTGTCAGGGTCAATTTTTCTTTCCTAATAACTAATGAGAATTTCCCTTGCTGTAATTTGTCTCTGATGCCTTTTTTTTTTCCTTAAACACCTCCAGGAAGATGCTGGCTCTGTCCTTTGTACAGTTTCCCTGACATTACATTACAAAATCATCTTTTGATAGTTGAGCCCATAGCAAGGCAGACGGAAAGAACCCACAGTGCCACTTCCATCTTTGGGATGTGGCTGCCATCCCACCACCATCTTGTCTCTAATGTATCTCTTTTCCACTGCACATTTAGGCAAGGTCTGGTCCCTTTGGCAGCTCAGACAACCTCAGGTCTAACCAGAAGAGCTACAACAACACATGACCTACCTTAAACTGCAAGAATATTGCAACGTCACAATTAATAACTGCACTAAACATTGAGTGAGGAAATAGACAGACGTGGACATGCCCTGCTAGAAACAGCCTCCCTGCCACGTTAACAAGTAGAAAAACAGAGTAATAAAGACCCCTTCTGGCTTCACTCTGGTGCAGCGATAAGTGTAGTAGCTGTTCTCACAACCCTTGTTACTGCAATAATAAATACGGACCTGAAAATAAGAAAGAAAAAGAAATCCACTTGGCTCAGAGACTACTTCTTGGCAATCAACACACTGAATAACCTACAAAATTGTGGTCTATAAGAGGTAGTCAAGTCTCACTGTCCATCTTCCTTTAAGCACTGGTGTTCATAATGGCCCCTCATTTAGAAGTGTTCGTTTCTATCACTGCTGGAGCTCAGCTCCATTCTCTTTCCCCCAAAAAGAAGAAAAAGTGAACAGACTGAGGCAGCCTTTGACTACACACTTTCACTTACCAGGCAGCTCTTAACCTTGCCTCTCTGAAGTCTCCTCTAAGCTGATTGGCAAAGATCTGGGGGTACAGAAAATGGGGCAAAACCTGCAGAATTACTCAGAGACTTGCTAATAGAGCTCAGTAAGGAGAAAAAAAGCTTCACAGATCTCTTTTTGGTTTTTTTTTAACCTGGTAAATTGGTATAGGGAAGAATTCTTTCTTTGCAAGTCAGTGTAACTGGATCATGGACTTTCATTCTTCAAGCCCAACTCAGGATATTAGGACAGAAAAGCACAAACCCCAAAGTATTACAGAATAAAACCCAGGGAGATTTACCTTTTATAAACATGCATCTAGAACTCTTTTGTTGGAGAAAGTGTCATTTATGTGGAGAAAAAAATGACTCCTTAGTCCAGGACATGCTCACTGCCAAAACAAGGAGATGCAGGTGTCTAAAACACTGTCAGCACTATCAGTTGTAGCACCACAGATTAGGATGTGCACCAAACCTTCATGCAGAGCACGAGACAAGGCTTGTGAATGCTGTTTCATACTACCTAGAAACAGAGTGCTCTCTGGTTTTATATATTGAGCTTCTACCTTCTCCAAAGTGCTTTCCTGTATAACACATTAGGCTGTAAGAGATAGTGTCAAACATGCTGAGGGTGGCTCCCTTCCACGCTGTGTCACATTGCACTTGAACCTTCAGCTCTGCAAGCCCAGGTCTTCCAGGGCACTCCCTCCAGTCCGTCAGAGGCAGCTCTGGGTGCAGACTTCTCATCTCTTCTGGCAGTATCTCCCACTCAGTCCCATTACCAAAGCTGTGAAAGCAGCTTTAAGCTCCTGCATACGCTCTAGCAAACCCAGCACTGCCCTGCAGAGCTCCTCACCAGGATCCCCAGACTACAGCAGGAGTCGAAAAGCCAACCTCAGGCACAGAGCAGCCTCACAGCCAGAAGTACCTCACAAAGCACAGAGACCATTGCTGGATGTGTGTTAGATGCACATGCACCCATGCGAGCTGAAAGCTGCTGCAAGGAAGGCACAACAAAGAAATGCTGGAGGGTCAGCTCAAGGCAAGTAAAGAGAATATTTTGAGAAGCTTCCAACAAAAAGCTGCAGACAAGCAGAACTCCCTTGTGCCTCCTGTGGCCGCTGGGATGTTAAGTGACTGTTCTCTCCACCCTCCGAAGGAGTGTGGGCGTCTGTGGACAATGAGTGCTCATTAACATCGATTCATTAACTTGGAATTAAGGACGTTGTTCATCACAGCAGCATAAATGCCAAAGACTGAGAGGTGTTGTGCATTAGGCAGCAATTTCACTGGTCAGACAGATAGGTTTAAACTGCAAACAGCTGTCCATGAAAGGATTGGCACAGGTGATGGATCAGCATATGGACCCATGCCTCATGCAGCAAAACACATTCATCAGCGGCCCAGGCTCAGTTCATAACCACTTAAGGTAGGAATCTAAAGGTGGCAAGTTTGGTGTATCACAGTCCTAATCCTCTAAGGCAGCTAATCCACAGTTAAGATTTAAATTCAGGGGAATGGTCCAAAATGCTGTTAAGGTTTTTACGCGGTTGGCAGCTGTTCACAATCTAAAACTAATCAGCAAGCCTGGATCCCTGAACGTAATTGGTCAATTTGGTTTGCAGAAACAAAACTCAGGGAAAATAGGGAGCACTGGCTGAGGGCTGGTGAAACACAGCTGGAAAAGGGAAAGCAGACCCATGCATCTGAAGCCATCTCACTCATGGGCCTGAGAGTGCTGTCAGCCCTGAGACACGGCGCAGCCATGCCAACAGCAGCAGCAGCTAAAAGCACAGAGACAGGTACTTCCCAGGCTGGGGAACAACCAATCCATGCCACAGTCAGTACCTTGAACCAAATCCAGGGCTACAAGCAGAGGCAAATGGGAAACATATGGGAACAAATAGGAAACAAATGGGAAACACAGCTCTCATAGAGTAAGGTACACCCAGTTGTTCCACAGGGTGGTACAGTAAGAGTGGCAGAGTTGTAAAGCTCTGTCCCATTGTTTGGTTGGATGCTCAGCTCTGAGTCCCTCAAGGTGAATAGCAATTTCTTCTTGTGAATGAAAGAGCATATCATCAGTGTGCTGTTAAGGGGTGATTAAATGAACACTGAAAATTAACATTTCTCCTTTTGACTCTTTAAACTTGTTCAGTCATAGTACTCTGACACAGTATTAAACCTCTATCTTATTTGTACCCACCATCAAGCTTGTAAAAGCTAAAACCAGCAGCAATACATTTTTTCTTTTAAGAAATGTGCATGAAAGAAAGCTGTTATCTCCTGTCTTATCATTCTTTATAAAAGTTCTCTTTATGATTTCAAAATGGCAAGAAATATGCAATGAAATAGAGTGATAAAATATCTGAAAATGTCTGAAATACTGGTAGTAACTAAAGTTCTTCAGCATCCTCCTCCTTTAAATATTTTCATTTGTGAGGGGATATATCATCATACTTCCACTGAATTCTGTGAAGCCCATGAACAGAACAAAGAGAACACATAAAAATAATAAGATGGAACAAGCCTCAAGCACTTGTTTTCATTCCAGGACTGCGAATAACAATAAAATCAGAGACTTCACTGGAAGTACCCAAGTATTCAAAACCCAAAAGGAAATCACTGAATAGCTTTTGGAAATAGAAAGGCCACAGGGTCAATCACAACATTTGACCTGCCAATACAGCACTGACCACTGATGACTCTAACACTTCGTTGAAAAGATTCATATCAATCAGAGGGAGAATTCTTTAAACATTTACTAGCACTTTTCAAGCTGCTTTTATTACCTTACATTGATAAGTACACCTCGAACAGGCTTGAATTAGTTATACTGCAATTAAGATGTCAAAAGCAGCCTCTGAAATGGGCATCTATTAACTCTTTCAATAGTCTAATTAGGATTGCAAAACAAGGAATGCATCACAAGGCAATATGCATTTCAGCCAGCTAAAAAGCAGTAGCTGGCTCAAATTGAGATAACACTACTACTTGTAAAAACCTTGGAGAGAAATTCCATAGGAAGAGTGGAATTTGAAGGCAATTCTTTAAAAAAACACCTAGCAAATTAAAATACTAAAAGACATAAATTCTTCACTAAAGCCATCTGTCTTCCTTGACCCTTTCAGATCAATTCCTAGGGAATTTATTCAAGTGCTTCTGCAATCAAGTCGCTCCATGCTAATAAGGTACAGAGTTAGCCTGTAAATATTCTTCCCATAGAAAAGTTGTTTCCCAGCTCCTACCGCAAAACAGCCTCTCTGCCATTTGTCCAGCAGCTGAGGTTTTTCCAGCTCACTTCATATTTGGCTAAGACACTTTGCAGTTAGAAAACTGAAAGCAAGTCCATATTCAGTTGTTTTCAAAAGGTTCTATTTGCTAGACCCACGCCTACCTGGATAAACTCGTGTTGTGCATTCTCTTCCCACAGCAATCAGGGCAAGTTTGGTACTTTGAGCAGCACGATGACTGATGGCCCTGCTGACGTATCAGTGCCACAGAGGCTTAAGGAAAGGCTCAGCAGACAGGCAGCTTGTGTACTAAACACACTGTCACCATTGCTCCTGCCGCACACAGGGACAGCCTCGGAACAGCACATACCTGGAATTTAACTTCCTTTGGCCTCCCCAGGTTTTCAAGTTCAGGATTTAACTGCTTGGCTCCATTAGGAACAGCAGGACATGAGCAGTTAAAACCCCTAAAAAGGCTTTGAAAGCTACTTGCAAAACGTTCAGGTGTCTCTCTGCAAGTCAGCAGCTGGCAGGAGGGAGGGCAGGCTGAGGAATGAGGGAGCAGTTAGAGTGGAAAGTGGACAGGAGGAATATATGAGCTGAGTTTGGCTGTTGTAAAACCAGCAGCTCTAAAAAGACATTGAGGAAGAGTCTGGCAGCTCCCCCTTCGTGCCTCATTACACAGGGCACTGTTCTTCTGCAGGGCTTCCCAGCTGTGGGAAAAGTTACTGAGGCTTCCAAAGCAGCAGTTTGTTCTGTCCTTCCAAGACAGTTTGATTTGGGCTTTTGAGGTTTGGTTCGGGCTTTTTGCCCACTGCACCCTGCATTTTGACACTGAGCCTGTAAAACTGCCTAAGCAGCTTCCAGGGCAGGGTGGATCCTCCAAGCACCTCTGGCAGGAGATCAGCAGCTGGAAGCCTTGCAATGCATGTCATGGCTGAGGCCGTTCTGTGAGCTGGTTCTCAGGGCCACTCAGAGCAAGGTGGATGCCTTCCAATAGAACACTTCCTAAATCCCAGAGAGGTGACACGTCATTTCAGTGAGGCAATTACCTCAGCTATAGACAAGGCTATCCACTCCCATGCAACACCTGCATTCTTCCTCTCACCGCCTTGGAGCCTGATTTGTCTCTGGCCGGTATAGCTCAATTATTTTCTTAACTTACTTGTAAATCAGTTCTCCTGATTGATGCAGACTTCGGGGTGCTGGGAACAACGCTGTGAAATTTGTGCTGAAGTATAAATTCAGGTTGTTGTTGCAGCAGCAGCAGGTTCCTGGAAGGATCACAGCAGAGACCCCACTGTGGCCACTCCTGCTGAGAGGGTTGGTTACTCTCTCAGTTGTTCAAGGACTACTGAGAAGGCCAGGAATGATTCCCAACACAGGAGCCATTTGAACCTGCAAGCTATGGCTCCTACAAATATGGGCAATTTGTTTGCCTCTGTTGCAAAAAGGGAAGAAAACCACCAAAATATGCAAAATCAGGCATAAGTTTCATGGTTATTTTACAGCAGAAAAATTCTTTTGGGTGTTTTTTTACAGTGATTTCTGAAGACTCTTGGCTCCATTCAGGGTCACATATATGTACCCCTCTGTGAATATAAATGCAGTTTATTTTAACTATTATTTTAGTAGCTTTTCTCATTGTTAAAGGAAATATACATGTATTTAAATCAAGGATTCCCTCCCACAAACATATATGTTCTTATATCACCAGAGTGGCTGTCTCAGATACTTACAGGTAAAATGAAATGTCTGGGATAGTTAAAATCCTTGATGAGTTCAGGTTTTTTCCCCTGGTCAGACAGGGAGAGTATGCCAAGCCTCACTGGCTATTCCCAGGGCCAGGTACAGCTGTGACCCATGAAAGCTGTAAAAGAAAACCAGCTACTTGGCTGAGTAAATCTTCACCATCAGAACAGAGCTCAAATTGACAGGTTCCAGTTGATTTCCCTCCCCAGTCCCCATTAATTACAAGCTCTTTTAATTACTACATGCATGCAAGGGGTGGAAACAACAAGATTTAATTACCAAGCTCCCACCAAGAGTGACCCAGCTTGGCCATTGCAGCAGGAGCTCTCACAAAATGCTGTTCAATGACACAGCAGTGTCATCCTGTGGCACTCAACCCAGAAAGCAGCTGCTGGTGGAAGCAGAGAGATCTTCCTTCTGCCTGTTCCTCTTCCTGCCTGAGCAGGGAGTTGGCAGAGCTGGTGACCCCACAGCTGGAATGCTGGTGATGGCAAGGAAAATCCTTGCAGCTTTCCTGATAGGCAATGTCCGTATTGATTCTCTCTCCCCCACTTCTCAGACTTCTCTTCTTCTAACTCCCCAAAGAGTAGGGTAGAAAGTTCAAATGTTCCAGGAGTCTGCTTTTCCCCTCCTGAAACACACCCATGGCTGGTGTCTAAAGTGGACTTGGGCAAGACCAGAGACCCTGCTGGGAGCTCAGCACCCTGGAAGCAGTTATCCCTGGGAGGGAGGCAGACAGGAACCCACACATCCCCAGGCCCCAGCCATTTCACTACAGGAGACCATGCCCAGAGCCCTGAAAAAGAATGAACAGCCCTGGTGGGTCCAGCTGCCCTGGCTCAAAACAGCCTAAAAGTGTTAAATAGTGGAGGAGAGGGACCAACTAAGCCCACATCAAACACAGCAAGGCATGCAGAAAACAGAAACAATGCAAACCATTTTATTTTCACCTTTACAGCACGTGCATGCACACCCTGCACTCTGCAAGACCAGCAGCAACAACCTCCCAACAAAAGGCAGGGAATGGGATGGATTGAAACAGCAACCCAACACTGCTCAGCCCCTCTGAACAGTGCCTTCAGTCCACCTGCAGCTGTGTTGAGAAACCCCTGCTCTGCAAGGGCTCAAAGTGAGCCTCAGGGAGCAGCTTTATGGGTCTCAAACTGCAGCGTGACAAACAGCATGTACAGAAGCCACCACAGTCTGTCAGGAAGGATATTAAGACCTTCTGGTAAAGGAACTTCAGCAAACACTTAGTCAGCCCGAATTTATGATCTGATCCTTCAGTTCTTGGCTCCAGAAGTGACTTGCCCTTGGCTCCTTCATACAAGCTGTGCTCATTCCTGAGTTTGGCTTCTGGAAAAGACAGCTGGGAACTTATCTGAGCACCAGCTCAAAACCCTCAGCTGCTGTTTTACTTAACTGTGTTCTAATAATTCTTTCTTGAAAAAAGAAAAAAAAAAAAGTGTTAGCTTCCTGCATGAGCAAGGAGAAGAACCAGCAATAAAGGCTGATAAAAGAATAATTTAGAGCTGTGAACTCGAATCAATAAATAAATTGGAGATCTCTTCAGTCACCACCTCCCAGAGCTGAGGAGAATTAAAAACCAATTAAAAACTACACATCTGCCTCCAAATCAGTCAAATGGAAAGTGAAGGACAATTATAGGGCGATGATTGTCAAGAGAAAGTGGATCTTCCTGGACCACCTTTTATGGCTGATCATATAGCAATTAACTTACAAATAAAGTAACCCAAAATCATTACATTATAAACCAGTGGTTCCAGTTTTAGAAAGCAACAGACTCTTATTGATCAGCTCAGTACAGTTTGCATTTGATTCATGAAACCGTGCCTCAGGTTGCCAAGAACAGAGCTGCTCCTTAATTAATAATAATGAGCACCAGCTCAGAAGCCTCACACTCATCAGACCCCAAAGGGGCACCAGCTGAAACAGGAATCTCAGCGGGCAACTTTCATCCAGCCAGAAGCTGAAGCACAGAGATTAGTAAGAGACAGTGTTTACAAAAGATGCATTAATGATCTTTGATGTTCTTTCATAATGTCTCCAGCACTGCCAAAAATAACATCTTTTTGGGCTTTAGCAAAGCACCACAGCTCATGAACCTGCCCAAAAGTGGCTGCATCCCTGATTTTCACAGCCACAACTCATTAATAAGCTATCAGAGAGCAGTGAGCAAGCTCATTGTACCTGAGAAATAAAATGCATTTGTTTTTCTGTGGCAGAACCTTCTGGAAAGAAGGAAAAAAGTGAGGCTATTCATGACTCATTAACATGATGCAAAAGCATTTACCCACAAGTACAGACAGAAAGTCCACTGAATGCTCACGTTGGGCAGGAATCGGTCCACTTTGGTTTAGGACACCCAGCATCAGCTATGTGCATAGAACAAGACCACTTGCTCACAGAATTAAATCCACTAAAGCGTAAACGGTGATGCCAGGTCAGAATTTTGTCCCCAGCTTCATCCCCAGGAATACACCAGCTAAACTCCAAATCTACCACCGAGTCTGACATTCAACGATCTGCTTGGCTCAAAGTGCTGGCACCCAAAGAGGGAAAAGGAGCATCTTGCAGTCAGGGCACTCATGTCAGTGAGCTCCTTGAGAGCCCATAAAGAGCTGTTCAGCTGGCAGTGAGACAAATGGAAATGTCACCTGAATGACCGATGCTGTGCAAAGCAAACAGAGACTGAACCGGCTTCCATGGAGCATCCGAGGCACCAAGACAAGAAAAGGTAAACCATTTCCTTTTTTTAAAACTGAGCAACTATTTACTTCAATCCCCCTATTTAGGGGGGAAAAGGTAACAGCCATTTCAAAGTGCCAAGAAACCCTCTGTGCCTTTCAAACCCCTCATGAACCACACCCACATACAGTAAAACACATTGCTAATCCTTTCCATGAATCTGGTCCAACACCAGGTGCTCCAGCTGCAACCTTTTAGCCACAAACCTCTGCCCCTCAAGACCACAGGGCTACAGCACCTCTTCCAGAAGCTCCCCCAGCAGCTGGTTATTCACAGCCTTTTCTGCAGAGCAGTGCAGTGCAGGGAGCTCCCCCCACTCTCCCATGCCCCACAAGAACCCTGGCTCCTGCCCCCAGGAGTGCCCTGTGTCACACATGTGAAATGGCCAAAGAGGAGGGAGTTGGGGCCTGTCACCCACCTGTATGATGCCTGCCAATGGCAATTCCCCTTCCAGAAACCTCCAGAGATGTGGATCTTTGCATCAAACAGTGCTGCCTTGACCTCGCTGGTCTAACACACTGCTGGGGATCACAGAAATCTCAGGGCTTTGCCTTCAGTAAAGGCACGGCCTCTGCAAAGCATCAGCCCCCAGACCACAAAACATGCCAGAGAAGCACAAAATTTAGAGAGACCCTGGGCTGAGGGAGTGAGTTTCCTTAATCCCTGGCACTGGTACTGCTGGCCACGTTGAGCATCATGAGATCCATCGGGTCAGTCACGACAGGTGGTCACTGTGGTCACCAGAGAGCCAAGGCACCAGTGTGCATCCAACCTGAACATAACAACTGCTGAACAGGCAAGTAACAAAGTCAGCAGGACATCCAACACTGGGCAAGTGGCCAGAGATTTCCATGTACCTTCCATCATGGCAGGAAGGCACCTTAGCGTTGTGCAGGTAAAAACCCAAACAAAACAACAAAAGAACCCAAGGAACCCCCCAAAAAATCAACCATGAAGACCATGCCAGAATAAATGGTGCATCCTGGGAAATGGTCTGTTTGAGCCATGGCCATTAGCATCCAAAACAAAAGAAAAAGAGAAAGCACAGCTCTGTACAGAGCTGTCAGCAGCTGGGCCAGCTGCTCTGGGAGTCAGGGCTGTGCATTTCCATCAGATCCCACTCAGGTGCCCTGCCATGGCAGCAGGCTCAGCTGCAGCCAGTCAGAACACAGCAAGTGCCAAAGGCAGGCTGAGAGGCCAGGCACGTTTTAATGGAGCAAATTAAAGGACGAAAACAGAGGTGGAATCCTTATCGAAGCTGCAGCTTCACAGAGACTCATAAATAGCCGATTTAAAATGAATTCAGACAGTGTGTGCTTCATTTTTCCACAAAACCACCCAAACCTTAAAGCTGAGAATTAATTATTCCCACACCTGTGATAGCACAGAGGCTGACAATAGGGCTTTGGACAGCAAGGAAACATCTCTGAGGAGCAGACTCAGGACATTTCCTTGGTTCCACAAGTAAGAGGTTAATTCCCTGTCAGCCTGCACTCTGCTGTTGAAAGGTTTGTGTCCTCTGTAGTTAGGCAACGAAAAGACAAACTCAGTAATGCCCACAGCTCAGTATGGAAGAGAGGAACAAAGAAGTAGCTACCAGTACTACTATTGTGATAATTACAAAGTACAAAGACCAAACATAATCCATGACTGACAGGAAAAGTCAGCCTTCTACACTGAGATAAAGCAGCACCAGCTTCCTGCTCTTCAGACTGGTGGTGGGTACCAACAATAAGTCATACTATAGCATCTGTGGAACACAGGGGAAAAAGCCATCAGTACTAAAAAAAATCCAAACAAAACCCAAAAAACTCCCTCTGCTGGATTCAGTCTGAAAAAATGAATTATTCCACAGAACGGTGCAAAGCACAGCTGTCCTGAGAGATCACACAGATGCAGCAGCAGCATGTTTGCTCAGTACCATGCTGTATTTCCACAGAGCTAACAGTCAAGGTATAAAGCCCTGGTTGCTTACTGCTAAAATTAACATAAATTGTCATTTAAGAGTGATTTGCTTGCTCTTGGTTAAAATAAGGATTCCATCTGAGAAGAGAGACCAGGAAAAATTTTCTGAATAAACACTATAGAGGAAAAATCATACGTGAACATGGGGACAGGCTAATGTGGACTCAGTTTACCTGAAGGGTCAGAGGGACGTTTTTAAACAGCTGCATTTTAGGGGTTCTTAAGAATCTTTTCCTTGAGTACTGGAACAGAACTGCTAGGAAAATGAAAAAGGTTGAGTCCAAGGTTTCACAGAGCTACAAGTCAAGGAAAGAAGAGACTCCCAATGTAAAGCCCCAGGTCTAATACATCACTACTTTAATTCCCTGAAAAATTGCTTGCTTACATCTATCTTAATTCAGGGCAGTAATGTGTAATTTCAAGTTCTTCTAACCTTAGTTAATACTTGCTCTACTTATAGAAATCTTATCTTTAAATTAAATCTGATCACAACAGGCCTCACGTTTCATAGGAATAAAATCCAAATAAAGTTTTGACCCCGAGCACAAGTGAGGACTTCCGTGGCTGAAGGTCTGAGGAGGAAGTGTTACCTACTGGAAACAAAATTCAAGGAACCTTATGAGTAAGTAATTATTTCTGTTTAAAGATGTAACAGAAGTATGCTCAAGAAATCAGGCTCACGTAAAACGCAATAAAAACAGGACCCAATAGTGAGACTGATTTCTGCATATTTCATCTGTGTCATGTACAGGAAAGTTTACACACAATTAAACAGGAAAGTAAATACACAGAGGTTCTCCTTGAGTAATTTTCCGACAGTGACCACCAGCACAGCAAATCGTGTTGGTGTAGTTAAATGATCACTTCTGCCCAGCAGGATTTGCTCTGCAGGGTTTGTGCACTGAAAGAGCAGTCAAAGATTTCTACAAGGGCTTGGAGTTAACAACACATTTGAGCGTTTAGTCTTTATCTCCCATCTCCCTTGTGGATTTCCCACCCGAGCCGTCAGCGAGCTGAACAATAAATACAGCCGGCTGGAACAAGGCAAGCCTGTCACAGACACCAAGCAGGGAAAACAACTAATTTATTCCAGTTCAAATTACACTGATTCTTCCGCTGAGGCTTCCGATGTCTGTTTTACCTCCTCCACCTCCAAACAGTCGATTGCTTCTTTCCACGGAGCACCGTTGCTCCTGCTCGCTGGAAACAGTCAATCAGGGGTGCTCACTTTGGGGCTGGCCCATCCGAGCAGGAGGACAGGGTGAGGAGACGCCTGCTCTGTGCTCGTCACACGGCCAGAGCCCCACCTGTGCCTGGGAAGGCGTGTGACACACGGGGACAGGAGCTGGCAGGCGCGGCTGCTTGCCTTGCACTGCCCTCTGCTGTCACAGGAGCCCGCGCCGGCACCGCGGCAGCAGCGAAACTGATGGGAACACCGACCGGCTTGGAGCTGACCTAGCGAAAGGGAACAGACTGAAGGATTTCTCCACGGGATTTTTCCCACACAAAGCGTTTCATCTTGCTCGCTCTTATTCACCTGCCTGCTATGAATTTACAGTTAAATTAATAATCCCAATTCTTGTCTTTTCCTGTTAGTAGAGCTCCAAGTGCTTTACCAATAACATGTTTACTATAAAGTTTTGGGTTTTACCTTTCAGACACTGACTAAAACATGTTTGCTAAGGCCTGGGCAATTGGTACTGAGCTTAGAGCACTTAGCACAACACAGAGACCCATGCTCCAAGTCACAGTAACAGCTGAAAGGCCCTTCTATAACATTTATCATGTAGCCATAAGCGTATTTCTAACACCCCTCCTCAAATTTCCTAGTTTGTGCCTGCACTAGCACATTCCAGGATGGGACACAAGAAAACATATAAAACAAATGATGCAGGGTTCTTCTGTGTCAGCAATACAAGGAGTGTAATACAGCTCTGTGAAATAACCTCCATGACCCTTTTTTTCCTGTACAATAAATAAATTTTCATAAAATCAGACAATATTACATAGCAGAATAATTACTCCCAAAGAAAATGAACAATAACCCTTGAGAAAATGAACACCCTCAAAGCAGCTCAAAAAAGTGTCATTAGAAGCACATTTTAAAGGAAATACACATTTTTCATGCCTAAATACAAACCCCAAGCATACAGTATTTTTTCAGTGCCCTGTATGTCCCAGAAATGCCACACACAGAGCTTTTAACAGCCGTTAGTGTAATGCTCACACACAGACTAATTCCTTTGAAGTCGGGAGCTGAATGCCGGGATAAAACGCACAGGAGCACGATTAGCACAGAGCTTGTGCATCATTAGGCTTCCCTGCATGGGAATACCAGATCTGCAACAGCTTATCAGCATATGGTTTGAACATCAGACTTTCTAGAAACATAAGCTCAGATCCTGGCAGATTAGCTCAGCCTGACAACCTTCTGCTGTGTCTTGCAGCAGTAACTGCTTCCCTACTCCTGCCTGATCCAGCATCTCCCCCGAGGGGCTGTCCCCTGTGACTGAGGGCTGCTGCCTCACCACTGGGGGAAGGAAAACACAGCAACAACCCACAGAAACTACCCAGCAGAGAGTTATAAACCAGGGCTGAGCTCAGGGCTGCCTGTTGCAGTCTCAGTGACACGCAGTCACTTGGCCAAAGGTGAGGGGGATTAAAAAGGAAGGATCCCACAAACTCACAACTGTTTGTATAAACATCATGAACACCTTAGGGATCCTCCTGGAAGATGGGGCCACAGGTTCCTACCACCCCATGAGACTGCCAGTGGGCTGTTTGGGATAGAGATTTCCATGAGGACTTCCTTACAGAGCTTCAGAGAACTCGTGCACTGTGCCGCATGTAACTCACACAGAGAAAACATTCCCTCTCATTTGCATTTCATGAATTCCTGTAAATAACTGCCACAGAACCCTTATGAGATGGAAATTCACTGGATCTAATAAAAGAGTCTCAACAAGGTCCACAAAACTTGAATGCAAGGAATTACTTAAAAAAATTTTTTTAAAGACTCCTGAGCAGGCAAATGCAGGAAGATTAATACAGTGTTCAAGAAAACAAGAGAGGATTCATTTCCTCAGGGAATTTTTTCATGCTGTCAGCATAGAATCTTGCAAGCCTTGACTTTGCTAACACTGGTACTATTCTTATTTTATTTATGAGGAAACTAAGGTAGAGAGATTAAAGGTAGCGTGGGATAATTAGTACAGTTTGTCAAACTGAGTAGCAATTAAAATGGAATTGTGGGAATAGCTGGACTTTTGTATTACTAAGCACTGACATTTATCACACCAAATGATCCAAGTCATGTAAAATGCTCATAGGTTTTATATGCACATGCTTCTGATATAGCTAAATTAGTATATTTACCACCCCTAGACTGACCACTGTGTACACAAAGGGTGCTCTGATGCTCATGGGGAGATGAAGAAATGCACAGGCTGCTTTTCAAGGGTGCCTCTAACCGTAGCACCCAAGATAATGATGCTATCAAGTCTCTTCAGAATAAAATCTAAATAATTGTTTTGATTGGAGAGGTGCTGAGAACAACATGTTGTCAGAATGTGAAGCTCCACTGAAATCTAAATGCTTCTCCCAAAGTGCTGCATTTCTATGGAATTTTCTGAAAAAAAACCAAAACAAACCCAAATGAAGTAACTGTTAGAATTTCCCATGCTTACAACTGGTTTTAAATGCCTCTCATCTTGGACTGTTTCAGGAACTTGCACTGTAACAGGCTTTAAAAGCCAACCTGTGTGACGAAACTTGACAACTGAAGCGATTCTCAGAGGCTGTGATGGAGAGAAGCATTTTAAACAGCTCAGAAGTTTTCTGATTGTGCTCTGCTTTGGAATAACTGAATTCAAAATCCTCCTTAAAACAGAGTTTCTGGTCAATTACTTCTCCCTTCAGCATCTTACTAATAACTCATACTGTGTTCCCAGTGAGGACTTGGAGAAAGCACACAGAGCACCCCATGTATTGTACAAGACCCAAGGGCTCTTACTGCCTGTGGCTTCAGAGAAAACTCTTGGAAATCCTAACAGAAACCCACCCTTTTAGCTTTCAGATTGACTGATTAGCACTAAATACCTGAGTAACTGATTTTTAGAGCTGAAGCACTTATGTTTGGTGCCTTCTGCTACAAGCCAATACTTGTTTGAAACAGCAACTAATATTCATAACCCAGGGCAAGCAGCAACTGCATAAACCTGGTTGATGTTACAAATACTTCAGTATTAACTTGTCTTGTGGTTCAGCTGTATTCAGTCATGCTCATAAAACCCACAGACATTTCTGACAAAGGAAAGGTGCCAGGGGTGTTGATTCTGGGTTGCAAAGGGAAATGTCTGAAGTGTGTCACCCTCTCTCACTTTCTCCCCACATGTAACATTCTGCCCTATGGCAGTAGAGTAGCTCTGCTCCAGGCTCAGGAGACCACTGCTCCAAATTTGGACAGCAGAGGATTGCTCACCACTGCCAGGAAGCCTTTGCCTCTGCATGAGGAAGACAGGGAAGCTGTCAATCAAAGCTTTTAGGGACACTATTTCCATAGTCATCAGCTGCATGGTGCATCAGCTGTTTAACATCTGATGATCACACTGATAGGGATAAGACACCAGGGAAATATAATCCTGTCCACCAGTAACAAAGAGCACACTTACCCAGCGGAACTACAAGGCAGGAGGATTCATTCACACTACCTTCCTTCCTAGGCCTCAGTTTAGGAGGTACCTAAAATATGTGTTTGAGCTTGGAAACCCTCTGCAGGAGTTCCTTCCACCCCCAAAACCCACGAAAATTTTCAAAGGCCATCTTGAAACTCAAAATAAAACATTAGGTTAAAGATTACAAGTGCCTGCCTGCAGTATATTTAAAATGATCTTGCTTCAAACTATAGGATTCTTCTCCCTTTTTGATCATAGTTTCAAATTTGAACTTCCATCTACTGAAGTAGGTCAGATTAATTAATGGAGCAGATTTCCTTTCATCTCAAGAACAGCAAACCATTCAAACCATGGGCAAAATACTGACATACAATTAGGACTCACATATTTTCACGTGTTGTATTCATGTGGACTTCTGGAGGGAAATAACCTTCTCAAAGTATCTTACGATAATGCTTTTAACTAGTTAATTACATAAGAACTAATAAATACTCTTCTCAACTGCACTACAGGTGCCACAACATCCCTCTAAGAACCAGCCATGTCAGTCCATGTTCATCTGCAATCAATACATTAAAATGTTTCGCTTTTTTACATCTTTTTTCCCCTCCTTTTCTTTTTTCCTTTAAAAACAGTCTCATGCTAAAAGCCTGCCATTTCTGTTGGATGGAGAAAGACAATTCCAAGGAAAAAAAACACTGCAAGCATAAGCCTAATCTCCCTGTTCCCCCAAATTTTCTGTCTACAGCTCTATCTACATTTTGCACAATGACTCGAAAAAACATACAAGGGAATAGCCAAGAGAAAGGGATACTTATTAGAATTATGACTTTTATTTTTATTCACTAGAGCAACATTGAGGAAAGAATTTTTACATACAGGTTTTTTAATCAACTTTACAAGCAAATTCCAATATACAGTATTTACTCTGGCCTGGGTTAAAAAACCAAAAACAACAAAGCAGATAGTAAGGGTACCTCTTGTTTTAGCTAGTACTGAATTGAAGATTTTGTTACACAGGAATTATATTGGTTTAATGGTGGTGCTTTTACAATTAAGTAGGCAGTGAGCAGCTTTACCACAACAGTGACTGAATTTCCTTGATAGCACAGTTGTAAGATGACTATACTGAGCCCTACCACCAGGGTCACATTAAACCCACTCTGCTCAGAAAAAGCCTCTGTAACAAGATAAGGAACAGCTACGGAAGCCCAATTCAAGAACTGATTTCCATTTGTACAGCAAGAAAACGTCCATATTAAGAAGATTATGTGCTGTGCAAAACCAGAAATACTTCCCCCCCACAACATGCAACCTACCCCAGTATGACACTTTAGAATGTGCATATGGCTGTGACATGCAAACAAAGGAAATCACGCACATGGTATTCAGGTTTCAGGCATCGTTACAACAAACCAGCAATTAGATCAAGGATGAAGTGAACTGGACTGACCCATGATGCAGTCTAGTTGCTATGTCTACTCTCACTGCTACGAGATGGAAAGTTGAGGAACCCTTTTTTCTTTTTTTTTTTTTTGGAACTGTATCAAAATTGTGTCATTTTGGATTTTCAGGGCCTTCGTAACTATTTCGAGAAAGTCTGAGAGATAATATTGCACTTCTTTTCTCAAAACCGTATTCTGGGACCGTTATTCTTTAAGAGCTATGCTAGTCCTAGGGAAATCTTGCCATTGGCTTTGATTGGCAGCAGGAAGTGCTAGCTTCAGGGAAGGGGAAGGTAATAATGATCTGGCTGCATCATCAGTGTTAGAATTCCACGGATAAATTAAAGTCATTGCACAACAAAAACTCAGTACACTATATGAATACTTTTAAACATGCTAGAGTGCATATCGATTCTGTGAAAGTGATGTGAAAATACCTTGGAAACAGCAACACTACCGGGGAAATTTGTTTCAAACAAAAGCCACACACAGCAGGAGGCATCTAGATTATTTTAGGCACAACTCCAAGCAATAAAGCTCATTTAAAGTGCAATTCTGTTCTTTTCTTTTGTGTTTATTCACTTGTTAAAATGCGTAATTGCCTCTGTACACACATACTGAACAGTAGTTTAATACTTTTGTGAATATTGCACAAAAGAATGAGAAATCAAAAACAACAAAAAAATGGCAATAAACCAGTTTTTATAAACCTAAAAAAAAACCCCTGAAGATCGCAAATACTTAAATGTATGCATTTTGGATAATCTGCACCAGTACTGATGATATATCTGCACCTTCCATAAGGTAGATATGTTACCTGAAAATACTTACTTAATCCCATTTGACAAGCACTCTGAGTGCCCTCTCATCCATCACTCCCCAAACCCCATCCTTCACCGAGGTGAAGCTTCAAACCTCACTTCACCACTTCTCTCCCAGCTGCCCATCTCCTGACAGGCTTTGCCCGTACTCTGGACTTACTATACGTGCAACAGAGCCTTCCCTGGAAAAGTCTGAAGAGCCCAAACATGCAGGTGTCTTAGAGGGATGCGAGGTTAGCAGCTGAACACAAACACAAGCCAGGCTAGCATCTGTCTCATCCATGCTCAAATCCTGCTGGCTCCAGCTCAGTGTCTCACTAATCTGTCAGAACAAAACAGGGAAATGCTATAAAAAAGGACTATAATCAACTTATGTTCCTTTAATACATATATACATGCCCATATAAATATAACTTTTTTCTTCTGGAAAGAAAAATTAGGAACTGCCTTTTTAATGAAAACCTTGATCATCTCGATTTTCTTTGCTTAATTTGCTTTGATCATCTCTTTAATTTTCAGTAAAGGTGCAGATAGATATCTATACTTTTAAATGTAAACATAAAAATTGAAACATCACTAAATCAGGCTGGCGATACCTCCAGAATAAGAAGCAGAAGATGATGAATCTCTGTCAATAACATTAGGTGAAAATCGTATTTTTACACAAAATCATATACAACTAACAATAAAATCAGCTTCTCTTCAAGGAAAGTAAACTTAAAAAACACCCCTTCCATAGAAATCTATATGGACCGGAAAATGACCCAGGAATCTGATCATTCCCTCAGCAGTCTTTAAACTCCTGAGAAACACAGTTAGCTGCCAGGAGCTAGTTTTGGGGAACATAAATGTCAGTTTTATTTTCTTATTTAAAGCAAATACATACACTAAATGCTATCTAATCCAATGGTTTTCAAGGAAATAAATTATTCCCGGAGTGTAATTGTTACTGCAATCTCAAGTTATGGTTTCTGATCCTATACCAACTATAACAATTAACATTATTTATCTTATTATGTCTTGCTTTCATTGTCATCGCCTCAGTTCACAGAAAGTCCTGCAGGTCCCCTATTTCAGACCTGATACAAGTAGTTCTGAAAAAGAATCTCCCCCTACTCATTTCCCCCCCCCCCCAAGCTTTTCATTTTTCCACTTCATCGTCAGTTAAATTAAATTACAGTGTGAGAAATCCAAAATAATTCTAGAATATCAACTACGTACTGAAAACTCAGGTGAGACGACTCTTTTCCTTCCCCCAACTGAGGTATCCATCAGGATACCCCCAGTTAAAGGGCTTGTATTAGAGAAGCTGAATATTGAATTCATTTATGAAATGTCTACACCTACTCACTTTAATTCTCTCAAAGAAAATACTGCAATACATCAATGTCCTACAGCCAGAGCCTAGAACTAACACTGTGTTGCGTTTTACTGACACTATGTGCTCTTCAGGAACAGATTTTGAGCCAAGTTGTTGCAGCAACCTTCTGCTGCTGATTTTAAAACCCACTCGAGAACAGGAAAAAAAAAGAACTCGACCAGTAACAGCCAAGAGAGTCATGGGAAAGAAGGGAAGAATTGGAGATGGGACGTAACAGCAGATTTCTGGAAAGCTTCGCTGGTTATGCGCACATGTAACTTGCATCATTTGTGTCATGGTCCCAGAGTGCACCAAGACTACCTTCAGAAAAAATGCTTCTCCTAGAGAGCACAAAAATGTTGATTTTTTTTTTTTTTTGCTTTATTTCCCCAAAAAGCTCCTTACCAGTTATCATGCACTTCTTCAGAAACTACAAAAAAGAAAAAAAAGAAGAAAAGAAGAAAAAAAGAAAAAAATTACAAAAAAAACCCCAAAACCAAAATAACACATCTCTGAAAAACTCTTATGAGTACCAGCTCTGGTTTAGGACATAACAGGATTGCTCAAAGCAAATAAGTGGGGTTAATTTTTTTCCTTTTTTAAAAAATAGTTGCATTTTTAATATAAGTTTTATTCTGTAAAATAGTTTCAAATTCTTACACATATGGCAAAGTTTGTGCAAAATTTCAAGTCAGGTACTTCAGAGCCTTTCAATATTAAACAGAAATCAATAAATACAAGCAGAACAATAAAAGTTTAAAATACTAATTAAAATGCATGTTGTGCAACCTCAACATAGGTGTTCTGGACCCCTTATTCCCAGAGGCTCCCTACTTACCAGTTCCTAAGAGCCTGCATTGGAAGGTTTGGACAAACATCCTTAGCACTGCATCTCAAGAACCTACCCGGTAATGTGTCTATTCAACACAATAAAAACATACCACAATCGTTTAACAAACGATGATGTTTAAGCGAGAAGATTCATTTCACCCTGTGAAATCTGCCTAATGGCTGTGAACAGTGAAAACGGGATAAATAAAGAACAGAGCAACTTCAGATTACAGCAAAACAAAACAACACAACCCACCCAACCCATCAGATTAAATAACATTAAATATGTCAGTCTTGAGAGAATGATAAATACAAGGATTTTTGCATAGGCCTCTGGAATACAGAGTCAGAATTATGGCCAATAAAACATCTGCTAATCAGTCTAATTTTCTACCACTCTGACCTAACGAGTACTCAGAACCAAGAAGTTAAACAGAACAGCAATTTCATTGTCTAATAACTCAAACAGAGGTAAGAAATAATTTCTGCCATCCTGAAATAGATAGTGCAGCATTCTGGCATTTGTGGTCACCACAGACTTCAGTATTTGCTTAATGACTAAGATTGCAATACCATCTTTATTACAGACCAACGATAAAATAAAGCACTCTCGAGAAACTGCACAGCTCGTAACATCAGCCTCAGAACACGGCAGGATGGAGAATGCAAACCCTAAAACAGATGCAATTTTGAACAGCGACTCAGGATTTGCAGGCTGCAGGTACAGCAGGCTCCAAGGCAATCACAGCACAGGAAGTGGTTTACGGCGTGGCATCATGCAGTGAGATGTGGGTACGTCCTCAGTGCATCTTTGGTTTCGGGAGGCGGGAATGCCGACCAGAGGGCACACTGTCCCCAGAATGCAAACCAGAGGGGTGTGTTTGCACGTTTTCCTTTCTCTGGACCGGTGGCCTTGGGATGTTGGACTTCAGGGAGGTGTTCTGAGGCTCTGGAGGTACTGGTGTGGATTTCTGACTGCTCACTTGCTTGGATTTAACAAAGGATGTAGTTGGCGGGCGAAGTTTAGACACTTTCTGACTCTGTTTACCCTTTAGGCTATCCTGCCCAGATGTCGGCTGCATCTGAGTCGAACTACTCAGTGGTAGAAGCTCATGTTCCTTGGAAGCAGCGGAATGATCTGCAGATCGTACGAGAACGGCCATGGTAGGAGGCACTAAAGCAGTTGGGGGTTTCGCGATTCTCGAAGTCTTTGGCTGAGAAGCCTGGTTTGTGAGTGAGGGTTGACCTTTCACAGATAATCCAGTCTGCACCTCTGGAGCATCAGCTCGTGTAGAGGTCTGAAAGTGGGAACGAGGTGGTAATGTACCTTTCTTATTACTGGCCACCTCTCCAGGGTCTTCAGTGTTTTTGTTTTTCATATTGTCCAAATATGATGCATTTTCGTCTTTCGTGTTTAACTGTACGCTCGTTAAAGAGTTTCCGTCATTCAGGCTATTTTGGAGGGAGACATTTGCAGCATTTGGATTCTGATGATTTCTATTGTCATGCAGATCTGCTTTAGGATATTCACTGTGGGCCTCGATACGTGGAGTTTTTATTAGTTTTCCCTGGGCGAGGTCTGTGGAATTGGGAAGGCTGCTGGAAGGCTGTAGTACTTGAGGCTGTTGAAGAGAAAATAATACAGGAATATATTAGGCAGAGAGGACACGAGATAGGCTCTGAATCCAACGTGTGCTGACTGGATGCTTGATAAGGGCTGTATTTCTGGGGTTTTAAATCAAAACTTTGACTGTAGCAAAACAGGATGGGTCATGGGACACGCACAAATGGAACTCGTAACTGAAGCGGAAAAAAATATACCAGCACTGAAATAAACAACAACATACAGACAAAAATGAAACCGGTCGGCTTAAAAAAGGAACATGAAGAAGGCATGGTTGATGGTTTCACCCAAATCTGCAGGACAGAGCAAGAATTAACGTCGGTGCAGATCAATCCTAAAGAAGTGCTTAACCCAACGCAACAGCTGCGTCCAGCTTGTAATTCCTACTCACTGCATACTGACCTCAGCTATCCCAACCCTTCTACTGCACAGGCAGGAAAGGAGTTTGATGGACCACATGAATTTACAGGGCGTTTCCTTGCCTTACCGAGGCCAGAAAGTCTGATGGAAGTATGTGGTAATCAGGCTACTGACTAAGCTTAGGTAACTCTTTTATCTTGAACTGATTTTAAATGGGCTGATAAAGAAGCAGAGTACACGTGAAACTAGAGATCACACACTACTACACTGATAACCATGGGATAAAGATAACTGTAGAAGATTTTACATTTTATCAGAAGTTACAATCTAATCCGACACACGCCAGACAAGAGAAGTGCCAGTACCTCTTCTGGGTAATTTCTATTCTCTTTGCTGTGCCCTGTAAAGAGACTTAAAAGATTAATGGTGTACTAGCTTCACAATACATCCTAGACCTGCAACTTGGATACAGAACTTGGAAGCATTATTTAAAATTCTGCAATTCGTGGCAAACCCCAAAATCTAATACAACTTAAACTATAGTTTTAGCAGGCTTGGATGACTTTTCTCATTTTCTTTACAAAGGAGGGGAACTAAACTACTACAAACTAGTCATCACCCAACTGCCTGGATTCTTACGAGTTGCATGTACACAGTAAACAGGCTTATTCTGCTTACCAGTGAAATAGAGTAAATAAAAAAGAAGCAATGTTTGTGTTTGGGTGGTTTGACTAAAAGTGTCATTTTAGTCACTCTCCTGAATTATTCACAAGTTCTAAAGAGAAAACCCATTATTTGTCTGGCCTTTTTAGCTCTTCTTTGAATCAGCAGGAAGAATGCAATGATGGCTATGCATGCCAGATTCCTGTTACACTTTTAGGGCCATAAACCATCTCAGGACTCTTTAGGCTTTTCACTTTTTCCCTGGCAGGATTCCTACTGAAAACTGAATCCTCCAAATTGCTTATCAAGAAAAAAATGTAATGGTTAATGAGAGGAAAATCAAGGTTTCTCTATCTATTTTTTATTTATGAGCAGTTTTCCCTTTAGAATGTAACAGTTCTACATGTAAGGAAAGGCAAAATCTGGACAAGTGACATCAGCTATCAGTGATAGACACGTAAGGCAATTATCCTGAGCAGTCTGAATATGATTGTTTTGGAAAGAAGGAAAAGAAGCCTCCAAAATGGTATCAAATGAGTACCAAAATATTATTCCTTATGTGACCCAAAACTAGCTTAACTTTGTGAATCCTTCTTAACCATACAATCCTACAGGAAGGGAATGCTAAACATAAGGAATAATTCAATACACTGAGAGAGTCACAGCTTAAATAAAATTAGTCCTCCAGATATTTTTTCCATTTTCCAGTGTTTATGTATGGGTTACAGAAGTTATTATCCTTCCAGTCTAGGAGCTGACAGGCAGATGTTAGCCAAAATGATTTACTGATTTGAGATCTCACCTGCAAAACCAAAACTGCTAATAATGAATGCAGAAAAGCAATATGTACCCAATTCCCATGCAAATACTACAACAAATAAGTCATATTTTCTAATCCTACTTGAGGTAAACAAATTAAAACATTTATAGCACACAGTATTGTGTCAAATGTGGAAAAATAATTGTCAGAAAACTTTTCCCCCCTGGCTAGGAAGGGTTTTTAAATGCCAGTCTTCGAAAACACAGATAAATATCTAATCTGACCAATAACAATTCTAACTTACTATCAAATAATTCTAGCTATACTAAACAACAAAATTAAAAGGTTGGTAAGTTACAGAAGAAACTAAATTTGTGTGGAAAGTTGAGTTAAACATGAACACATCTGAAATACAACAAAGCCATCAAGGTTTCAATAATTCTGAAGAATTTTGAATTCTTCTGACAAAGATTAGGTAGTATTTTGAGCTTTTTCCTTTCGGCAATTTTGCATTTTACATATAGAAATAGCCAAATACATGTTTTGTATTCATTATTCTTCATAACTTTAAAAGGTCTAAGCAGCTTATTACACAGCAAGTTAGTGATTCTAAGGTAGAACATAGCTATGTGCTCAGAATTATGAGGACACTAAAGCTCTGGTATCAGCTTTGCCCAGTTATTTTAAATACTGCACTGCTTTCTAATTGTGGCTTTCTACTCAAGATCTGTCCAATTATCACAATGACAGATTTTAACCTCATCAAATTGCTACATGCATTAACATTCAATATGACACTGAAAGCAGCAAAATGCCACTTGCAAAATATGCAAGTAACAGTTCACAAGGTATCTAACACTGACAACTGCATTATTGTCATCCACAGCTCATATCTTTGCCTTAAATACAAGTTTTCCTTTTACAATGAAAGTCTTAAAAGCTCTGACCATGTTACTAGTAAAAACAATGAGCCAGCTGAAGGACTGAAGTACTTGGTGAATTCCATCACATGAAGGAGGAGAAATAGATAAAGAAGCCTTCTGCCTTCCAGGCATAGTATTTTATTTTATGCAAGTCCTAAAAAAAAGGGTTTCATCTATATTGTTTTGAGTGCACTTCTAGTAATATTTCTGGGGTGGACAGACCATGACTTGGTACAGACTGCCATCCTATCCAGACTTCTATTTATGTCCCATAAAGAAACGTGGTAGATAAACACCTGCACTCCTTTGGGATGCCCCTAAAATGCAAAGTTGGACTCAAACATTTCAAGTACAATGTAACTCAAGACAATTAGTTCTCCTCAAACTGGAAGTACATTAGACAAAGTGCTCTGTGCACATGCTCCTTTCTGCACAAAGAAACAGATTTTTCTGTACTGGCAAGAGTTTCAAAGCCTTCCAAGTATTGATGCACTAATCAAAATTACTCAAGTCGCTCCCTGCATCATTAGCTTAAGAGATTTTTCTATGATTTCTCTCAAGTAACACTGGCTGTTACATCATCCAGAGAAAGATGACATCCATGAACAAGGATTATCACTACTGCACAGTTATCAAACTACTGAGATTGTACTAGCTTTGTGCTGGAAAACTGAAACATCATGTTGTACTGTTAAACAAGTTAAATGGACTGCTAAAGAAGTTAAAAATGTGGTCATGACAGTGATACTCCATCAAAATCATTAGTTGAAAATCCCCTTCAGTTTCGCTTTGGTTATCTCAATCCCCATCTGGATTCCCTATAGAATACCTCTGTAGAAATAAAGGCATTTTCTCCCTGCAGCATCTTGAGGAAGGAGGAAAGCGATGCAATGGAAAACCCGAGAACTGCATGCACATCTCCCACACACATGCATCATGCACAGGGCAAAGAAAAAACCCAACAGTGAAAATGCGTGAGGGGGAGACGGGAATAAATCTGAAGTTGTACTGTACCACGCTTTATCACAGAAGTAATGGACTAACTTCTCAACTCCTTGCCAATGGCATAATGGAAAGCAGAGACAAGAAAAAGACAAGGACAATGATGTCAGAGGACCAAGACAAAACAATGAGCAATTGCCATGACAGAACTGCAACTTTTCATCACTTCAATTGCAATTACCATGTCCCCCAGTGGTTTTTAATCCTCCTTCAAGAAACAAAGGTAGCAACAGTGTTTAAGTAATGCAGTACAAAAATATTCATAGCAAGACCTGCATGGAGTACTTTTGCTCTTATAACTTCAATGTTTTTAGCAGTTAATCTCTTACACTCCAAATACTGCAACTAGAATTTGTGTGTATTATTACACCTGTATAAATCAAAAATCTTTGCATCTATACTTATATATGTTCAATATCTAACCACAAACAATAAAGTCATTAAAGGCACAGCATTCCATCCTTGGATCACGTTGCCCATATTTTTAATAACTCATTTTCCTAGCAACTCACTCACAAGGTGGAAGAGACAACTACCACAGGTTCTTTTTGGAAAGGGGTGGAAGGGAAGGGTCACAAACCCTGCTACGTAATTCTTTCATTTCCTCATCAGTTCTGCCACCCCTCCTCTCACTGCCTTGGCACAGGATGCGCTGTCATTCCAAACCACGGCCTGTGCAGACACAGCCCTGCTGAAAGGCTGCACCAAACAGCTCTCATTTTCCACCTCTGGAAAACATCAACATTTCACACCTTAAATCTGTAGCATTTGCTAATGCCTTCTTTTTGAACTTCATTTTTTTTTTCCTTTCCCTTTGATCTAGCTCTATTATATCCATATTTCAACACTGAAATATAGAATGCTGCAGTATGGAGTATGACTTCAAATAATGACACAAAACAACTCTATTTTTTTTCAAACCACCATTCATCACAGCCATGAGGCTGGCAAAATAATTTGCAATGTGGCACAGCATTATTTTTTTTTCTGCATAGTCTCTATAGAAACCCAAACTTAGAAAATTTGATTTTCTTGAAGAAAAATTACTTCAAGGAATATATAACTACACCAAGGCAAGTATTTCATCCACAAATATAGATATATGTGCAGCAAACAGATAAATATGACTACATACAAAATTAAGTTTTGTTTGCAAACATATTTAGTTAGGTACAAGAGACATTTCTCTTGTAGTTGAATCTGCAACTACCGAAATTGGGAGGAAAGGAGTTTGTCTTAAAAGACTTTTCTTCATATAGCTGAACACTCGTGGAGCAAAAATAATTACATTAAAAAGACAGTAATGTAATGATTCCAGGACATTTTTAATAATTTGTCACAGAACTTCCTAGCTAATGCTCAGGAGCAACTTGGTTCTGCTAACACAAACACTCTGTACACCCTCCAACGAAGCTGTATTGGTCAATAAAGCTTTGGAAACATTTCAGTGCTGAGCAACACGCCTTTATTTAAAAGAAAATGCATGAAAAAGCACAGCCTGGGTCTGATTTATAGTCACTGCGCATAGAGTGGCTTTCTTCCTGGTGATAACAAGCTGTGTGTCACCTGCTAGAATTGCTTAGATTATCTCTGTAATGCTCACATACAAAAAGTCTAAATATTTTTTCCAGGACGTGCGCAGTAAGCGGAGATGTAACAACTGCAATGCTTGAACAACAAAGCAGTTTTGATCAGCATTTCTGTGTGGAGAAGCACTTGGGGCAAGGGGCCTAGAGAAGGTGGTGTAATGTTCTTGTATTACAACACAAGCTCATGATTGCATCCTCACCAATGTGTATTCTAAATGTTTGTTTCTAGAGCTGCATCATTAAAGCTCCAGAACACAAATGGAAAGGGTTTTCATTGTATTGAACAAAGTTTGAGAGGTCATCAAAATATATCCTATAACCAAAAGAAAAATAAATGACCATTACACAGGAGTTTAGTTCAAGACACGTGGGAATAATAGAACAAAATTGTAAGATTTTTATTCCCAAAATGACAAAATCAATGTACTTTTATCTAAGTGTTTATGAAATGCAAGGCGCTGAATTGTTTCCAAGGTTGGTGAAAAAACATGAAATTAATAAATGTGAAAGTATTAAAAATTAATAGTCATTAAAAGTGAAAAACATACACCCGATGCTGAAGTGTGTCGCAGTGCAGTGATGTGCTAAGGCAAATTCAGCAGTAGGTGCGCTGACATTGTGAGTGGTGCTTAAAGAGAAGAACCATAAACCTACACTAGTGTGGTATTACCTAGCAGGGATGTATTTCCTGTCCTGTACAGCAGGAGGGAAATTATTTTCTGTTGTTTATATACTGTAATATGACCAGTTTACAGATTTATACCCTCATAATCTACAGTGCCTGTAAGTGATCTATGTATCCATCAGCTATCAACAGCACAGTGAAGAAACATGCAGAATTCACAAGCAGAGATGATATTTTAGGTTCAGGATCCAGAAGTCAGGAAAGAAGTGCTTGACTTCCAAGTCTGTACAGAAAACACAACCAGACAAAACCTGAGACTACTTCATGTTTCCATCACCTTCTCTGCATTCTTGCAAAAGAACACTGCCATTGGTGTTTCAGGCTGTCCTCACTCAGTGGTGATGCCCAGCTCACCATTTGCCTCAAAACCCCATATCTGGCATTTCATACCAGCTCAAAAACCTGCAGACTGAAACCACTGAACCAAGTGGGAAAGAGGGATACTAGTGACCCTTCCAGTAATGTTCTACTTTACAGAACACAATGAGGAGGATTTCATTAAAAATGTCTAAGGAACCTCCTAATTTATACTATATTTTTATTCCCGGCATTGCTCTTTAGAGTAAACCTAGGAGTTAAAGAAAAAAGCTGGTGGAACACTCCACTAGTGGAAACTTACTTTCCTAAACAATGCATTAGTTATAGTTTAGGTTAACTAGTCAAGGGCCCCTTTTCATCTACTGTACTTCCTTTACTAGCAATTCATAGAATGCAATATATAAGATGCATACTAAAAAATCCAACCTGCTTTAGCAATACAAGTTTATTGCAGAATACCAAGTAAGAGGCCACTGTTAGTGGAGGAATGAGGTGGAGGCTCGGACAATCAGCAAGATTAGCAAAGTTTTCTTCTTCAGCTAAGCAGCCACTGTGAATGATGTGACACCAGAGGCTCACATGTGACAGCTGGGACATTGTCCTCCCATTCTGACTCTCCAGTAACCAAGCCCCAAAACCACAACATTTATATGATTCTCAGGTCTAAAACCGATCTCCTGGAAGTCAGTCTCTGTTGATAGGACAGTGAATCACTCAGGCTGTGCTACTGCTGGCCCCTCCACTCAGCAACAGAAGGCACAATCATCAGATTTTGGGGTTCTAAGTTCATTACACACAGAGTCCCACATCAAACACCACAGAAAAATGAAGCACATCCCTTATTGCACAGAGAAAAGCCCATGAAACAGGCTGTGCATTCCTGATGAGTTGTTTACATTAACATTGTCACAGAAACATCAAGAGAGTATTTGAAACGCAATTCACAAAACATAAGATTTTTTTCATGTGATTGATATAAGTAAGGATCATTGCAGCGTGAAATACATGTAAGCTTAGTTTTCCAAGGTGCAGCTTACTCTTCAGATCTCCATTGGCCCTGGAAATCTTATTTTGTTTCCATAATTTTACTTTTTCCTTTATTTCTTGTCCAAATACACTCTTGAGCTTTGCTAGGCAAACACTGTAATTTGCAAATTACAGTCCATTTAAAAAATATAACTTTAGCGTTATGAAGTAGTTATATTTCTTCAAACACTTATCTGTTCATAATGCAATACCAAAGCACAAAATAAGACTTACCATTTCTCTATGTCTACGTAAGCACACACTTTTAAAATCAGCAATTGTCTTTTGCTTTGCAGATCCAAGCCAAGTGAACAAATGCAGCTTATATCAGCCCACATTGTAGCTAGCACATAAGGAACGTTAATAAACATGCAAGTTGTGCAACAGCCACTTCAATGTAAGAGAAGCTTTTTTACAACAAATACCAAGAGGGGGGGAAAAAATTAGTTTGAGGGAAGCCATTCTGAAAAGTTAAAACTTTTTGTGAGACAATGCATTTGACACCTTCCCACCAACACTTTTCTGTACAACCACGACGCGCTCACGTAAATACACCCAGAGGCGCGCGTGCGGGCGCGTGAGCAAACAGAACACACACACGGACAGGAGAGTGCATCACAGCCATGGGAAACAGGGAAATGCAGCAAGCAAAACTGATGTTAAGACAAGACTGGAAACAAGGGCCTACTCGGGTTTGCCTGAAGAACTGCTGAGGTCTATCGGCATTTAATGACTGTTACAAAGCTCTAAGTGGTAGCTGCTCGTACGCTGGCTGAAGGAAGCGCTTGGTTAGCCACAGACTATCGTGTATGCCTGGAGATCTGCCTGAGGGAGGAGGAGACTACGAGATGAACAGTGCGTGCAAAGGGGAAGCTTCTACTGGAACACGGTGAGGGAGATGAGTGAGAGGTACAGACTCACTCTGTCTGCGGTGCGGTGGAACACTCCGAGGGATGCCCTGGAATGAGCCCTGCCAGGGAGAGAAGGAGGGAGCAGAATACCCACCCTGTGCAGAAAGAGAGAGGGGGAGAAGTATAATAAAAAAAGAGAACAGGGAAAAACAAGACACCAAAAAGCCACACCATTCTTTTTCTTTTTCCCCCAGAAAGGTATCATTATATTTCCCAGTTGTTCTATTTTGTAAAAGCAAATGTTACACGCTACCAAAGCCCAGATGTCCTAAACTAGTCAGAAATCTCACAAAATATCTCCCTTTTTATTCAATATATAAGCACACATTTCTGTCCAAGACAGTCTTAGGGAAAGAGTATGGAAGCTGAGCTTTTCATGATAAAAATATAGACAAAATTGTATTTATACAGCTTTCAAAAGTATTTTAGAAATGCCTCACCAAGCAGCAGCTTGCTTACTTCTAATCTACTGAAAAAACAGTCAACTTTAGTTTACAACAAAAAATTTCCAATGCATAGAAACAAATTTTCTAGCAAGTCCTGGTGCTTTAGAGGCCACTTTACTCCAATTTCAACAATATTATTTATCGTGGAAGAGGAGAGGCGACATAGAACTGTTTTCCTTGCACTTTGCTCTTGGAGCTCGAGTCTTCCATGAAAGGATCAGAGAACTATGCAGATCCATGTTGTGCAGGGTTTGCCTGTCAGAGCTCTCAGACCACCACAAGTGTGACACACTTTGGTTCCTGCATTCTCAAAACAAGAAAAAGTAATTTTCTTATTACTTATCCTTTTCCCCACACCCTTACCTTTGCAAATCCAAGCTGCAACTTCCCTCTTAAACAACACAATCTTGACTTCCTATTTCAGCAGGACAGGCTTAAGTATTTACAATCCTTTTGCCATTTAAGCAGCTGAAAACTGCTTTTCTAAGTCCTGGAACACTGGTACTACAATAACGAATGCCCCACTGCCTCCTGACCAACAGCAACTAATTGCGGCTACTCAGTCTGCCAGCAGGCCGAAGGTGTCTGAACAACACCTGCCTGACAGAAAACAGGAACCCAGCTTGCCCCTCCTCTCCAGATTCTCTGCTGCAGATCATACTTGCCAGGGCTGGGCAAATAATAAAGTATTTGATTTCCATGCTTCTTATAAAACAACGTTAAACATCACATTATTTCTATCAATAAATATTCTGCTTTTATTTGTCTTAGGAGAGTTTTAAACACTTCCCTGATCTTCCAGTTATCCTAATCTAATTTGATTTTATGCACCACTATCCCAGGTTTCAGTACTGCTAAAATGAAACTTAACACATGCATTTAACCAAGTCTTAGAATTTGCTAGTCTGAACAGTTTTAATCTAGAACAGGAAATAAAGAAAAAAGCCTGACAAGACTTCTTTATTGTTGTTCAGCAGCTGAGATAAAACAATTATTGCAGGAAAATCTATGGGAAAAAATGAAACAAATTCTTCAGTCTGATTGTCTCTAGATGGAGATATTGATTACCTAATGTGCTCTTACAGTCCTCCATCAGTGGCCATTAGGATCACAATGTTTAGACTGCTACATGAAAGTACTGGAACAGTACCAGCTTCAGTCAAGCAAAGTGACAAAACACAATGTGCTGCATCAGTTGAATAGGTATTAAATACATAAATATTCCTGGGAACACAATTAATCAATCAATCAATGACTGATGAGAAAATTATCAATCACTTTGGATTTCCATAGTGCAGTACAGAGAACACTGCATTTTCCAGGTTTGTTCACATTTCATCAAAAATTGTGTCAGGGTAGTGGAACACCAAGAAAAACTCTTTCTGTTCTCTAAACATAACTGAGTCTCCACATAGTAGAAAGCACATTATCACCAGGCACAAGTCTGATTTTGCAGACGTCTCTGAGTTGACGATGGGCTTTTTCCGGACTTCTTTGAAATTTTTAACGCATTAAGAAGGGAGGTGAAAATGTTACATCCTCTCCCTTTTACTCTCTGAAAAGAGAGATTAAGACAAGCACAAGCCATCTGAGCTACATAACAGTTAAGACACTATTGTAAAGGCAATGAAATATTTACATGTCTTGATACGTTCCAGAAATTTTTAAGCATCCATATTAGCACTTCAAAGCACAGCACTAAGTACAGTCTTCTCAAGAATTCTTCATGCTACTTTATCATTGCTCTGACTGAAGAAGTAAATGAAGAAAGTGCAAGCAACTTCCTTGAATGTTTTGCCTGCTGAATTGAACTGAACTGGTCTCCAGGGATATATTAATCCCCTTCTCCCAAATGCTGCAGTTGACATTGCTCCATATAGGTAAGTGTCAAATAAACACCATATTTCTTTTTTGTAATAAATAAATAAATAAATAAATAAAATAAAAAATTAAAAAAAAAAAAACAAACAAGAATTGTGTAATTGTACATCAAATAAGGTAATTAAAATCAACATCAATTGAAAAAGTAAGGATCAGGAGATACAGCACTGGGAATTTATTAAGATGAGTGTTATGATTTACACTGATTATACAAATTAGAAAGGATGTACCAATCCCATTGATATAGCACATTACAATTTAAGCATCTGCAAATATGCCTGGCTTATGAAAAGATTAATTTTCTTTTAATAGTATTTATTGTACAAAATTCCAGCAAATTTACTAAGCTTTCTCCTTTAATCAACAACTCATATTCATCTCCTATTAGTGAAATGTGTACTGAGGTTCCCAAGAAATCCAAAGAGGAGGAAAAAAGAAACACACTAACAAACACATCTCCTCAGATGATAGTATATACTCAAAATACACAGATAAAGTGGCAGTTTCCTACTAAAAGTAAGAAACAAGAAAAACCTGAATCACCACTTATTTATTACAACATCTGTAAAAGTCTCAAGCAAGGAGTGCTAGAATTGAAAGTTGAGAACATGACTTACCTCACCTTCCATCAAAAAAACCCAAACCCAAACAAAAAACATTTGATGGGATTCTTCTGGGTTCTGAAGCAACTTTTTCTACTTAGACTTTAAGGTTAGACAGCAGTTGGAACAGTCCCTCCCCACAGCTATTATGTGCATCCAGCCACTACTCTTAAATCTCATTCCTCTTATTTTCCATATACTGGATTTGTGAAACACCAAAGGCATTCCCAAAGAGAAGTGAATCAATTTTAAAACAACATGAGATTCAGGAGTGGGAAAATAAGAGCAGCTGAGATAAAGCAGCCTACAAACCAGAAAGACAAATGTTCTTCAGAGATCCTGATGAATTGTACTATTGCTTTACGTTGTACTAAATGCTTTATGAAATTCTGGCTCTAACTGCACTGGGAAAACCTGGTAGCTGTTTCTTCTTTTAAATGCTACTATGAAGACTAAGGCCAGAGTTTTCCATTGTTAGTTACGAGCAGATCTCAACCTCAGAATAAGAAATCATATGAACAAAAGCAATTGCTTCTGCCAGAAAAGGAGAAGCAAAATATTTCTAAGCTATCGCTGCACAGTAATTTTAGCCCAACAGCCAGATATTCCAGCTCTTTTCCCAAGGATACACCAATATGCAAAACTGCTACTGCTTTAAAAAGTTTTTCTGCTGCAGAAACAAATACAGCAAAGATCCTTTTTTTAATCCATTCAGCAGAAGCCTCTGAGCATTTCAATGATGAGAGGATTTTTGCTGCCTCTCACCAAGCACTGCCAGCTGTCTCATACACACTCAGAGCTCCACACCATGAACAAACCTAGAACGACAGACTTCAATACTGAGGCAAAGAAAATGTGTCTGCAACAGTCTCCTCTTACTGGCCTAGCACCCAGAAAGAGACCATGAATAAGCAGTTCTGACTCACAACAGTCCTTCTGAAAGTATTCGGATGAAAAACACCACCAACCCAGTTTTATGTGCTGGTTTACACTAAACCAACAAGAATTGCTTGTGAAGGGTTCAAGGACCTCCCTTCTGTGTGGTCCCTACAAGTCATGCACAGTCACAGCACAAGAGATAGGTGCACAATGTGACCACCTAGTCCAGCTATGGTTTTGTTTCACCAAGAACATGTATAAGCACATGAAGCAAACAGCAGAGTGTTGGACAATGAGAGAAACCAAGGCTGGATGTGAAGATGAACACTGATACAGTGACTGGACCTCAAAACCTACAAGTTTGAATTAATAGTTGTGGAGCTGACACAGGCAGGATGTTTAAGGCTAAGGTAGAAGGAGATACTAAAACCAAAAGGACAACAGCACACTAAAGACAGACAAAGGATTACAAGGGCTCATCAAAACAATTGACATGAAAGGCTTTGGAATGACAAACTGGAACAAAATTCAAAAGGGAGGCAAAGAACATCTCAGTGCAAAAGTAGAGAAGATGGAGCAAAGAACAAGACCATGCACGCTCCCATGCAAACTGACAGGTTCTGTTGTCATTCCACCAGAGACAAGAATGAACTTGTACACACATTTAGGCAGCAAAGCTCATTCTCATCACTGTGAGCTGTTACCAAGGAGAAATACCCAACTTTTACTGTACTCTCTATCTACTCTTGCAAGGAGTGGAAGAGCAACCAGGAGCTCAGAGGAACTGGTCCTCACAGGCCAGAATCTTCTGCAGGTATCTTGGACCAAATAAAGGTCTTTGTAGCTTGCTTGCTTGTCATTTACTTCTCAGCATCTGCAAACAACCTTTCCAGCCCAAGAAACCAAATGATTTATCAACAAAAACTTGACTTCTAACCCCCTCACCTTCAAAGTCTTAAAAGTATCAGTATTTACTATTACAGAAAGAATGCTGCAAAGCCTGCAGGACAAGTGTGGCAATAGATGCTCACATTTTTTTTCCTTGTAAGCTGTCCATTAACATTAACTTCTTCAGGTAATTTTTATCTTCTTCCAGGGTTTGGTTATTTTCTTCCATGATAGTAAAATCATAAGACACGCTAACTGATAGATGCTCACATAAGAGATCTCTTTATAAGAGATCTGTAAGAGATCCTTTTAGAAATATCATGGTCTACCCTGCCAGCAAACACTTGGACAAGCCTTTATCCCAAGGATGGTTAACCAAGAATGGAACACAAACAGTAAGAAGTTACCTAAGTTTTGAGCATCCTGCCAGGACACTTACAAGAAATACCATGTCACAGACACAGTAGACAGGCCATAGGGAGCTACCTATCAATTTTTAAGAAGCCAAATTTCCAAAACATTTCTTTTCAGCCCCTAGTTTTTATTATGGGAGTACTAAGTTCCAAGGATTAACTTAAAGTTACATAGCTTCCACATACGTACATATTTACCTTTAAATAGAAAAAAACCCTGAAAGTACTTTGAAAAACTCTGGTCCCTGAAGAGAACAACACCAGACAAGTTTATAATCACATCAGAATGGGCCATTTTCTAGAAATATTTCATAACAAAGAAACTATATTAACATGACTTTTAAAAAAGAATATGTTTAATGATACCCACTTATTTATTTAGTGGCAGAACCATGAAATGATCAGAAATACCAGCCAGTTCAAACGGCCAGCTGAATAGCAAAAAATTGCTGCAATTCATATGGTCTTAAATTCCTAGCTGAAATAGCTGATTTCCACTCCCATGGTTCCCTAGTTTATTCTAGCATCTATTCTTTATGACACACTACATTAACAATGTTTGTTAGGCACGTTTCAGTAAGCATTTAAAGTATTCCTTGGAACACTAAATCACTGCACTGGCACTAACCCTGAGGAACAAACACATTGTATCAGTTCTGATTTGTATAGAGTATATAGAATTTCTAAAGAGTCATATTATTTTGAAAATTTTGATACCTGAAGTACCTCCCTAATATCCACTATCATTTAAAATGACTGGCAGGTCAACACAAATAGGAAAAAATGAAATAGTTAAATATTCATCAAATTTGAAAACTATTACCAAGCTGAAAGAAGCAAAAAGCTTATATGACTCACAGGAGCCATTCTGTCATTGCCAAGACTTCAATTACAATTTGGTTTAAAAAAATAAAAATGCTACTCTATATAAAACCTGACAATTTCATAAATATTAACAACATTTAATTATTTATACCATATTTAGGACCAATAAACCTGATTTCTCTTAGTCTGCATTCTTAAGTCAAGACCCTTAAATTAAACTGAACAGGAATGTTAATAAAGCAAAACAACTTCTTCAAGAGGGTTTTTGGGATTTTTTTCGAGTAGTGAGAATACATTTTACTTAGGCGTCTCCTCTATTTATTGTACTCTTACCTCTTACAATCAGAGCTGATTGTGTCTCCTTTCTATTGCAAGAGAGGTTTTTTGTTATCAGCTTCCAGATCAAAAATTATTTCATCCATTCATACTTGCATTAAACAATGCAAAGAAGCATCCAAATGCATCTTAGCAGAGGAAGTATTAAACCAGAAAGTTGAGGTCTGACCACTAGAACTGAAATTTGGCTGTAACAGCCAGACCATCGTCCTCCTTGAAGAAATCCCACACTAAGGAGTTCCTGTTTCTGTTGGCTGACAGAAAACCTACAAATACACACATGAAGACATTGAAAAGACCTCTAAACATGCCCCAAACTTGCCAGCTATCAAAAGCTCCTGCAAAGCAGCATAGTTTCAAAATTTGTCAATATTTCATGGATTTTCCTAAGTCCTTTATCAATTTTGTGAGAAACTTTGCATGTGGATAAAAATACCAAGATGTTTACATTGTGCATGTAATGATCATGTCCAGAAATATGTATATCATATACATATATCCACACATCCAACCACAAATACAGCAGAGGTTCCTTTATCCCTTCTTAAACATACTGTCCCTTAACCCAAACTTCCTCCTGACACAAAAAAGTCTTTTTGAACAAAAAATACCATATAACTTAAAAGAAATATACTGGCCAACCTGACCAAAACAGACAATTGTGCTGAGTGACTCCTTCTGCTTGAGACAGCAACTCAAATTCCCCATCTTCTCCAACATCTTTGTCTGATCAATTAACACCACAAGTTGCACAAACTAAAACTTGGGTACTTAGCAACTAACTTTCCATGATTTTTGAACTGTTTCTGAAGCCATGTGAAAAGTGAGCTAGAAAAAAAAGGAACATGGAAACAATTGCACCTAACCTGGAAACAGTATCAATGCACAGAGACATCAAATGAACAGCACATACATGAAATTAAAGCTTGGGAAAAAGAAACAATGCAAGGGCTCAGAAGCTCCAAAGTAAAAGGAGAAGAAACAAATGCGACGAACAAAGACATTACATGTACATGGGGGAGCAGAGGTGTCAAAGCAAACCAAAAGCTGCTTTAGGTTATTATCTTTAGACACTGAGTTCTTTATCAGACAGAAAGAAGGAGGTTGGAAAACATGGATAAGGCTGTTTGCCAGTAACTGGTGAACACACAGCGTGGTGGTGTTTCTGCCCTAGCGCTATATGTTTAAAAGAGCAATTTTAGAAGGATAACAGGGGTGATTTGTCTTTACTACAAGCTTACACCAAGTAACTCAAGGTAGGATAAAAACAAAGAAACAAAAAAATTAGACCCATTTTTAACCTTCTAATAAAATGTCCTAGGGTTTCTAGCTAGAGCAGTAGCGTCAAGATTCAAATGCTATTTGCTGGTGACTAACAAAAGCCTTGTTTAGCATTCAAAGGTAATTTCTTCTTCTTATATAATATCAAATATGTTGTCCCTCTCCCATCTTAAGTATTCTATTGGTGTTCCATGAAGAATGTGAATTTTACATAGTGGAAACAAATGTGATCCATGCAACAATATATGGGAATGAAGATGTCTTTTGTCAAAGTGATTTTCACACAATAATTTCTTTAATGAGTCAAGTTATCAAAATCAACTATAAAAAAATAATAAGAAGAAATATTAAACAATATTAATTTTTGCTTTTACACTTATGCACCGAAACTTAGACTATGCTGTTGCTTTTCCTCAACAAATATGAGAACATCAACAATGAAAAGTTGACCAGGAAAAAACCCAAAGAGATACCTACGACTTTGAAGTCAGGATATAAGAAAATATCTTAAGTACAACTAGATACACAGTTTGGATTGACTGTAACTTAAATACTGCAAATAGGGATTATTTAAAGAGAAGACTTCTAAAGTTTAATTTTTTATGTTAAGTGAAATGTTTGTAATATTTGTTTACATCATAGGGCTGCAAAAGAACGCAAGGGTTGCACAGCAGGAAGGACACTACTCACACACAGCACACAATCTCTTGAACAAGGCTGACTTGTGTGAGAGACAAGGTTATAGAAGGGGGAATGAAAGGCAGAAAGAGGTACCCGAGCAGGAAGGGCCCACTTTACTCACAGAACTCCTCCTCCAGGAGGTCTGCGTGAATTTATCGGCACACGCGCGCGCTGCCCCTGGAGGTTTTTTACTGTCCTTCTGGCAGTTACATCTAGTGGCCTTAATCACCCCCAAAAAGAGAAAAAGAAACAAGAATTAGTTAGAAATTAACCAACTAAGCCTCTTGAAAAGTACAGTCAAGGCCCAGTGTTCAAACACCGAGCATTACTTGACTGTAGAGCACAATATGATTAAACTGTAGAAACCACTATTTACAGTGCTGCACAACTGCTGCTTTTCTCAAAGGATATTGAGAAGTAAGCCAAAATAAATATTGACTTTTGGAAAGAGTTTTTGTTCCACTTAAATTTCTGAAGCACTGAGTTCTTGAAGTCATCTTTCAATCCTTACAAATACAAGTTTTACCCATCTCTACAGCAGAGTTCTTTTGCTGCACCAGTTACAGGTTACTCCAGCAATCAGGTACATGACTGAGCAGGGAAGGAGAAACTTCCTTCAAGGCATCTTTGAAAGCTGATGGTTAAGAGTGGAGACTAAGTGTACCAAAAAAGCAACACTTACTGCAAAATGCTAATAAACAATGTAATTGGGTTTGGGATGCTGTGATCTGGGATTCTGCTGTTTAAACAGCACAGCAGAATGCCAAATCTTGAAACCTCAGCTTTGTTTTAGAGGGAATGTTCCCAAACCAGAGAGGGAGAGGATGAAGGCCCCAGCTCAGTTTTAGTGCGCACACCTAGAAAAGCACATGCTAAACATTTCATTGGAGATTATGGTCACACAATACTGTCTCCAGCTATGATAAATATATATGGTGTGCACCTCTTGGCACCTCATCTACCCTGCCTGTAGGATCTTGTTGTGGCTTGAAACGGCTTGAAAATGTGGGACTATTTTACAAGACTTGTCATGGCAGGTGAATTTATCAGAACCAAATGCAAAGACATACGTGGCAAAATCCAAACTCAGACCAAGAGCAAAAAGGTAAAAGGCACATGTGATTTTTGCTCGAGGCCTTGTGTCTCCCTGAATCTAATTTATGATGAAAGTGACCCCATAACTTGTTCTTAGTTGCCAAATTTAATCTGACTATTCAACTTGTTTTGTATTGTTTCCTAAAAAACCAATCAACTTCAAATACTGCCTTGCTCAGCTTTAAATTCTATGGTGTAAGTCTTTATTAAGCTAATGGACAGTAGAGGAAAGGAGAGGAAGAAAAAAAAAGCACTAAGAAAAACTTTAAGCAGAACGATAGGCCCAGTACTTGTTCATTTTTAAAATACTTTAAGTGTAGCCTTATCTTTCCCTCATTGTTACTTTTGAGCAGTTTCTAAAATTTTGTGTTCAAAACTGTTTTGGAAATTAAATACTTTCAACAGCGTTATAAACATCCTTGCTTTGTGCCACACAAAATCATGACCAGATTATGGAATTAAAGATCCCAGAAGCACAACTGGGAACCCCAAACCTACCTTTGTTATAGTGAAAGTGCAGGAAAAAAAAAGCTCTCTAAGCTCTCTTAAAGCCTTCATCAGTACTGCCTATTGAAGTTCCACTCTGCAGGGCACACCTGGGATTTTGCTAAACATTTAGGATTATACTTACAAGCTGCTGCTCTAATTGGTTGATTGTTTCATCCTTTTTCTTCAGTTCATCTTTAAGCTGCCTGATCTCATTCAGCAGATCATCCATCTGCAACAGAAAAGTGGTTTTCTATAAGGACTGCACGATCTAAACCAACACCTCTCCAGGATATACAACATCAGGCATGCCTGGAGGGCTGGCAGTGACACAGCACATGCTTTCCTCCTCCTATTCACACAGAGAGAGGGGCTGCAGGCACATAGAATAAAGAGTGAAGAAACTTGACTAGAAGTCTCTTTAAGAGGCGAAATTCAGCTGACCCACTAAACTTCAAGGGCAAGTAAATCAGCTGCATTTTTGAAACAGTAATTCATCTGTTGTACAAACAAGTGACATTATGTAGATGAACACGTCTAGTCAGCAAACACTACCTACAGTTCTCTTTGCCAACAACAAAAATTACTGAACTCAGAATAAGCATTAGATTTTAAGTGGTCTTCAGGAAGTATTTATAACCTTGTTATATCTTCAGGAAGCACTGTTTTCTTCCCATAAATATAGAATTAGTGGTCTTTGTATCGTGATTTTACAATAAGAGCCAAGCAAAGCTACAAAACCTTACCACCACACGAAACACAATGTTGCAAGTCTGTGACTATAAAAGATGATCCTGTTTGGAATACCTATTGTGACTTCTTCTGCCTTTAATAACCATTCTAAAACAATAAACTTGCCACTGACTTTGTGGGGTTCACCTAGGTTAGCATTCAAACAAAGAAAGAAGCAAGAAGCAGTACTTCAGTAACACACAAGCTTTGGGTGTGTTTTCTAAACACAAACAGGTTTGCATCTCTTACTCCATAGAGACAATCAATGTCATTTACCTTAAAAGTTGACTCAGGTTCTTGTGGTTCTGGACTTGATGGAACTGAGGATGTGATGTCCTGGAGTGATACATTTTCATCATTCTACCAGGGGACAAAAACAAGAATAAAAGCTTGAATTACTTGTTGAAACAGCAAGTTTCCTTTTTCCCTCCAATAGGAAAGCCTCCCTTGCTGCAGCCTGTGTACAGTGCCCAAGTAAGGGCCATGCTACAGACAGTTAAATTTAATTTCCATAACTTGATAGAAGTTTATATCTCAGTTTTTTGGTGTTGTTTTGGTTTGGGGTTTTTTTTGTTTGTTTGTTTCTTGGGCTTTTATATAAATAGACTGTTAATTTTGAGAACAGTCAAGTTTACATTGTCCAGCACTCAGCTGTATTCAGTTCTCAAGGAGCTGCTTGTCCCTTCTAGGCCCATGGCCAGCAAGTGAAAGATTGATGAAGTAGCAGTTTACATTCCACGTTATGGACGAGTTCTAACAGAGTGCTTTGAAATAATTTGCACAGTAATACCATAAAAACACAAACATTATTTAGTTCAAAACATTTCTAAAATGCTAGAGGAAAAGTGCAGCAATTAGAATCCCAGAATTATTTACAGGCTAACAAATTATTCTTTGGATATTTACATTGTATTTTATATTTATCTTATATTCCCCAATTAAAAAATTTCAGCAACATTTTATTTTAAGCAATGATGCAAATGAATACACACAGAAATAAAGCTACAGATGGCTGCAGTTACAATTGTGAAAGAGTAATCATGGAAATGAGAAAAAATACAAAACAAGACAAACTATTCCAAGCAGCAGTATCTTGCATGGCTTTTTCCAAGCTCTGTACCTCCAGTATACCCTTTACTGCTATTAAAATGCAGGGAAGTGGAGCAATAAGAGATTCCACAACAGCAGATTAAGACCTAATTGCAAAGAAGGTTAATATGTCACACACTCCCTGGTGATTTAAATCACTAGTCCAGGCCTGTGCTACACCTGACTCATTCCCCAAAGCAGGACCAAAGGTCATCTGCTGCAATTCCCTCACCACTGTCATAATTATCTCAGTACACAGAGAACACAGGACAACTGGAAAAGGAATAGTTCTAACACTATCAGTAGGAACTCAAGCCTCCATTTGAACACATGCTAGCATTGATCTATGAAATCTGTCCTGTTGTGCTTTTTGTTTCTTGCTCCTCACATTGCTAAAATGACACAGGAGAAATCAACAAAATAAAGCCATCCTTGTACAAAAAAGAAGATATTAGAATTACCAAAAAAGATGACAGAAATAGCAAAGCAAATGCAACTGGTTATATGCATATGCTATTTTTGGTAGGCTAGAAATACTAAGAAGTATACCAAGATATCAAATTTTGGAAACTTGGAGAGAATATATACTTTAAAACTTTAAGTAAAGATGAAATAAACTTTATAAAGGTATCATCACATTGCGCGTCACAACAGGCAATATAAAAAACTACCTCTAACAATTTTACAATAGCAGAATACATTATTTATTTTGGTATAATCACTTATCCAGAGCAGTGGCAAGTTTATCAGGGTCTACTGAATTTTTATCAAGGTCTAGCCTGTGATTCCCAATTCCAAGTTTTCTTCAGTACAAATCACTCATTTGAATAGTCTCCTTTGCTAATGGCATTTCTCTAAAGATGCAAGCAGAAGTTGTGTTAAGTGGCCATCAAGCAGAGGGTGCTATTCACCTGCTGACTGCTTGGCATTCTGAGTGCAGTTTCATCCAGGCCATGTCAATCTCACTGCCCACTGTCAAACACCATCACAGTGACAGACCGACAGTTACCCAACTGCTTAAACCTAAAACTTGCCAGTTTGATTTGCTATTGTTCGCTTATTTCTTTTGGTTCTGTTTCTTTCAAGCACAATTAAGTCACTGAGGTGAACTATTTTGTGGCTAACAAAAAATAGTAATAATTGTAGGGGCAATTTATACAACTTAATACATGACACAAAAAAGTCTTTTTATTTTTTAAGTCTGTTTCTTTCTCAACTTCAGGCTTCTCATAAACAAAGATGAATCTCTCTTGTGGATTTCAGCAGATGCAAAAAGAAAAAGAACACAATGAATATGTATTCAAAGGTACACAAGTGACTTACTGATCTAAAGCCTCAGCAAAATGTACTGAGGCATTAAACAACTTTGCACTACATGGTTCACATTTTCATTCACACCTCTTCATACAAATGGGCCATATCTGATAAGCTACAGTGAAGATCTGTGCTTGAAAAATAGAATTTCATTTCCATTCATGAAAGATAAGTTGAAATGAAACATTTTTTATAAAACCTGCCTCCCACAGAAAGAAGAGCTTCACAGATGTCACAGTTCTGTGAACTGCTTCGTGCTTCAGTCCTTACAAGAGCAGCAAGTACTGATCTGAGATAAGACAGGGTGGTTGCAAGCCATTGCTGGGTCACTACAGAGGATGGTCAATCCTTGCCAAGATCAAAAGCTCCAGGGCAACAGAAACAGAACACCCTTATTTAAAATTGTATTAACGCATTAGCCTCCACCCAGAGCAGCAAGTTTATGAAATTAATTGAGGAGGAGGAGGAAATTTTTAAGATCAGAAGAAAACTTATTTCTTAATGAGTGTGCAAATGAAGTACATTAGTCAATGTTTAAGAGGCATGAACATTTCCATGTCAATTATTACTAGAATTAGACTTCCAAAACATTTTCTTCTTACAATACAAAGTTAGCACTCCAGTTAAGCATTAAAGAGAGAGTGCTCTCCAGCAGTACACCTCTCTGTAAATAATTATGACTGCATTTAGCACAAGGACAATCTCCATTTTTCACTCCATATAGGTTAGTATAACATTACTGAGAAGTCAGAGAAGGTTAGACTCACTACTGTGAACATTTTTTAAAACTCTGCATGAGAGAAACTCCTATTGCTGATCTCACTGTTTGAAGGCACAGGAAGATGGCAGCGTGCGAGGAGCAAGCAGACAGCGCGAGTTCTGCTGCCGTTGTTATCCTGGTCACACGGAGCTCAGCAAAGGCTCTGTTACTCAAATAACTATTTATTTTTCCAAGCTGAACTGGGAATGCAGCACCAACCCCACGCTGCTGCAGCTATGTTGCTAGCAATACTCCAGCCAATTTATATCCAGTTATGTGAGCTACAGTCACAGCAATGAATCCAGCACAGCACATTAAGTCTGCCCAGGAACCTGCTAGGTATACATTCATTACGTGCTGTGCTCCACACTAAGTCACGCTAAAGCTGATTAGATAATTGTATAAAACTGAATTTAATTACTAACTCTTCCTATTTTACTGTAACTGTTCCTCTGAGATCTCATGCCTAAGTCCTGACTACAGCTCTATTTCTACCTATCCAAATTAAATATTATTGCTGAATGTCATAACTGGAGAAAGGCAACACGCACACTTAAATGTGTAATATTGGTGGAGCTAATAGAAGAACTTCTGCTTCCACTATTAAAGCTGGAGTTTGAAAGCAATCAACTTTGTACCTTGATTTTTTTATATTTTGCAAGAAGCTGCCTGTGATCCAGTCCTAGTTCAGAGTTCTGAATGCTAAAGTTCAATTAATTGCTTTCAAAACTATATTTCTGTTCAAGAAGTAAAAAAGAATTGCAGAATTTTTACTCATTCCTGTTAGTATGAAGCTCAATGTTTACAGTAAAGGCTTAACACTTTAATGCAATGAAAAAATATTTCATATAAGTTTTGCCCTAATTGTTCAGTAAATTAAGGTAGTAAAGGTCTGAAGTTTCCTCCTCTGTAGCAGGCTAATTTACTTCTACATTGCTATTCAAGTTCTTTGATTAAAAGACTGGATAATACACAGGAGAGTAGAATAAATATTCAAAAGTCCAGTGATGAGTTTTGGAAGCCGTGAGTCAAAACAGGGTTGGGTTGGGTCAGGAAAACACAGCCAAGTATGCCTGACAAAGTTTGAAGGGAAGAACAATACCTGCTATTACTAAACTCACTGTTACAGGGAGGAAGAGAAAGAAGATCAAGCATTTGTCAGGACAAGGAGCAAATTTTGAAAAATGGACGTATTGAGAGTAACTGCTTCATTCTGTGGATTTAAGTTCTTTTAAAAACTTAATCTGAGCTGCTTGAGGCAAAGTTTTTATTCTGCAACCTGGCTATTATAACCTAGATCAAGATTTTACACATGGTATTTTGCAGGGCCACACACTACTTGGCTATAATGTGCAAGCCTTTACACTGTGAACTACACACACAACATCCATCAAGTTGCCAAATTGTCCTTGTGTTAAAGGCATTAAAAGCCCTGGATAAAGGTTCCCTGCTCCCTCTGTATTAATGCCTGGGGCTGTTGGGGGGCATGGTTTATGCAGCCCACCACTCAGACATTAGGTGCTAAGAACACACCTTCCCTCTCTGACATTGCATTATTTTTGTTACAATTGTTTTTCCACTGACAAAATCAGGAATACATCTGTTACCACAGGAAGCAAATGCTCACATTTCTAAAAAGCACAATTACACAACTGAATTAGCCTCAAGGTTGATTTGCTCTTTGCTTTGCTGTGTTTTGTTTTAGTGTCTTACTTTTAAGGCACAAACTTATTTCCATTACATTATCCTATTAGAAAAGCACAGCAATGAATCTGGTATTAAAAGACAACCTCACACAAACACTTTTCAATGCTAATCTGTATATGCCTCCAAAGAAAGCCTCATGGACTGTTCTTTATTATGGTAACAAAGGAATTTTTGTAGCTGAAATGCCATACTTCTGCTGAGTCATTTAGCAGTTTACCAACTCCCACAACTTGCAAAGTTTTGAGGTGCATTGAAAAAGCTCCTTAAAAGCCTATGACAATTTCTTAACACAGGAAGGTTAAATATGAACACTCCCAACAGAGATGACCCAGTATGGTTTGCTAAGCTTCTTGTCAAAACACACAGAAAAGATGAAAAGAATGAGGAAAACAAAGCCTTAAGAGAAAGCTATTAGCATTGACTTGCTGAATGCAAGTTTAACCAGTGGGATCAATTTTGATTTTTTAGATTTTTTTTTAACTCCCAGCTTTTTTGAATCTTATTGGATAAAAGCTGATTTTCACATCCACTGATTTTCTTTTTTAATTTCTAAATTTAATTTTACTCAGAGAAGTAAAATTTAATATTGAATACATATTAAAAATTTTAGTACTTAGCATGTTTTGTAGTCAGTAAAATGCTGACAAGGCAGAAAAAGTACTCTTTGAAATAGCAATAAAATGTACACTCACTTTCTGGAACTTCGTAATTCAACGTATAAATGAACTGCCGATATCCTAATAAGGCCAAACAGAACACAAGCCCACCTAGGCCCACTCTCCAGTCTGTTTGACTGCTTTAGCTCCAGTGAACAGCTCACCTGGTGCAGCAGCCTCTTGAGTTTGAGGAGCTGGGTTTTGACAGCGGTGCAGTCCTGCACCATGTGCCGCAGGGTCATCTCGTCCAGCATCACCGTGTTCTCCGCCAGCGGCCGCGGCGCCTGGTAACCGCTGCCCGCCCCGTAGCTCTCCAGGTGACCCACAGCAGACTCCAGGTAGTTTGAACCCCTAAAAACAATCCAAAACATAAAAACACAGTGATGAAAAACTGGAGCTAGACGGCATTTGGTAAAAAGGAAAGTGTTACGCAATGTGGGCTATACTTACATACTGTGGCACACAGCAGAAAATAAACAAATCAGAAAATGTCAATGCTATTTCACTTAAATACAGAGTTCTCCCTTCCACTCCCAGAGACCTCTCTCAAACTATAAACTACAGCACCCTAAAACCAGTTTGTTCAGCAGAATTTCTATAAACTGTCATTCAACCCTTTAAGGACGATAGGGTTACGTTTACTTTACCCACAAATTAAAAAGTAAAAAGCTGTCCAAACTTACAAAATGCAAGTAGTAAGACATTGCAGTGGCTTTCCATGGAATACATAAGGTATTTTAATCAACATGCAAAATATTGTATCAACACAAGCAACAAAGTACTTGGAATAAAAACAGAAGCATAAGTTGTGAAAAGAAATTGTTATAACCCTCAGTGGTGCTGCCACTCAGACATACAACTATTCTCAAAATGTACTCAGTATCACTTGAGACCCCTTAGTGCCAAAAAGGAACTGCTCACTGGTGTTTCAAATGTTTATGAGGATTTAGAAAAGTCCTTTACCTGTTCAAATCATTTTTACCATGGATATAATGGTCAGTATGGCCCAGATGATAGTGATCCTGTGTATTCCATCGCTGCTGTGGTGCTCTTTTCCAGAATCCCTCCTGATGCTGTCTCGCATTTCTGTCTTGTCTGTCATAGCGGCTCATATTTTCACATTCCTCTACAGAGAGCATAATGTTAAAAAAAATTGTAAGACTTGTTCCCAGGACCTTGCAAGTAAAATATTAACTATGTGCTGGTAACAGATGCAGTGTAAAGTCTGTGGGGTTTGGTTGTTTTTTTTTTTTAACTGATCCAAAGCAGTACACATTTTAGAAGTGTCAAGCAGACTTCTGTAACAATGTCACATTTTTATTAAAATACAAACTTGTTACAAGAGTAAGAGCAGCCTGTAGCAGATGCTAAAGAATCCAGCTTTAACAGTATTTCCAGTTTAAGTAGAAAGTCATTTGGAGGAGGTACAGATTATGAAAGAAAATAAATTTTAAAGTAACAATTTCCTGTCTTTCTTACTGATGGTATCTCCAGGCCTTTAACAAGTTCTAACAACACAGAAAGACAACATTGTAAAAAAAGGCCAGTACTGCATTGCAAAAGAAAGCAGTTTCGTTACTTAAAATACAGATACAGCTCATCCTATTCATCTTGTTCGGTTTTCAGATTCAGAGACATTTAATCTCTATTTACCTGGACAACCAGCATGACTTAAAACAAGGAAAGCAAATAATCTCTTTAAAACACCAACTTCTGCAAAGCCACAGGAATTCCACAAACGTCTTAAGGGAACAAACGCTAAATTTGGCAACAGCCTGGAAACGACTGAGAGAAAGCCAAAACAACTTCTACCCGGGCAGTCAGACCCAGCAAAAACAGTCCTAAACGGCTATTCTGCCGCCACACTTTGTCCTTCACTTACCCAAGGAGTTTTCCCTCACATTGTCAGTCCTTTTCCAGGAGCAGCCCCACACAAGGAGCAGTGTTTACCCGCTGCCCCCGCAGCCCCGCTGCGCACAAGGCTCCCAAACAGGCCTTCCTTCCTGCAGGCTTCCCAGCCTGCGTGGGGCTGGGAGCCAGCCCAGCTTCACCCTGTGATTTAAACCGCCGTCCTCGCTCCCTGCATACTTGTTGAGCTAGAACTGTTTCTATAAATAGTCGCCAAGCGGCATCCCAGGCTCCAAAGTGAAACCAGGAGAGTTTCTGAGGACCTGGAAAGTCTTAAGAGGCTGACGTCAGTGAAGGAACACATAATCATGGAAGAAGTGTTGGCAAAAAGTGCTGTTAAACATTATTAGAACAAGTACTCATACCTACAATTCAGTTTTTATCACCTAGCAAATAACCAAGAAATTGCGTAATAAAATAAACTTATTCACCTAAACTAACAGAAGATTTATTTTCCTTTAGCACATCTTTCTACAGCTCACAACACATGAGAATTCACAACAAAATGAGCCCTCAGTAAGTTTACAAGCAATTGTGATTTTCAGCTTTGGTAAAGTAAGTTGAGACACTGAGTAAAGACAGGTGGAGATTAACCCAGAACAAGTTTTGCTTTTTCAGGTGGTCATGTCATAAGGGAAAAGCTGGAGGTGGCTTTTGAATTCTTCTTTTCAGAACCGTCTTTTTGCTGAAAATACAGTGATTTCGAGACAAGAAGCAGAGATGCCCAGTTTATGCCAGATTAATTTTATAAGGAAATCCAACTTTAAAAAAAATGCCAAAAGTAACAGTAATTAGCTTTTAATGTTTTTGTGGCAAACATTTACCTTTAAAAACATGCACTTCTAGCAGTTTTTAAATTAATAATTTGTAATGGAATTACTGATGCAAATGCAGTGCATGTTTCATACAAACAAGGAAAGTTATGAGAAATTGATCTACCCTTTAAAATTGTTTCTTACTGTTCCCCAACAGAATTAAATTACCCCGATTGAAAGAATATGCCCTAGGCTTGCATTGTTACCCATTCTGGAAAATTAACTGAGTAAAAAAGTAGAAGATTCCTACCTGTCAGGGCTGAAAAGTTGCATACTTGCAATGTTCTCAATCAATTCACACAGGTACTTTGGAAAACTCATTCTGAGATTTAAAAGATTAAGTACTGCACTTCATACATGCACAACGTTAAAACATGATGTGCCACCATCGCGGTAGATGGAAAACTGTGTTTTATTTACTGTAAATTTGGCTTCATATCTAACATACACGGAGGAGTCGTCACCCAAACAACTCAGGGGCGCTCTCAAAAACCCCTGAATTTCCCTCAACTTCAGCAAGCAGATGAAAGTTACACAAAATAAGTGAAGCCGCCTTCTTTTCAGTGCCTCTTTGCACTGGGTAGGGCCTGACAGTGCTCCACACTCAGTGTTTCTGTTCCCTTGAACACAGATTGGCCTCCACTGAACTTGGAGGTAAAACTAAAAACCCATATTCACATAACAATAGCTCATAATAATAACAATACTGATAATTCCTATGAGTAGGTCAGGAATAACAAAAGCAAATGCCTCAAACTTTTCCAGTCTGAGATTTAAGAAAGTGCAGCCGTAATTTCCTTTACCAAGTTCATTCTATTCTGAATTTGTATTATTTCAGGGACATCTAGGTACCACTTCCTTCTCTGTGAAAAGTCTGCCAGCACCCTCACTGAAAGCAAGAGTGCATAAAAAACATTTTGAAAACACATATCTTAAATTTTACTTCTGCTACCCTGAAGTGTAGGTATATATCTTAGGAGATATTGTCATTTTCTAGAAGAAAACAATTAACTATCTCAAAGAATTACGCTGTCATTCACCAAAGCTAAAAAAAAATTACTGTCCCAGCATTTCCAAATATAGCTAAAGCATGAGACTGAAAGACTAACTTAAACCTTTGAAATTGATGCTATATAAATAATTTTAAGAAAAAAACCAGTGTGAAACAAGGTTGCACTTTTATTCAAGGCAATACATTTCTATATTCAGATTTTTTCAAATATAAGAGTTGTACTTAGGAAAACAGAAATATCTCCCTTCCTGTATTTCACAAAAGAAGGAGTTGTTACTTTAAAAAAACCACCACAATTTGAAGAGTGCACTGACTTACTAAGTCAAAAGAAAGCAACTCAAAAATCTCTTAAGCCCATGAAGCAGTTCCACAATGAGACTGCTTGGCTGCCTTACTAACCTTTGTCACGAGGTGGGTCCTCAGGCAGGTCCACATCAAGCATGAGATCATCATCTTCAAGATCACATGAATCAAGGTTATTCAAGATATCCTGCAAGAAAGGAAAAGTGAGATACAGCTGCTTCCATGATGTTTCATTTACCCTGCCATCATAAAAAGCTTTGTTACATTGTTATTGTGCACACATCCAATGTTAGCAGCAGCTCCTCTCCTCAGAGATGAAGATCGGCCCTATTCGAGACCATCTATGCAAACAACAATCATCACACCTCTGCTAATACAACACAGTAACAGTGCTAGATGAAACACAGATGGGTTAAAACATTTTTCTGCCTGATGCCTATGGAACACTCCACAGACTTTTTTATTAATTAATATCCGGCCTTCTCCACAGTTGGAAGCATTTTGAAACTCAATTACTTTGTTTACTTAGGATTCAAAAACAGCTTTGTGAAGAGATGATGTTAAATCCCCTTATTTCAGCTCTCATATTATCATGAAATCACTGAAAGGAAGTGAGGGAAACCTATGTTATCTTGACTTTTTGGGACAACAAAGCTTCTAACATGCTATTATGAGCATTAAACTCTGCTTGTTTTTGTCTTTCAGACTGTGGTTCACATAAAGCTGTTCCTAAAGGGACTAACAAACCATCACGTTGCATGGGTGCGCTAATGGCACAAGCAAAATGCAATAAAGTGTTCGTGCTAAATGAATTACACATATTAAATGTAGTCGGGTGTATTAAAGGTCTGCAATGAGGGCAAGCCCAGCCAGTGTTAGAAGGACTGATCAGTTAGAGTGGTTAACTAGATCAGTTACAAAGACTGGTCAGTTAGAGAGACCGACCCCTCTTGCTTTAAGAATATCAAGAAGAGAAACTGAGGAGGTCAAAGCCGTGGAACACCCAGCTCACAGAACAGACACTGCCAGCGCTGCTGGACAGCCACAGCAGCCTGGGCAGAGAACCCAGACACCCTTCCACTTCACTACTCCAAGAAAACTAAACTTACTAACACCAAGTGACTGTAACACGAAGCAGGCCTGAGGAACTGCTGTGGATATCCAGCTCCAACTCTTGAGCTCCCAGTAAAAGTCAGGCCTTTAAGGCCTGAGACCAGACTCAGGCACTTCACATTGGCCTCTTTCCTAATAGCAAAAATACAGATTGTTCTCAGGTTTACCGGCTGATGTCTGGCACCAATAGTGAAAAATTTACCAAATATTAAGTCAAATAAGTGTTTTAGAATTATTTCTCATGGTAACGTGATCATCAAATACTTAAGTGAATACTTGCATGCAGGGTATGAACACACTGCACAAGAATATTCCCTTGGAAAGCCACCCCTTTGCTGGCTATCATTTGTAAGATTTGCTTTGTCACAGGTGAAAAGGAAGAACATTAAGAGGCATTTGTCTGAAATGTTGCTCCAGCTGTTCTTCAGCAGCCTTCCTACAGTGCTCACAAAGCACTACTGTATTTTATTATAAATGGTGACAAGATCTAAGTATAGTTTAAGATTTTGGGGAGAGTTGGGTTGTGACACAGAACATTAAACATTCTGCATTTCTGCAGGGCAAGTTATTTATTGACTTAGGAGGGAGAGTGTGAGATGAAAATAGTTAATATGCACTTTGTAAAACATGAGCAATATAAAGGAAAGATGGAATACTTGAGACAAAACCACCTGTTTTTGTCATATTTCAAAGCCCTATCTAAAACTGCTTTGACCACAAATAGCATTCTATGCATTTACAGAAAAAAACAGGAAAACCTACGAAGCAAGGCATTGGGAATAATAATAAATCCAACTATGGAAAAGCTTCACCAAAAAATGGGAGTAATTTAAATGAAACATGGATTTAATATTTGGGACAACAAAATGCCTGCATATTTTTGCTACTTTTGCTTCCATTTCTTTATATTTTTCCAGGAACCAAAAGTTTTTTAGCCTATGCGTATTTTTTTAAACAATTCTGCAAAACACAGGCATGCTTGAGAGGCGGTTTTGGTTTGCTAGTTGATAAATTGTTTCTATGCCATGCTTTCATCTTCCAAATTAGTGTGAACAAGCATTATTTTCTTCTACTGCAAGAACTTTAATGAGCATGACAAATAAAATGGAAACAGTGGCCACAAACACAAAAGAAAGTGGAAAAGCTTTGCCACTGCTGTGCCAATGCATTTAAAAATGCACAATATAGAAACACAGTATGCCAGAGTGTTTACTAATAAACCAGATAAGCCACCTTACTACTTCGAATCAGAAGTTTGGAAGCCTAATGGTGTCAGAGAAGGTCAGTATTTGAGATTCCAAACATACTTTCCTGTCAACAGCACATTTCATTATGCTTCCCTAATTACACATTCTTCACCACACTGAGGAAACTCCAGGAAAGGAAACTCCATGCTACAAAAAAACCCCACAGCTGCAAATACCAAGACTTTGTAATCACTGGGCCATGTGTGAATGCACTTTGAGCATCTCCCCCTGCGAACTACTTGGGAAACATAATATACAAATAGATGTCAGCAATGTCCTCCTGAAACAGCCACAAGATGAAGTAAAGGTTTCATCAGCACAGTAGTGTGTTAAAAAAACATAAAATGTAGATACTTCCATTGTTACTCTTTCTACTGCATAAGGAACTGCAGTTAATTACATGGGAACAACGTAGTTAATAATGTGAGCTTAACAGCAATCAGCATCATTAAGTGATCCTAGGCAATGAGCTCAAACAGAACAGGAAATAAAAAAATTCTTTCAAAGTGCAGCAGCTCCAACCCTATAGAATATTACACATTTCAGCAACTATTACAAGTTACAGAAAAAGAAGAATCCCATTCTATTTGTATAGGTGAAAAGAATAGTGTATATTTAAAGGGGTATGTTTTTCACAAGGCTGATTCAGCACTACATTTTCAAGCTGGTACAACCTAGGAAGGGACTGAGTTTGGGACTGTGAAATCCCAGGTCAAACTGCAATGCTGTCCCCAAGCACTGTCTCCACAAAGCTCTTCCACTGGACAGAGGCAGTGGTGCTTTGCTGGCTTCCTGCAATAGAAGAGGGAAAGCATTAGATGAGACAGGTATAGGAACTGAGTAACTCCATCATCCCAGCAGCAGGGAACCCTCATAATTGCCTAAGGAGAAGGGACAAGGCTAAAAGAGGCAAGGGCAAGGCACACCACCTGTGTATCATCACACCACGTTCAGCAGGTTCACTTCAGTGTTCTGCAAATCCTTTCTGCAGTGACTGTCCTCGGGTGCTGTGTTTTACCCCGGGTTCACCAAGCACACACCAGCAGCTCACCTGCAACAGCTTGGGGTTTAACCCAATTTGTTGGAGGCAGGGAGCTCAGCACCTCTTTCTGGAGAGGCATAACAACATCAAGACCACTGCTTTGAAGACTGGGGAACTCTGTGCAGAAGACGTGCTTTTGCTGAAGCAAAACTTCAAATTTCATTCTAAATTCATGTTCACCATAATGAACTGGAGTGCAAAATAGTCTTTTCAAAAAGTTCAGTTTCTAAAAATTCCTCATGCAATGTGCATCATAAGCTTTTTCTTCCACTGATGCTCACTATTTTTCAGTCCACCAGCCAATTTGAGTTCAATTTAGCTTAACAGCTGGACCTAGGCAAGAGGCCTGATTCTCAGCTTTCCAATTTCTTGAGCTAAGTACTGTAAGGTTATAATGCAACCAAAGTAAGGCATAAAGTGCCCAAAATAGAAGACAGATAGATACTTGCATTTTCTCCCTACTAAACATAAAAATACTGACCAGCGGAAGTTTAGAACACAATGTATATTCCAGTGGAATTTTAAAAAAAAAGGAAGAAGTCAGGCATTGAGGCTGGTGCAAAAATACAAAGTAATTCCAGATAAACAGCCCTCAAACAATTAATTTCAGAGTGTTATCAGAATTGAGAAGAGTCTGAGTTCAAACTACCAATGCCAAGTTAGGATATTTTGCTGGAAAAGCAATTGCTTTTGAGGGAGTCATGAACTGGTGGTGAGTATTAGGAACAGTGTTTTACCTTTTTTCCACAACTCACAATCTCAGACCTCATTCATTTGTTCCACCTCTACCAAGTAGACAACTAAAGGAAAATAACTAATCGTTTTTATTACTGATTTAGTGACTTAGGTCTTGCTTCTGATGAGGACGAAAAAAGACCACAGCAGAAGAGAAGCATGAGGAAAAGGAGAGAACTACAGGAGTATCTGGCCAAAAAACTCAAGTGAAGGGAAGCACTCGAGAGTAGCACAGAAACCAACAAACCATCATTTCAGGTGCTTGAGGAATGAAAAAAGGAAGTGGCTTCTAAAAACAAACACAAAACAGACTGGGTAAATCAGTCATCTGAAGGGCAGCTAAAGGGTAACTGCCAAAGTCAAACACAATTCAAGGCTGACAGAAGAGGGAAACCTCCAGGGTCTTTTTCAATGCTATTTTCAGCATTTGACAACATCTGAGATAGGGATAAATAAAGGAATAGGAAGTCTCCAAAAAGGCAATGTTATATAAGAAGTGAACAGAACTCTTAAGAGAGGGCAGAAAACACAGACAGAGGGAAAACACATACTGTACTATAGGGCTGAAGAGAAAAGCCCACTGTAAACAAAGTCCTTAAAACAGAGAAAACCACCCAGGGAAGAGGTGGGATAGAACTCTGCAGGTTACCAAAGACAGGACAGGAAAGGAGAACACTGTACAAGTCACATTAAAGATAATTAGGCCAAACAGCCAAACGAGTATTTTGTAATTTTGCCCACACTCCGTAACTGAAGGTTGCTGTGACAACAAATGTAACAAGAACTTGGTTTTGAAAATCTGAAACATTTTTTGTTTAACTGTTAAGTAGAATGGTCTTAAATAAAGATTTACTGTTATTGAAAACATTTTTACAGAGGCATTGCATGTTCTACGTAAATTTACTGAAGGTATAGAGGAATTCATTACTAGCTTAAGTTACTACATGCTGTATTGGAAGCATCTACACTTGCTCTTTTCAAATTTTTTTTTAAATACAAAATCAGATGTCAGACTGTAAAAAATCTGAAATTCAATACCACAACGATAGCAGAAAACCAGAAATATTAGCCATTCTGTTGAGACTTCACCAGTTCATAAGCAACAGCCCTTTCAAACACACAGCCCAAGCTACACACAGCACCACAATCAGCATTCCTTGACTGCCATCTAGCCTCCAGCAATGAGGAAAGCTGAATGGGGGGAAGCATCATAACCATCTTTCTACAGAATTCCAGCAAAATTTAAGATTTTCTAATTTTTTTTTTTTAATAGGCTGGTGCTTTTAAGTAGAGAGTTTCCTGTCTACTTTTAAGCACAAACACGGAAAGCACTCAGCAGTGATCATAAATAGTGATGGAGGAGGAGGAAAAGCAGTCCTTCCTACTCACTGCTTCCAGTCTGTTTGCACAAAAAGGCTCCCAATACCAGAGGTTCAGCATTGCTTTTATAGTTCATCTATCCAACAATGGAGCATTTTACACTATTAAGCAATATGCAATTGCTATAGCTACTCTTAACAGGTAGAAATAATTGTGAATGATTCTCACTCCACTGACTTGCAGTTGTATTAAACGTGCAATGTTTGGTTAAAGGAAAATATAGAGGCTTCAAATAATTCCCAGCTGAGAAAGGAACCAAACAATAACCTCAGAGGAACAGCACGGGCATGGCTGTACCAAGAGCTCAGTTGTTTCCTCTGTGTAAGAGTTTTAATTCTACCCTAGCGAGACTTTTAGAGTAACCTGAATACGGCACATTACACAGCATTAATGTGTTCTACTCTTACACAGCCAGCTTAATATACTTGTTTCCAATTAAAACCAAACCAATCCTCAAATACCTCCAAACTACTTGGGGGTGATTCTATTTCGACAAATCTCTCCATGAGCTGCTAACAACACGGGAAGGATTCCCTCACTTACTGCACTCCTGCAAAAGTGTATTTATGCCACATTAGCCTGATACATTTTAACAGCTTGAACCAAGAGCACAAAACCTCAGCACCAGCTCTCACGTGGATACACAGTTAGCAACTCATACAGAAAACGTCCCTCACAGCCTATGAAATAAACCAAGTGCTAACTTCTACCAGTGTTTGCTCTCGTATTTCACACACACCACAGCAGCTGCCACACTCCCTTCCCTCTCTCCACCACACAGATCCAAAGGTGTAATTAATGGATGCCATGAACAGAACATATACGTACAAGTGAAGTTGTCTCACTTGGTTTTACCAGCCAAAACAGCATGAGAAGATTTACCGTGCCAGGTCTGAAGGATGCAGCTCTCAAAGGCACATAAGCTTTCCCATCCCAAAGGAAAAAAGGTAATTTGCCATAAAAGGTTGTTCACAAAATGTCATCAAAAAACCAGTGTCACACGAGGTTTGTGAACTGTGATACGCTCATATAACCTCTTAATAATGTTTGACAGCAGGGACACCTACATCACACAGGACAGACAGAAGTGCCATCTCATTAAGCAATTCAGTTTCTCATCCCCCTGCCTTGCTGTTATAGTTCAACTCTTAAGTCGAAGACAGGAGCAGAGGTGGGACAGCAGATAGTAGCAATTTTCACTCTAAAATCAGTCTCTAATTTCATTTCCTTTCTTTGCCATGAGCAGAACACTGCCTGCCAGCAAACTCCACCACAAGAATGGCTGAGGAGCCGACAGAACACATTGAAATGAGTTTGGGCTCTTAGCTCTCTATTGACAAGCAACAATACAGACTGAATTTTTCATAGCAGTTGCAGTTTTCTACTAAAAACAGTGGACATATTAATCAAGGATGCTCTTCCATTACTTTAGTATGTTCATAAATATTATCTGTTTATAACGAAGACTAAAGGCAAAATGGTGACACCGACTTTTGAGGCTTTGAACTCAGAACCAAGCAGTCTAGTGGTTTTCCAAACATAAATTTTTAGGCATAGGTTTCTTAGAAATTAAGAAGATGAAAAACAAATGCCACAGATTTCTATACTTGTATTATTGGAAAAACAAAAACTATGAAGTTAGAACAGTACAATTTAAGTAAATCAGAATAATTTTCATCAGATTCTGGAACATGACCTGAACATGTTGGGACAAAAGAGCCTGGAACTCGGACATGAACTTAGGAACTTAAACAGAGGTTATCAACTACAGCAGCTTCCAAGGAAAAACAGCTTTCAAGGCTGACAGGTGTATTAGATTCCAATCCCAGAAACACTATATATATATATCTGAGCAGGAAGTTTGACCACAGAAATGGCAGCTTCCCAGATAATGTATTTCCAAGAAATCCTTCTGTATCCCCAGTAAAAACTCACACATTGTTTGCCATTTTCTAGAATGCATCAGTAAAAGCTAAAATCTCAGAGAAGACTTCCTGTGCTACTGTGGTATCTCTTGCCAAGAGAAATATTGGCCTAACCCAAAAGTCAGGCTTTCAGGTAAAGGAGTGTGAAGCACCAATGAATAATTCAATTTGTCCTACAGGACAGAATTTCTTTGGTGATGAAGGCAAATAACGAAAATTCTCTGAGCAGAAGCAGAAAACAGAACTCCACGCTGCCATTCCTCATTAGCGATGCCGGGTGTTCTCCATCCATAAAAGGTGTTCTCCACTATGTTGGGCGTGGAGAGAAATGTTGAAGGAGGGACAACACAAATTGCAAAGATCTGAGGCTCTCTGGCTTTGCTCTCAGTCTCTCCCAGGAGGTTCACAGACACTTTGTATCCACACCCAATGAGGAGTATCTGCCACTACGGATTTCCATCACCGCCCATACACACCTCCACGCCCACATCAGGTGATTTCTGAAGTGCATTTACCTTGGTTTGTTTGAACACCTCCTGGGCAGGTGGAATCACCTCCCCCTACACTGCACTACAGCCACGTGCACGTTCTCACAGCCTCATTCCTCTGACACACTGATGAATCCTGGTAGCCACTCACACACCTACAGGGAGAGGTTGCCCAGTTTCCTCCTCCATGGTCCTGTTCCATCACAACAGAGCCCAGATAAGCTTGGCAGCTGCAAGAAAGCCTAAAATCTCCAAGGTCTTACAGGCAGCAGAAAGGCAACAGCTACTCCAAAACCCAAATTACCTCAATATAGGTGTATATAGCAAAATTCCCTAAGACTAGGACAATTACACTTTATCAAATAATTTTATCAAAAGAATAATATCTTCTCCCTTGTTTCAACCTCACCCCCTCACTAGAGTACTGGGCATCTAGTAGTATCATCAGTTCTCACTGTACCACATTCACTAGCAAAAAAAAATCAATTAAAAAAATCTCTAACCACAAACAAAATTGGAAGTGTGTATTTATCAATGTCAAAATGAATTTTAGTTCAAAATGGCACTGACTGAGGTGAAATCATCCTTTGCTTTCAGGCACAGAGCAAACTCAGACACTTCTTAAAGAAGTGCACAACTGAAGCACACAAATTACTTTTATGAAGCATCATGGGAGCACAAAATGCAATTAATTCTCTGTATTACCTCCACCTTTTGTATTCTAAGGAGGAAATGCAGTAAGTCAACACTGTTCATCTGAGTATAGGCTGTCAAGAAATATGTGTCTGTTAAATGCTGTTCTCTGCTTTGAGAAAGATCTTCATTGTTCTTTGCAAGATGAAAAGAGAAAAAAGAACTAAATTTCAACTGGCTCATTCGATGAAAGGCTTTTAATGTGAGCTTCTTGTAACTAGCTTGCACCTGAAGGACTCATCTCATGACTACTCTTTTAGAAAGTTATAGCAAAAAAAGAAAAGTTTGTGTTGAGAAAAGATTACATACTTTTACATTATTTCAAGGTTACTTGCACTTCTGTTTTCATTACAGCTGTAACCAAACATCCCAAAATTTAAAAAGCCCAGCTTCTCGTAGAGCAAGAGTTAATGTTTTGGCATTAACCTCCTGAAAAGAAAGTTCAGCCAAAGAAAGGAAGATGGATAGAAGGCAATACCAAGAACACTTCACTCTAAGGAAATAAATGTATTAAAACTACATACATTACAAGTCTGAATTCACATTAATAAATCACTCATTTGAGAACTCAAACTGGCAATTTAAACCTTACTATAAAGTCATTTTGAGAAGTGAATTATTTAAAAAATTAAGGTAATTAACACTAAATTACTTGTAAATAACTAAATTACTGAAAGACATTAATGACTGAACTAAATAATTCTATTTTAGCAAGTTCATTTTCTCTAAGAAGTAGAGCATATTTCACTGAGTACCAGTGCTTCAGGAACCAGAAGCATTCTGCCCAGCTTCAAAAACTAATTCAGAACTCCCCTTTCCCAAGTTCCAGTCACAAAGGGGAAAACTGTAACAAAGAACAACAACAAAAATCTTACAGGATTTCAAAAATTGCCTGGAAGAAGAGAAAAATGCAACTATTTCATACTCTGGCTAAAATTCTGGCCATGTGTCAAACTGATTCATTCCAATGAGATCCAGATTTCATCCCAAGAGCAATTAAATTCTCAGCAAAGCAGTTAAAACCCATCTGTCTCTTCAAGCCAGATTTCAATTATTATCCCATAATCCTATGCCCTTATAATTACATTGATGTTCACTCTGCATATACCCAAAAATACTGGCTTTATTTATTTCAGGAAAAAATTACACAGCACAAAGATTCACATTGCTACTGGAGCCTACGGGAAAAAGGGGGCAGAGGACTTGATCTGACAGCACAGGGAACACTCTGAAAGCTTCCTGTCCAAACCTATTGGCCCAAATGACATTGCTTTAAAAGGAATGAAAAAAACCCAAAATCACAATGTAACAGTTTGTTCTCCAGAGAACATTACAGAAAGAAGCCAAAATTATCGGAATGTTTTCAGCTTAAAGTTTTACTTCTTGCAGACTTTGAGCACTAGAATATTGTAGCATCTTTAAAAACAAGCAGATACCTCAGAACAATAACAGCTGTACTATCTACCCTTCTCAATGTAAATAAGGACTTGCACTTGCCAAAAATATTCAAAACTTCACTCTGAACAAACACATATTAAAGCTTCTGTTTCTCATGTGTCTACTTCATGCACTGGAGAAGAGAGAACACCTCAAACCTTGCTACACCAAGAGAGGGCAAGCAAAGGAGCCATAAGACTGAAGTCAGGATGCATGCCTGAGGCTACCCTGCTTACACATATGGTGAACAGTATTTTCAGAGAAAAATTAATGAAAACAAAAATCTAGCAAGGCTGATATACTAAACTACAATCAGGAGCTGTACCTCTCACTGCTGAGCAGCTTTCTGCCATGACACAGTAAAGGAACTGGGCATTAGGTCAGCAACTGAGACCCAGGGCAGGAGCAAAGAGCACAGCTAAAATCAAGTGAGAGCACCTATAGATAAATATTGCCCTTGTTGCTCATTTACAGAGCCATCAACTGCTCTGCCAAGCATCAGTCTGCTCACACAGAACTGAGCAGACACAACACCAGTGGCTTGGTGCTCAGCAGCAAAGACCACCTCTTGAAAAGAGTATAAAGAACACCAACAAAACCAGTGCTTAGAAATTTGAAAGGAATTCAGCACTTAGAAAGTTAACCAAGTGACTTGTTGCCTTCAAAGCTGAAAATGGAACATCAACAGGGATAGCGGAATAAAGTATTTTCTGTTATACAATTAGACAATAAAAACATTTTCATCCTTACAAAAACCCCACACATTTCCTACCAAGTTCTAAGTCCCCCTTATGATACTATTTAGATCTATATGACTCTTAAACCTCCAACACTGGATTGCACATTTTCTCCATAGCTGTTCACTCAGTTAGTGAGGAACAACAGAAGAACTGTACTAAAAGAGGCCAAATTCATTTTATTCTTTGCCCCCATGTCTTTATAACAAAGATGTACTGAGAAGAACAAAGATATTGGCTTTTCTGCTCCCCAAAAGGGAACAACAAGCTTCAGGGACCAGTAAGTTCCTTCTGTTGCCTTCCTGTGCTGGTTCTCATTTCAGAAGCCCAGTTAAAATCCCCTTTCCAAAAGCTGCCCTTTCAAAGATGTTCCAAACACTCCTAACCTAAGATCACCCAGTGGGAGCTGCACTGCCATCTATGGAAAAGCTTAGGAAAAGCATTTAGCATCTAGTATTTGTTGGTACTAAGAAAGATACAGCTTAAAAGACTAACAAAACCACAGCAGGATGGAAATGAGGAAGAAAAAGATGAATTGTGCACTAAACATGACCAATTACTCACCACACAGTTCCCTGAATTGCTATTCAGCTGCACTGCTTCTACTCACCCCAGCCTTATGCCTCGGGAACTCCAGAACTACAGCTTTGGTGACTGCCCTGGAAATACTAAATCCAAGGGGCAGGCAGGCTGGCACCAGCCCAAGCACTCCAAATTCTTAAATCTGACTCTCATCAATTGGATTTTGACACACAGATATGAACTGCTTTTAACTCACCACACTAGAGGATAGAAACTGCATAATTTGATCACGTATCTCCCAGCAATCAAAACATCTGACGTGTTGCCTAATCATAATAATTATTCTCAATGCCTTCACTTTTTTGTCTTTATACTCCTTGCTTGCAGAGAAAAGGAAAAACATGGAACAAAAGCTTACAGTAACCTACTCAAGAGCACAGTTTTTCAGAAATAATGAAAAACTGCATCAGAAATTCTTCTGCATCTTCAGATTACAAAAGATCACTGTTTAGGCTAAAGAAATCTAATATATCACAATTTCTACCAAAACCAACAAATACAGGAAAAAAACCAAACCAAAGTCCACTACTAAGAGACAATTCAACACTTCAGAGATACATTTTCCTCCTCAAAACCCAAGCTACTGAAAATACATTTCTGCCTTGTAGAAATAAAATGTGCTATTGATGGTTTTCTCATTCAGATGGAAGTCACAGTACAGTAAGCACTGAAATTCTGGAAAAGCACTAACAGGATAAAAATCAAAATGGGTTGAAAAAACACATGACTTTCTAGATTCAACATCAAGTCTTACAATCTCCTCCTTTCTCCACTTCCCCAAAAACTAGTAAATACATTCTTACATTTTTAACCCCTCACTAAAAACTATTTGCTTTCAGTAAAGAAAGAAATAAAGCAAAATAGTGAACAAAAATATCAAAGGTTTCTAATGCACCCCTGCTTCACACAGCTTACAACAGCTTCTGTCAATCAGCACATTGATTCAGTATCAACTCATACACATGCACAAATTAATTCACAGGGGCTACATGTATCAAAACCAAGATATACAGTCCAAAAGAACAGTAAAAGAAGTGTCTTCCCTTTGTTTGTTACATTTCAGAGTATCTATCAAAGTACCTATATTTAAAACTTACCAAGGACAAAGTTTAAACACTTCCCTCTTTTCCTGGCACGTGCATGCACTTTTCTGGGGACAAGAGTGTTTGTTTCTGTAGTGGCCTACATTAACTTGGGTTTTTCCCTATAAACACCAATAAAGCTACAAAACTCGTACTACAAAAATCTCTAACAGCTTTTCCAAGGTGGCCACGATTGCCACAAAAAGTTAATAACCCCTGCTAAACTCTTTCATGCACTATATCCCAACATCATAACTTGAGACAGAGAGCAAACAATACCACAAGCGGCCGAAAATAGATCAGGAATTCATATTTAGTTACACACAAAGAATATCACTATGTATCTGTGCCCAAGCCTGAAAGTGGTATCTACATTACTAAATTGGCAGTGGTGACACAGTGCCTAACACGCCTTAAACACACGAAGCATGACACATTGATTAAACCACATTGGTTTTGTTAGATGTTCTGATTGTTAATATCACGTTAATAAAATTCAAGTTGCTTAATTCAGAAGTCTGTGCAGATAAGGGAATATGGACAGCACAGACAGACAGAATTTCCTTCAGGCCCACTGCAATCCCACAATTGGCTCCCTGATCTCAGATGGAGGATCACAGCATGGCAACAACTCTCCATCCACTCCTCACACTGAATGATGTTTCTTGCAGATCAGTTTGAGTTTGGCAGCAACAAAAAGGCTGTGCTGCATCTTGTGTATCCCACTGGAGATGTACGAAGAGCCCTGCAACAGTGAGCTACAGCCAGCTCTCTACCTCAAAGAGTCTATGCTTGAACAAACTGAGAAATCAAATATCAGCTCCAGCTCACAGGGGCCCTATGAGCACACAGTACAGAAACAAGAAAGGCAACAGCTATTTTCTGGCTTTTTCACTCCTATGCTTAGAGATTAGTAGGAGGTATTGAACCTATCCTTTGCAGAAATCAAATCCCTTTATTCTTTGTGAGCACTACCCTGAGACTGCGTAAGGAAGGACCTGTTCTGTCCTGACATTAGAATAAGGAAAGAAAAAAATGTGTGCAAACAGCCTAATCTCAGCCACCTGTCCAGAAACAAGAGTTCCTAAACAAGAAGTTTCACAGAGCCATCAACAACAGAGGAAAGAATTATCAAATTTTTTAAAAAGCATTGATGTTTTAAAAATATACTTCATAAGCAATACACTCCACACACTGCAATTATGCAAGTTATGCACAGCAATACATACTATGCTGTTCATTTCTGAAGAGTCGTAACTCCCACACGGATGGACACTTCCTATAGGCTCCAGCCCTTCCTCATCCCACATGTATGTGCCGTCAGAGCTGTCAGATGGAGAAAGCTCAAAGGAGGAGCCAGCTCTGTAGTTCATCTCTGAAGAGATGACATTCTCAGTAGTGTGCTTTGTGCTTTCGCTGTTGTCATCCCCTGCTTAAAGAAAACAGCAACAGTTACGATTCTAAAACCAATCCAATATTCAAAAAATAAATGTTAAAATGCCTGTTACTGGTGTGCTAACTTTGCTGGAGCTGTACTGTAACAGAAAGACCTGAAAGCTTTCTACAGTACTGCTCCCTCATCTCAGAAGGGGGAAAAGCTCAAGCTGGCTTGGCAGCTACAACTAAGGCATCTTCCAACCTACATCTTTGCTAACCTTTTACACTGCCCTAATTCACCCACTGTGGAAGCTACTTTCTAGAAATTTGCATCTCTTTAACATATTAGAAGGTGGGTCCAAAAATAGATCCTTTGGATCTAGTCTTTCAATTGCAATATCTCTCCAACAAGCTTTTATCATGAGAAGCCCCTCAAAGATTTGAAAATGTGGCTTTCAAAAGCATCTTCTTGTGTCTTCAACTATTTTTTAAAGAATTAATATGCACCAGAAAAAACAAAAAAACCCCAGTAACAATCCTGTTTATAATTGAACTCATTTAATTACACATCCTACACTTATTTCCACTACTTAGAAGCAGCTACAGCTGTTCTCTGCCTACAGAGGTGGAGGGAGCACGAGGTGAAATTTGCTTAAAATATCACCAAACCAGGAAATGAATGGCAAAGCAAGGGTATGAGGAATCCCACAACCACACCACAAATACGTTTAAAGGAGGTCACCTTCATTTTTATCACAAAGAGCTCTTCAAAGCAATGCTTGGGAAGAAACTACTATGCAGAAAAGGCATAAGCAAACAAATATGCCAGCATAGAGCAAAGTTCCATTCTGAAAAAATTCACAAGCAATTAGCAATTATATTCAGTAACTTAATTTGTGTCACAGAATTTTGATTTAGCACCTAAATTTTTAAACAGAATATAAAAAAGGTATTTACCAGACACATTTATATCAAGCCAGTCATCACCATTACAGCAAGATCCTCCACCTTCCTTGAGAGACGTGAACGGCTCGAGGGATGTTCTGCTCCCGTGCTCTAACTCCTGAAGGCAGCTCTCCTTCTGCTGGATTTGTACAGGTCTGTTTGCGTCTTCTATATCTATGAAATCATCACTGAAGTCTTCACTCAAATCGTTTTTCTCCGAGGATGACAAAGAAGATATAGATATCTCATCTCCATCATCGCTCATGCACATGACTTTTGACCCATGTTTTCCCAGACTTTCATGCAAGCCCTCACCAGGTTCTGTTCTTTGAGCACTGCTCTCTAGAATACTGTTTTTATCAACGGCTCTATTGATATTTGCTGAAATCTCCGCGTTCTCCACGATGCGCGTGTCCGGAGCCGCCCTTTTGCTGCCATCCACAACGGTGTTCCCAGCAAACCGCTGCCTGGTAGGCTTCAGCAGAGAAGGCCGACTTAATCTGTATCCATAGGAAGGTGCTGACCCAGATCCGTTTGACAGTGGGGGTTTCTTAGAACAAGGAGCTGACATAGCCGAGTACGGTCTGGTAAATCCATACTTCATCGGTTCATTTCCATTGGGTACATCCAACTGACACGCGTTTCTTGACAGCAGAGTAGACCTCTGCGACGTCCTGGCAGCAACATTTTGACTATGATAAGGCCTTGTAAGATCCACAGCTTTATTAAAGGAATGTGACCTGGTTAGAGATGCAGTGGGAAGGAAAGAATTCTGAATGGAATGTGAAAAACTTTGTGATCTTACCATTTTGTCACAGGAGAAAGCCTTGCTATTGTCTGTAGATTGTGCCAGGCTTTCTCCCGAACTTGTCCTTGTGGCACTGGAATTAGCTCTAGGTCTCTGCAAACCGACCACCGGCCGATTTCCATAAAATCCATTTAAATTTGATCTTGGAGCATTGAGTCCAGAGTATGTCCTTCCTGACAGGGTACCTTTGGTGAATTTAGCTGAACTAGAGAGTCCAGGTAGAGACTTTGGGTTTAATTCCTCAGTAGAAGATACAAACATATTGGTTTGCTTTGCTGCTTTTGACGCAACCGAAGCAGTACTGTTCAAACCCACCCTGAGCTCATCATTGCCCAATGCTCCTTGAGATTGAGGATACTTCTCAGAATCAATTAATTTTTCATTAGAGTTGCGTTTGGAGTTGGCCTCCCTCCCATTCTGGTCATTAAGCTGATATTTATTTGATTTTTTCCAGTTGAAAGCAAAGGAAGACATTCCAACAGTGCCATTGTGCTTGCCGAAATTTTTGCCACCATTACTCCCTGCTAAGTTCACAGCCGTCCCATTTGGCATAGGTTGCAAAACACCCCCTAAAGTTTTCGTTCCATATTTCGGTAGCCTGGAAACCAAGGATGTCCTGGTTTGATTTTTTTCTTCCATGAGCTATTGGGTACATTGGTCCTTAAAGGCTGCTTGAATCTAAGAAAGAAAAATAAAATAAAACAACATTAAACCTGAATCAACCACACATTACAGTTTTCTATACAACTGCAGCTATATGCTTCCTGCATTTCTGTGCCTAACTCCACCATGCTGATAAAAAGTAACCCAGACACATTTTGGGAACTCCAGAGTCCCAGCAGTTATTTGGCAGTAATGTGTTCTTCAGATCACAGCTCCATCCACCAACTTTCACTCTCTACATAAACCACCTCTTTTTGTTTTCCTTTTGTAATCTATAAAATAAACTTGAAAAGCGGTTGGATGGTTTTTTGTTGTTTTTTTTTTCATTTACCCATTTTGAGCAACAAACAGGACTCTTCAACTGTGTTACAATTAAGTTATAAACTTAAGATCTAGTATTTTTTAAAAAGCCACAAATATGACATAGCACAAACCTGTGGTCAGCAACGTAAACCTGCAAAAACTATAATGTAAAATCTGACTAAAAGCTAATTTTTTGAGATTTTTTTTCAGTTTCCCCAACGCCTAAAATGTAGGAAATAAACACTCATCATGCATCTCACCACAACATCTTTTGTTCCCAGACCTAACTGACATCCCCAAATCAAGATTCACATTCCTAGTCACTGTTTCCTCTTTTTATGGAGACTGCAGTCTATTTTGGAAATCATCTTATTCATGTACAAGACCTGAAGTACAGTGCAACAGTTGTGTTAAGGTCAGTGTTAGTAAGTGAATTCAAAAGTTCTACTTAGTCAAAGAAAATATCTTGTGTAACCACAGCAAGCATTACCCTAAAGTGAGTCACTCCCCAAGCTGCAAGACCTTACAAAGGAACACTTAGTTTAAATCGAAGATAAAATCAAAGATAAAATCGAAGTGGCATTAAATTCATGCAAAGGGAAATACCCTTAGGATTTGTCAGTGAATAGGATGCCCCAGAGCAGTACTTCTGGAAGCAGATCTACACTACAAAGACAGAAAGAGAAAGGTACAGAACACAGGGCTTTTAGGGGCTCCTAACTTGTGAAAACATCAGAATCAACACAACTGGTGTGTGCATTTCCATTTTGAAATACACAAATCCCGACTTTCCAAATACTCGGTGAATTCCAGAGGCACAACCCTCACCCCAGGGGTGCAAAGAAGGACAGAAGTATTTCCCCCTGGGACCAGCAGAACATTTCATTCACCACGTATGACACCTGCCTGCATGTGGACTGAAGTGTCTAATGCCGGACTTCTTGCCTACAGTGCACCCGCACACCTTGCACAGGAAAATATCATCAGGCTTTAACAGCAACATCAAAGATTTTTACTTTATGTCAACTACATACAATAAAGTACACCTTTTTTTTTTAATAACTCCATGAATAAAAATGGCCTTTGACGTGCTGATGAATTCATTCCCAGCAAGCATCATACTGCAGATCCCTCAGAAGACAACGCAACTCTAAAGAAAAGGCAAGTCTTGTGAAGAAATCTTCCAAATTGAAAAAGTTAAATTAGAAAGCTGCTAATTTAACTTGCATGCTTTATGGATAATTCCCTTCTCATATCTGTCTACCATCTCTTAGGTGACTGCAAAATTAAAACGAGGCCATTTAATTAGATTACTTTAATCCTCCACCAAGTGCTGCAAATTAAACTTGAAAAGGAGACCTTTCTGTTCTCTAGGAAGGGCTCTTGCTCATTTATCCTTGAGTAGGCAAAGACAACACATTATCTTCAAGAAAACTATACTGATAGCTTAGAACACTTCAGACAATTAAATTAAAAGACAAACAATACTTGTCTGTATTTTACTAGCTACTTAACTGTAACTACTGTGCCACCTTCTCAAGTCCAGGTTACATTCGTTTCATTGAAATACAATGTCATCAAAAAAATCACTAAAACTTAACAGCATCACGTCTGGCAGATGTATCCCAGAAAATGGGGAATTTTCTTATTCAGTTCTCTAAAACATCCTAAATCTTTATATATGTTTACTAGGAAAGATTACACTAGCCTAACAATGAAACTTCCTTATCAAGCAGCACTGTGCCTACAAGTTAGAGTATGATTTCTGCATCCCAGAAGATTCAAGTTCAACACAATTTAAATTGTAGCCTGCTGTACTATAAAGAAATTCAAAGTATTTTTAGACTTAAGCAATCTATGGATTTTTTAAAAACTGACATTTGGGCAAACAAGTTTTATATTCTTTGCCTTGGGAAATACATTATCTAGTGCACACAAGCCTAATCGGGAATTAAGCTAATTAAAAAGAGCCTAGCCTTACATAATGATCCAGGGAAAAGGCGTTAAAATCCACAGACCCTCTCTGAAGTATAATCTGAATTAAGCTTCTACATCCTTACCTTCAAGGATATTCAAGATCCTGGTGATAAGCAAAAGGATATTCATTCTCACTCTCCTTGGTACTTTCTCTACAGGATTATTTACACCTCGACAAAATCCTGCACTGTTAGCAGTAAGCAAAACATTCACTCTAATTTCATTCAGAGTTTGTTTCAGCACCACCAGGAAGGCAGGTTCATTAGCTATACACTAGCTTCTCAGCAAAGTCCAGCTTTGCATCTGAGACTCTGCCCTACAGAAGAAGACAGCTTAAAGATTCATACATTTGAAAGTTTAAGCACCTTAAAATACTGCTATCCCTATGACCCCTGCCACCAGGAAGATAACAGCATTTTCCAGTTCCAGATTCCTGAATGGGACCGAATTCCCCTCCTACTGTCACAGCAGTGTGGAATACCCAGCTGATGGATAGAACACATCTGACAGACTGGTGACAGGCCAGAGCAATTCCCCTCTGCAGATCTATTGCCATGCCAGCAGTTTCAGATCTGTGTTTCACTCACAGGAATGTAAATGCACGTGTATTTCTGCTCTGTCCTGTGCACAGCTTATAAAATCACCTCTTACACCTCTGGGTTTTAACACCGCAGCTTCTGGTTATTTATTTGTTTTTCAGGACAAATACTATGCAGATCTTTTCACCACTGATTTGTGGTGAAACAAGCACAACTTAAGAACTATTTTTCTTAAAGGTGTAATTAAAAATGCATTACAGCAGCCATGTGAAAATATCTGATTTCCACCCGTGTAGGGAGGCACTGAATGTCATCGGGGAAAAATCTGGGAGGTCCCTGCAACAGAAGCAGCAAACACTTAAGAACATTGCAAGATGGGCAGCATGGCTGCAAGTCAATTTTCAGCTTTAAGAAGACCATGGGAGCTTAAGAGAATAGAAGAAACAGGCAAGAGATCCAGCTGGCAAACACCTGCTCTGAGCACGACAAGCCCTGGGGAATTAAAGATCATGAATCCTGAGGAAACTGTGCATGCTGTATGAACTCAAATGAATCAGAATGCAACTAGAAATTCTGATGGCTTCAAGATTGAATTTTGAGTATTTACAACTTTTTGTGTTGATTACTCCACAGACTGGTTTCACTTTAGTCAGAAGTGCCTTCTCTCCCTCCACTCCAAGATTTATCAGCTCTGTGGTAAAATCTTCCAAGCCTGCCTTCCTTCTCCTGTCTTCAGTTTCCCCAAAACACTTGTTCTTGAATCAATTCCCAATGCTTTATGAAGGCATCCATGACTTTTAGCCTCTCTCCCTTTCCTATGTCCAAACTGCTCTGATTAACAGCAGCTTCCCCGACACTCTGCCTTCTGAAGCTAACACAGTCAGGAAGTATAGTGAGAAATTCCAAGATGGTGAATGCTTATTGTTCTATTTCTCTGAAATCACCTTGCTTTTCTGTGCCCCAAGTTGTGAGATTCTGTTTTCAGATCTCAAGACAGCTTAGAGATATGTCCTTTTCTGTTTTTCCTCCCTCACACTTACGAGGTTCTAGCCACTTTCAAGGGTTGATCTATCAAACACCAAGCAAACCAGTTATCCAAGCTGCTCTTGTGCTCAATTTTACTGTCAAAACACACTAGGTCAAAGAACATGAGCAGAACATGATAATGAGTAAAGGACGAAGGAAGCAAGAAATACATCATAAAGAGACTGGAGTTTCTGGATTTTTAACATTGAGCAATATCTTTAGTCAATACAGCAGAAAATATGACATCCCTTGCTATCTCTAAAAGCATTCTTGTTATTCATCAGAATCGTTAATGTTTGATAAGGCAAGAGGACATAAGCACTTACTGGAGAAAAAGAAACAGGGAAATGCAGCTCTATTTTGTAGAAGAAAGCTACCACAATACTTCCAGAATCAAAAACTCCCTTTGCACCCCTCAGGGCCACACTGTGAATTCATTCTGCCATTGATGTTGTTCACACGGAGCATCAGGCACCTCAAGGAAGCAAAAAAGGGCTAAGTGCTATCTGCCCACACATGGATGCTTTGTAATTGTTGCCCAGTTGTGCTTTTCGTATTAGCAAAGCAGAAACTACATTTCTAAACTCCAAATTTTTACATCAAACCTTACCAAAACCCTGAAACAAAACAGGGTATGAGTTATCATAAGCCCCTTTAGATTTTATTGAAAAAGAAGTCATGCAAATTTTACCCCTTTGCTAAACATCTGTTTCTCAAACAAGTAAAGTTGCCCTGATTTTTGGCATTCTTACACAACTAACAAGGTGGAAGGCAGCCAAGGTCCAGATGTTTAGCCAGCTGCAGCAAGGAGCAGCTTCAGCACAAAAAAAAGAAGATGGAAGAGGGTAACTGGGGGTACAGATAAATTGCTCCCAGTAAAAGAGAATATCAGGGTCTGTGAAAAGGAAGGAAGACTTGACAGTGCAATTTCATGTTCCTCTTAAGTGTTAATGCAGGTTATTATGGTTTGTTCTTAAATGAGACGTGAAATGCAACGACAGTTACTCTTTCCTGCATTACGCTGACAGCCTAACTGCTGTCAGGGACAGAGGTCAGCTAGAAATCAGAATAAAGCACTGGAGATGCATGACTCCTCTCTGAAGCTGCTATTCATCTGATGCATCCTCTTAGGGGAAGTCATCAATTCCTTTCTTCAGCAGATCGTGTTAAACCTGGCCAAGCAATGTCCAGTCTGTACCTGCAGACACAAACACCAGGCAGTCCTGCATACTCCAGACTCCCTCCCCAAAACACAAGGCCCAGAACACAGTGGCGTTCCCTGGACGCCCAAAGAACACAAGGCCTGATGATAAAAGCACTACGTTAAGTGTGCTGACCCCAAGAATGCTGCGAGAGGTGGGTGGGCTATACTGCCATTAAACAATTAACATAATCATGACCAGTACATCTGGCTCCAGCACAGAAACACCCCTGGCTAGAAGGAATTCAATTATGTGGATTACTTCACTTGTTATGTTATGCAAGGAACAGGCTCCTGTGAACTGAACCAATCCAAGAGATTCATCCTCAGTGAGCAAGTCAAGCTTCTTCATTAGGGTTGTTTAATAGCTCTTAAACTGCAAAAGATGCATTGTTTTCAACATCTTTGTTGGAGAAACAAAGAGCCTTTACTTGCTCCTCTCTTTGATGATGCTTTAAATTGTTACCAAATACAGGGATAACAAACAGAAAGGGGAAAAACTGAAGTAAGAAAAGAGAGCCACTGTCTGCCTTCCTCACAGTTCTCATGCCCTGCAACCTAAAGACAAAGTCACACAGCTACAAAGAAGCCAAAATCTGTTAATCATTCACCAGCACCACCTCCCAAGCTCTCCCAAAAACAACCCCAAACAAAGGTGCTGTGACTATAAAGCACATTTATATCTAGGTTCCTATGCCGCCTTAACATTTCCTTGCATTTAGCAAGATTTCTGTCCTGGAAGATGAGCCATAATTGCGTATATTCTTGTGTGCAAGCACACAGATTTTGGGGACTCTCCCAACAGAGTCTTTTTTCCAAGGTTTCTAAAACAGGTAAATTTTTTGCATTCTTACAAGACTAATAAGGCAGCAGGTAATCAGAAACCTGCCTTTCTGAGGAGTTTTAAATGTGCCATCACTGTTTACATCATAAAGGCAAATTAAGTTCTATGCTGTGTCTAAGACTGACTGAAAAATCGCAAACATCAGCTGCAGTCTAGAATTAAAGCTTTCTACCAGTGAAACGTCAGATCTCGATCTCTCCTTAAAAAATTTTGTGATTATGTCAGCATCAAAGCAACTGACAGCAGAAACAGGCCCCTGCTTCTGCTGATGCTATTAGTCCTTCAGCAACAGCATTTCACATTGGTAATTTAATCTGTCTTGTAAGAATAAATCCAGAAAGACTGCACCTGTCTCAAAAGCAATGTCCTACTGCAAACCAGTGGGAATTACCTACTGTTCTCAGGCAAATACTTCACTTAAAAACAGAGGAATAACCCTTTTTTCCTCAGCTCTATCCACTGCCACCAAGTGATTCAAACACACCATTCCCATCTCTAACTCTTCTAGGAAAGATTTACTTGACCATTGGCTCAGTAATAAAAAGCTGGTAACCAGTTACTGTTTTCTACTTCTTACATAGTAATGCACGTTAGCTGGAGCAGGATTTTCTTGCTGATAAGAACAGGCAGGCTGAAAGCCAAGTGAAACTCGGTATACAACTAATTATAACTGGAAATATCCCTTTTTAGCCTGCCATGTTGTCCATCCTACTCCTCTAGTTTGTTTATTCAACTGATGCGTGTTCTCCATGTAAAAACACTGAGCTGTCTTGAGCTAGAGCCCTCTTACAGTGGTATAAACATATTTTTCAGTATATATTTTGTAATGATTAAATAATGAGTAATAACAGAAACAATACTTCCTGTCTGAAGTGCTGATGAACAGTTTATCTACGTGAGTATCTTAAGATTAAGAATTTCCATGGGTTTAAACCTGAGGCTGTGCTTTCAACCAATATGTAGGTTGCTTCTCTCCCCCCTCCAGCCACATAAACTCATTCTTTTCTTCTTTCTCCTGCTGCCCGAGTAAGTATTCTAGTTATGGGTTAAGCTGAATGGCAAGCAGAGACAACAGGAAGAGACTGCATGTAATTCATAGACTCACTGGTACTGGGATATCTTCAATAAGCCTGAAGAGGTTCACATGTGATAACTGAGCAAGATTAGACAAGACAGAAGGAAGATAGAAAAAAGTAGTGCTGAGATTTTCTTTTCTACATATTGCCAATGCTATTTCCATATAGTTCAGTTTTTCACAGAAGATCGTGATCTTGAGACAAGAACATGTCAGCACATTGCTATGCATCTTTTAAAAAATCATATTAAGTCAGCCACTGCTGGATTAAAAGAAAATACTAGAAAAAGGACTGACAAAGAAAATCCTTAACACTGCTATCATCAAAGACAGACAGTGAATCCTGGATAAGCTGGAAATATTCTATAAATCATGGTATTTCACTATGTGTGGGTCATGGCACTTCACTGCCCAGATTCAATTCTCCATATAGTTCTGCCAGTCAATTATATTTTAGAGGTGAGGAATACGAAAATCCCATTATCTCCTGTGGTTGCCTTAAAATAAAAATGCACCAGGGAAGGGATGATCAGGGCAAACACAGAGTGTGACTTCCTCAACCTTCAACTGCTTTCAATTCATAGAATTTCTTAAATCTGATGCAGTTTGTTTAGGAACCCTCCACAGATCTCTTGTCCACTATTTTGTGTAACCTGTCCTTGAGCCCCCAAACTTTTTGCATCCATGACTGCCTTAAGCAATGAGTTCCAGAGCCCAAATAACAATTATTTCAAGGTTATTTCATTGTCTTGCACAGATCCCCGAGGAAAACTACTAAAACTACTTCTAAACTCCCTACATTGCCAGAAGAGGCTACTGATACCTGCTCTCCTTGCTACCAAACACACCAGTTTGTTTCATACCTATGTGCTTTCAAGAAGATACTTTATTATTTGAAGTTTGACTTCTCTTTAACATCCACCCTTGATCAAAAATACTGCAGCCATACACTGGTGCATTACAGCTTTCAGCTGAAACTTTCTTACTTGTAAACCACATCTTCAAAGTATCACTTTCTTGCTACTGAGTTTCATTTTATTAGTGCTGGACTTAATACAGCTTCTGTCTACAATTCCACTGCTACAAATCAGCTCCCAGCCTCAAAACCAAACTCCCTAAAAACGTCTGAGTACCAAACAACTTTGCAAGTTTGCCACAGCATAACAAATACCAACATGTTTTTGACAACAGGCTGGCAGCCTCCAGTATTTTAACGTGTGTTTTGTGTTTTCCTACCAGCTTTCTGACACACCAACAGCTACATTGGAATGTACTTGTCAAGGTCAGTTTCCTACAATGTGGAAGACACAGATATTTGTTATATCCTCAGAGGTTTGCAACTGAAGGGAAAACAAAAAAAAGGTTCTCCAAGAAACTGAGATGCAACTTCCGTTACCAGTGACAGTTTGTCACAGGACCAGTTTCAGAGTTAGTCATCTATGTTGTATTTTATTCAAATTTACAGGAAGGTGATACATATCATTTGTTTTGCTTAATCGGGATCTCAATGTAGTCATAGTAAAGCTATATTTACACAAATTACCATTTCAGAAAGCTTTCATGATTAAAAGATTTACACAGAGAAGATTTTTTTCTGTTTCTATCTCTGTTTACTGATAGTCAAGGCTATGCAGGTTGACAGATTGTGCTCCTCTCCTCAAGGCTCCTGCTACCGACAGCAGCAGCCTGGGCCTTGCCAAGTTTCTACCTATGTAAGTTTGCCTTACTGAGATGAAGGTTACTCAAAAGCCATAGCATCCCTCAGCTCATCAAAAATACACATCAACATGGCTATGTAATGACTGTAACATATGACACCAGAAAAAAATTGTGTTTAAGTAAAAACTATCTTTAATACAACTTACAAAAAGAAAGTCTATCGAAGTATCATCCAAACCCACATTGTAGTGATAAACTCTGCTTCTATCTAGATGAGATTTTTGAATCTCCAGCCTTAAGTAGACATATTATTGACACAAGAGAAGCTGGGACATTCAGTTCTCCCTGGATGCTTCTCTTGTGCTGTGTGTGTCACAAGCCATCTGGGCTGATTAGCCTAAAAGCACAGAATTTCTTTGGCTTCGGGGAATAAACGCAGAAATTATTTGCAATTTAAGGGTTATTCCTGATCCATAAGCCGTTCAGCCACCTCATCGAAGTAAATCCTTATCATCCATTTCCTCTGGCTAAGAAGCCAAGCCTCCTTGCAGCGAGGACATTGCCAGCATTGCCAGTACCTCTTCAATAAAGGCCATTAAAATGCACTCTGCAGAGCAGGACCTCAACTCAGCACAGACTAAGTGCTCATGAAAAACCCAACAATCTGCAGGGAAACAGGCATTTTAGCAAGAACTTGTGACACCAGTTCCCCATGTGACCAGGGATAAGCAAAAACCCCCAGCCTGAGGAGACTTTCTTAAATTCCTATAGGATATTGTCAGCAGAACTGCTACAGCTGAATCCTCCTTTTAGAACAGAGAATGGCTACTGGGCAAAGTCCAGATCTCTGCAAATCCAGCTACTTTTGATTAGGGAGAAAAGAACATTCTCAGAATGTCTTCCAAAACTCACCTACTTGGTAGCAGTTTAAGAGTGAGCTGGGATGTGTGTCCCAGAGCTATGAAGAAATGCAATGAATTCCTGACTAGCCAAACTCCAACTTTGGGACAATTATTCAATGCTGCTGGGATTTTACTGTAACATACATGTGTGCAGGTATCCAGAGATTTACATAATCTGTTTTTATTGCTCCAATTGAAACACAATACAGGATTTTAAACCTAATTATCAAAAGCACCATTAGTATTTTGATCTCCTTAGCATCCCTGTTGGCATGGCACTTAACCCTGCCTGAAAGCTTCTAATTAAGAAGATGGTGCTGCTGTTTACAGAGAATGGTGGCTAAGAGAACACCACAACCAGTGTTAATATATTTTATCATATTACTTTCTGTAATCTTATATTCCTTCATCTCTTTTCCATTTCGAGAGATCCACACTTTCTAAAGATTCCAGGCAAGCAATGTTCATCTCAAGATTGATGGCAGGATGGCTTTTTATCTAGAGAGCCCGTGCCAACATCTCCTACTAACTGGTTTATTCCAAATAACCAATCCCTCTTAAAGGATGATCAGGTCCAAAAGTAATGGATTTTACTCCAATGAGCTTTTACACAAGAACAGTTCCATTAAACAGGATTACTCATTAGTATGACAATACATTAAATGAGATCATTATGTTAATTGAGACTATTTCTACAGTTTCAACAGCTTTACAGTTAAAAGACAATACTGGGCAGTTTTTGGAGCCCAAACAGTGATATTTCTATAATGAAAAGTACTATTCATGAGCAGAAATTAAACCTCAATTTCAAAAACAGCTTTTCTACTCTATTCTAAGCTGTATATTCACATAGATCCTTGGTTGACATTCAGGTAGCTGGTTGTTACTCATGTTCCATTTGTTAGGCCACCACCTTTTCAGCCTGGAGGCATGTAATTCAAAATGGGCCCATAGAATTTCAAGTTATGTGATCATTACATACTTCAGAAAAAAATCTTGCCAATTTCATTCATTATCAGCAAACAATGTAACTGTTTACTGCCTCCGGCTAACCCAAGAGTTCTGTATATTTCTCCAGAAGAGAGAAATTTACTAAAGTCTCAGTGAATATGTGAAGTGGCTCTCAATTTAAAAAGTAACACAATGAGAACTTAGATCCAGCTTCACTTCACTTTCAATACCTTTGTAACAAAAAATTCTATTCTGCACCAAACCAAGTCTCAAAGCCCACAGACACCAAGAACAAATCTGCTATAAGCATGAAGTTCTAACCCTGCAAGATGCACCAATTCCCCTGAAAGTGCTTTACATCTTACACAACATACCAGATGGAGTATCAGATTGACAATCCTTACCTTAATTTGTTGTCTGGCCTGGACACTAACGCTCTGCTACAGCATAAAGTTCCCATGCAGTTTTGCTTTCTTAAACTGAAGATAAACAGCTCGACCTCCTCCAGCTCAAAGTTAAAGGCTGAGGTTGCCTACGTTTCATTGTGTGCCAAAGTACATTTGACAGAACGCGAACTGAACAGCAGGCTCTGGGTGACGAAAGCAAAGTCTCAGTGTCATTAAAGTGAAATCACCACAACGTACAGAACATCCCCTTGGTATAAATCTCAACAGATCACTGCTAAAGTAGAAATGCCCCCATTATAATTCTTTTCCACCGTTACTATTTTTTTTTAACTGTTGTCTTTGAACAAACACACACTGGGTGCTTTCTCTTCTTCCCCTTTTCGGAGATTAAAACCCTCGAGATACGAAACCTCACGCTACAAGACCTCTGCGACCAGGGCTCGCAGCTGCTGCTCCCAACGCACCTGCAGGTGCGTCTCCCCGAACACCGAATGAAAGCACGCACAAACCACCGCAGAGCCGGCACCGGGGCGCTCCCGGCGCCGGGTCCGCCGTGCCAGGCTGCCCCCGAGCCCGCGGCACCGCGGGCGGCTCGCCCGTGACATTCAGCGGGCNGCCCGCGCAGGGAGGGGCGGAGGCGGGAACACGCAGCCGCCCCGCGCCCCTCGGCCCGCCCTGACGTCAGCGCGGCCGCTCCGCCCTGCCCATGGCGGCAGCGCGGCCGGGACGCGTCGCCCCGTGGCCCCTCAGCCCTCATCGGCCCCATCTCCCCATTGCCCCCTCCGCCGTGCCGCGGGAGCCACCGGGCGCCTGGCCCAGCGCGGCCGCCGCAGCTCGGCCGTGTCACGCCGGGCGGGCCGCCTCAGCCAGCCCGCCCCAGCAATCGCCGAGCCCGCTGG